>JAUMHE010000068.1:5709852-5733100 GCA_032359235.1 Enteromius mattozi | reverse complement strand
GCACATGAGGTGTTCATCTAAGATCTTCATAGCTAGCAAACAAAAGCCTTTCCAGATTTGACTGTAGATCCAAAGCCACGTCTTCAACGCTCTTGATGTTACCTTTCTGTTACAACTCTTAAGTGAGGACAGCTTCAGACGAATCAGCACACTGCAGGGAACTGAACGAATCATTTAAACTGGTTCGCGAAACAATTTACTAGTTTGCCAACTGGTTTGATCAAGCCTTTAAACAAAAATTGACTCAAAAGAATGAATCATTTATGAGCGAATGGGCTTCGTTCATTGTCCAAAGAAAAGTAGACGGCGCGTTTTGGAAAAATGGAAGCATTTTTAACTTGCATTAAGATGAAGTAACGAGAGGAGCGTCACCCACAGTAACGAAGTAAAAGTACTGTTTTTTCACAAAAAAATTACTTGAGTAAGAGTAAAAGTACCCATCTTTAAATATACTCTAAAAGTATTAGTTACCCCAAAAATTTACTCAAGTAAATGTAACGAAGTAAATGTAACTCATTACTACCCACCTCTGCTTAACAATCAATGCTGGGAAGTAGCTACCTAGCTACAGTTTTTCACTAGCATGACAGTCACTAAGCTGTTTTCAAAAGTGTAGTTTTTAGCAGAACTGTAGCGTAGCTTTTGCAGCAATTAGATTTTTTTTCACAATGACACAATGTTTTTCACCCATTTCATGGCATCAGAGCTACTGTTAAGCAAGCAGACAACAAGTCTTCAGTAATGAAAACTAAATTGCGCTTGGTTAAGTTACACTACTACAATTTGCTTAAGATGTGATTAGTTGCTAGTTTTCTGATCCAGATGTTGTAACGCTAACTGAGAATCTGCTGTGTGTGCCAGATTCAGTATATGCTGTTATTTTTTATCAGCCTTCTATGCATTATTTAACCTGGTAAGTATTATCTCTTGTCAACTTTTGGATGTTAAAGGGTTAGTTCACCCCAAAATGAAAATTCTGTCATTAATTACTGACCCTCATGTCGTTCCAAACCCATAAGACCTTTGTTCATCTTTGGAACACAAATAAAGATATTTTTGATAAATCTGAGAGCTACCTGACCCTCCACAGACAGCAATACAACTGAAAGGGTTAGATAGCTCTCAGATTTCATCAAAAGATATCTTAATTTGTGTTCTGAAGATTAACAATGGTCTTACAGGTTTGGAACAACATGAGGGTGAGTAATTAATGACAGAATTTTCATTTTGGGGTGAAATAACTCTTCTATACCAGCATAATACCGGAACAACAGTAAGTAAGCTGTTTATTATTGTTGATTTGCCCCAAACACTCAGTCTTTACCATTTCACAGAACCACAATTCTAATGAACATTCGCAAACAGGTTTTTGAAGTTGTGCACATAAATGTGCAATGAAAAAAAAGAATGAGGGCACCTGTGAAAATCAACATTAAATAAACCAAGCACAAAAATAGTGAAAATAGAAGTAGTTGCAGAAAAAAAGCTGCTGACTGAATCAATTCCATGGGTATTAGAGTAAAAATTATGGATTTTTTTTTTCTTTTGTGTAAATGAACTATAATAATCTGACATTTATTGCAACCTCGACTCAATTAATTATAGGAAGTTATTATTCCACCACCTGTGCAGGACATCAATAGTCTTATATTGTTGAACCACCATTGTTTACAAAACGGAGGTGAAAACATGTTATTACGATTTCAGAAAACAGTTGTCACTTGCTAATTTCTCTAATGATGTAGAGGTCAAGCACCAAGCAAGCAAGCTTTTCTGCCAAACTATTGCCAAACCTGTAATCGTTACTTTTGCTATAACATTCGATAAACCTAGTGGCACTAAATTGTAGAATTCAGCTATAAACTATGAGTTTATTTTTGTTATTTTGTTTTGCTTTAGATAGTAACTTGTAGCTATTTCAACCACTTTTTCAAAACAGTAGATTAAAAGTATTTTAACTACTTTAAACATGTTCCTTGTGAAAAACAAGAAGACATCATATCATTAACTAAATAAAAGTCTGCTTAAGTGCACTTAAAGAGTACACTTTTATGACTATGCTACTTAACTTAAGTGCACTTGAATTACTTGAACATAATTTGAAATTATTATTACTAAATTGCTTTGCTTGCTTAACTTTATCACTACAAATGTGTAATTACAAAATAGTTTCAATAAAAATTACATTTTAGTTTACCATGAATGCTTTTCAGTACAACTGGTGGTACACTTATATTTGCATTTCAAAGACAGCTGTTAGTTGTTTATTTATGTATAAAGATGTACTTAAGTAAACTCTAGTTATATGCAGTTATATACATATAAAATGTAATAACTTAAATTTTAATTTAATTGTAATTAACATGCAGTTAGGTGTCTGAAACATTAAATTCAGTTTACACTTAAGTATATTCCTTTAAAATATATTATTTCTGTAATAAGTGTACTTCATTTTCACTTTAAGTAGTAGCTTGGCTACTTGTAGAAATTAGCAATAGCTTGAGCTATATTGCCAAATTTGTGTCTCCGAAACTATCCACACAACAGATGTAACAGTTTCCTTCTCGACAATTTTGAGCATATTTCCACAAAACATTGACAAAGAAATTTTTTTCCCCTTTGATTTTCATTCCCACAGAGGATGTTGGACAGTCGGTGCGCATTTATGAGTCATACAAACACACATGCTCATACACAGACACATAGACTAAGAGGAACCAAGGCCTGCCATCTGCTCCAGGCTAAATGAGGAGTAAATGGAGGAGGTGGTGAGAGGAGTCACACCATCAGGCGAGCTCAAATCTCATCTAACCATACACACACACACACCTCCGCTCTCCTACGTGGATCATCTTGGCACTTTATAGCTGTTACATGTCTCACATAATCTCATACCCATCAAGTGCCTGACTGGAGTTTAAAGAGACGAGGGTTTGCCCATGTGGACCAGCAATTACACACCCAGAAGACTGTGCCTTTTGTTTGATGCGTTATTGATGTGTTATTTCAAAACGAAGCACGGATTTCACATTTCACACTAGATCTCTTTTTATTTTTAAATCAATACTAGACGTGTTCTGAAGAATTTCTAAATTTATTTCAGACCAGCCACAACCAATCAGATTTGGCTTCACTTCAGACTTCAGATTTCAGAAAACCACTGAAATGCCTCAATTGACATGCTTCAAACTGTGGCTGCTTTGTCATGATGATGGTGATGATGGCATCTCCTTGGAGAACTAAGATCTCTATTACCCCAGTGAATTCTAGAATTTTTTTCCTGCCCCTCTTCTTTTGTTAAAACCTACATCCTAATTGCTATATCAATTGCTTTTCAGTCTTTTGTATCCCCTGTCAGTCTTTTGAAACCTTTTTTAATAAAGACTTGCTTGACCTTTGGTCATGAACTTTACTCTGTTTGATAACTTAATTAAAGCTCTATTCAGAGACCCTGTCTTACGCAGGAAGATTGACATGCAGTCAGATATGTTTGTCCCACAATGACACCCACAGAGAGAGAAACATTTTATTGCTTTCATCCTAATCTTTAGTTCCAAACAGAAAATGCATGATTAGAGCGAAAACACAATAAAAAATATTGTGGTAATTAATGACCAAACTATTTGTTAACCAAGTTTTTTGCTTGTTTTCCATTAATAATAAATATAAAAAGTGATTATAATTAAACAACCATAATTAAGACATAAAAACAACAACATATAATTATTGTGAGCTATATTTTGTTTTATTTTGTTGTTATTTGTTTAATTGTATAAAGCATTGGCATAATAGTAAAGAGTAAAGTTTACTTTTTAGCTAACAATCCATATCACAAGAAGCTGGTTATAAATGATCAATCAACAAAATCAAAAACATGCTGGAGTAAATCATTCAAGATTGTTACTGTTTATCTACAACATTTCCTGATCTTGGATTAGTGAGAGACCCTCAGTATAAAGAGAGCTGTCATGTTTCTGATTATCTTCACATTCTCTCAAAGTCAACAAGGTCTCAAACACCCTTGCTAGTCCTCATCTGACTTTGACAAGCACCAAATTCAAGAACAAGCAAAGTGGGTCAACGTTCAAAGGCACCAGAAGTCAGGTCCATGTTAGACATCGGCCTGACAGCCCACCTATGGTGCCATGCTGGGCAACACGGTCAAATTCAGCAGGTTCACACTCCCCGAGCCCTTCCTGGGCCGAGCGAAGCTCTCCGCTGGGCCAACAGATGGAGAGGCATCCGGTGTTGACAACCAAATGCTCTCGTGGCGGTTGCTAGGTCAGTGCGGTTACAGACGCAGGTGTGAGTTCTTGTGTGTGCCGATGGCACATGCATCTCTCATTCTCACCTGGTAGGGTAGTAGATCATATCACTACGGGGTATGACCAGAAATAATGCTTTTTTTGGAGGTGCTAAACTGGGGGATGTGCAGGATTTAAATAAATGAGAGAAAAGAGTCATCATTTTATATTAATAAACATTATATGGCCTGCTGGAATAAAAACAGGATTGGATATTAACAGGTACATGATCCAAAAATCAAAATGAACAAAATTGACCCCCAAATTCAAGAAAACGGCATTAAATAAAATAACCATTTAGAGACATTTAGATTAGTCACTGATGAAAGCAGTTCTAAATGTTCTACGTAGAGTTTTGTACACTTACTCTCACAAGTTCTCTCATCATAAACAAAAAAGTGCAGATAAAACTAAAGTGATTCACTTTGCAGAAGTGATTATGATGTGTGTGAGAGTGCAGAAATTATGCTTGACTGAAGTGTTGGATTGCTTCAGTGATGAGGAACGTTCTCAAATTTTATAATTTATATACTTTATAGGTTATTTAAATTATGCAGTTGTGTAAACACCTACCTGGTCTCATGGCATAAACATACCTTGGTGCACGTTTTAGCGAGACTAGAGGCAGTAAAATTCAGACACCTTTTACTCCTTTTCACAGAAATATACAGTTTCGATTAAAAAAGCGTAGTTTTTGCACAATTACTTAAAGTAATACATGTCCATATCAACGTAATAAAAACATGCCAGGGTTAACATGTTGATGTTTTTAGCAATGCTCAGTGGACATTTCTCTTTGAAACTGCAACAAAACGCGCAGTAAGGCATGTAAAAATGGCGTTGGACAAAAAGTGCACAGAGGTACATATTTTTATGAGACCAGGTTGGTAAAAACATGTATGCTATCTTTAAGCAGCATTTAACTGTCATCCGTTTCACCTTTTCAGTATTTGAATTTGCTGATGTTAAAAAATGTCATCGGCAAAAGTCTATAAAGTAATTGGTTAAATTTAAATATTTAACATCAAAAACAACACAGATACAGTGAGGTGATTATAAAAATTGCCCCTTACAAATATATGTCCATTGCCACAGGGCAAATGTTCATTCATTTTTGACCCTGCATCAAAAAGCAACGTCCTTGTTAGAGAAGCTCTTTGTAGCCAAATCCACAGGAGGGGAGGTTTTCTGCAGGGCATGAGCTGTGTGCAGACAGCAGGTGAAATGTCTGGTGCGTGTTCATCTTCACATGCCATCCACGCATGGATTTATGAACATGTCAAGAGCAGCTGAAACCATGCAGGTCAGGTTGAAGGTCCAGCATGGGCAGATTGAGGTGGGCTGACCACCTACTGATTCACAGATGCACCAGAGAACAATAGGACTGATGAGAATCCACAACAACCTCCAAGGTATGATTGTAGGACACAAAACAAGACTCAATTATGAATCACAATTAGCGAATATGCCACAGACACACTGTAAGAGAGGAGGAAAGAACTGAAGACAAGCCAAGGTCTTTGAAATTGCTACGAACCCAGTATTTCTTAAAATGTACGCATTTGTCACTTTGCCGCAGAAATGAATTATCCAGTGGCATTGAACTTCTGCTGGAGGCGGTTTGAAATGAAGTTCATAATAGCTGTTCTGCCCAGTGAGTCCTAATGGCCCATGTTAGCCACCGGTGTAATAGATAAGTGTTTGAATATGGGTGGATAAGAATTAAATTCTTAACAAAGGCAAAGGGTTTGTAGGGTTGAGCATTCTTCTGTGCTGAATATTGAATAGAAAATAACAAATTGGTATTTTGCCATTGATTAGTCTTAATGAGGGTAATGTTAGAAATCCAATTTTGTTTATATAGCTAAACTAGTAAACTGTGCTGCTAGCAATGCTAACATCATGAGCTTGGCTAACTAGGATACAGATAGTGATACAGGCAGTTTATAGTCGCTTTTAAGGTCACCATGAAATTGTCCACCTTTTCTTATAATCAGTTGACTGGTGAATTTTATTTCAAAGAAAAAATTCATCAAAATATAATAACTTGTTTTACCTTAACTTAATAACGTAATTAAACTGGCATTATAAAGGCTTGTTTTTCACCCCCTCCCCGTTAACCACTATACAGTGTAAAGTACACTGTAAAGTGAATTACCAGAAGGATCTGTGTGACACATATCACATATAATTAGACATTAATTTTATTGTTGTTGTTTATCAGTATTGCAATATAGAGTGTTTTATGTTCCATTTTCTGTTCCATTTTTATTTTAGTGTTGTGTTTGTCTTGGCTTGTCTGCCAAATAATAAAAGTAAAAATATGTATTTTGTACAATGAAAATAGAGTTCATGTTTTGTATTTTTGTGGGTCTAAATCTGTGTCACAAGAGGTCTGAAGCGTCACTTAGACCGATCAGTCTGGCCTTTACAAACAAAAATGACTAATTCTAGCTGACATGAAAATGAAAATCAAGGCCTAAGTCCCTTCAATGTAGCACAACTAGAGGAATCCAGCCTGGGAAAAAGAACACAGAATTGACACTCAAAGACAGAAGCCAGCACTCTTCAGATGAGAGCCCTTTTTGAATCCATTGTGCTCGCTCTGTGTGTGCACGTCTGTGTGTGTGTGTGTTTGGGGGGTCTTTAAGCTGAGGGACAGTGTTTGGCTCACTTGCTGGGAAACAACACTTCAGCCCCACAGCTGCAAGCACAAGAGAACTCCAGCGCTCTGACATAGAGTTCAATAGCAGAGCGCTGGCAGCTAGAGATACGCTTTCACTGCAGGGATCACACACACTGGGAAGAATGTATTTTAAACTTTCGCTCTCCATCCTATTCTCTCTCGCTCAGCATCTCCCCGTGCATAAACTTGAATAAACAGCCCTTGCTTTGTGGCTTGTCTCTCTTTTAATTCTCTGAATGAAATGCCATCACCAGGCGTTTTATTGCTGTGGTAACTGAGAATTTCAGCCATGTTGAGCCGATGATGAGACAATAGCACAGGCTGTGCTTGATTGCCAATTAATGAAATCATTCTTTATGGGGCTGGTAAAAAAAAATACAGTCTGGATCGTTATTTACTTCAAGGAGTAGTTCACACAAAAAACTGAAAGAATAAAAAATCACTCACTATAATGAAAAATAGAAACCCACATGCAAAGTATTTCATTATCATTTTAAGCGTTACTTCGCATTTAACATTAATATATTTTAAATGTACTCTCTTGCAATTTCATCATTACAAATGACATTTTGAAAATATGTAAATGCGTATGTTTCAAAAGAAATCACATTAGTTTCCCCAAATATATCTTAGTTTACTATAAATCACTTTAAACCTTATCCATATCATGAAAGTAATAGAAGTGATTATGAAATTATATGTAAAGACAAATGGGTCAAAAACCACTCTAAACTTAAGCTAATGTATTTATCATTTAAACAAATACATAACACATTAATTTAAACTGATACATTTAATAATTTGAAATAAAAAGCCTCATGAAATCCCAAACCTGTGCAATTTTCTTTCTTCTGTGTTATTTTGAAAATATAATTTTTTTATCTTTAATTTCTTCTATTGTGTTTAGCAGAAGATGAGTACACAATGATGGAATATTCTTTTATTGTTGTTGAACTGTCCTTTTAAATACCCAAGTTTTTGGATATATATGTGCAAACCAAACATCTATCAAACAAAGCTACCAGGAATTGCCTGCATATTTGTTTGTCGGAAAATTAATGTATGTGAAAAATGACAGGCTTATGTCTTATGATTCAACCCTACATTAGGAAGCATTTAAAACGCAACTCTTAAAATGAAATTCGAGTAATATAGTTCTTCCATCAGTGTTCCGATATCATTTAAGCAACGTAATCAAACTGTCTTCACGCCTTAGAGCTGAACGCTTTAACTGAACAACAATATGCCACTTGTACACATATACACATGAACTGAGATAGACCCTGTTCCTCTTGAGGTTTGCTTAAAAAGACAAAAAACATGAATGTAATTTTGAATCATTTCTGTTTCTCTTGCTCTCTTTGTCTCTCTCTCTCTCTCGCTTAGCTTTGCCATTAGAGCCATTTGCATGTAGCTGAGAAGCCATTAGAATTTTAATGAGACTGACCCTGGAGGCAGGCCTTTACTGGGTCCTCAAAAACACACACACATACACACACAGCCCTGAGGCAGGAGCACTCAGCACTCTCATACACACACGTTTACACACATCTATCCTTCTAATCGATATCAAAGAATAGAAATGTAAAAATGTTTGTGTAACTGTCACTATTCAGCTGCTTTCCTTTGTTTTATTATTATTCTGAAATTCTACTCCTCTACCAGGAAAAACCTCTCAGCATAAACAAAACCATATGCATAATATGGACCTTCAAAGTCAATACAGTCTTTTTCATAGGCCCAGCGATATTGTCCACATATTTAGTGAAACGCAAGAAAAATGAACATCGTTTTCATTTGGAGGGGCTGCACTAATGTGCCTGATTTTCTGTCTCATTATAACATTAATCTTCAAACATATCTTATGTGCTAATTATTCATTTTTGAAGGCTAAAATAATACAATTTAATTGCTTATTGCAGCACAGAGTTAGAGGTTTTTGTTGTCTGAGACTCTGGAGAGACAGAAGCAGCTCTCGCTGTCTAATTAGAATCCAGGGACTGAATAGTGGATGTGTGTGAAGTGAGTTTTGGTTATTTGACTCTGAAGACTGGTTATTAAAAACAGGTCATGTGGTTACGTCAGCGGGATTTGGCTGTTTGTTTCTTGGTATGTTACGCAACATTGTTATTGGGAAGTTTGACCTCTTTGAGGAGCGTCTTGGTTAACAATAACACTGGGGGTTAACTGAACATACTGACCTAATAACACTACATACACTCGCTGCAAGGTCAGACCACTTATTTTGTGACCATTTAAAACAAGATGTTTGATGTCAAGGAGGCTTTCACAGCCAAACCTCTGTGAATAAAAGAAGTGTTAATTGTACTGAATATGAACTTGTGTACTTCAAATCTTATAAGAGCACACACACACATATATATATATATATATATATATATGTATATGTATATATTAGTACTGTCAAACAATTAATTGCGATTAATTACATCCATAATAAAAGTTTTTGTTTACATAATATATATGTATGTGTACTTTGTATATTTATTATGTGCATATAAATGCACACACAAATAGTATATATTTTGAAATATTCACATCTATATAAATTTACATGTAAAACATTTATTTTGAATGCGATTACTTGTGATTAATCGTTTGACAGCACTAATATATGTATTAGCATATATTTGCACATAATATTCTATTAATGAAAAAACACTTTTTACATACATATTTTACGAGGTGGCTAATTCGTACAAATTCGTACGACCTCATTTGTACAAATTAATATGATTTTTGCTTAATCGTATGTATTTTACGAGTTTCCAATTCGTATGAATTTGTATGAATGACCTACACCTAACCCCGCCCCTAAACCTACCCATCACTGGGGTTTAGATAAATCGTACAAAATCATACAAGTGAGTTCATACAAATTTGTACGAATTAGCACAAATTTTCCACCTCGTACAAATGCGTACGAATTGGTTGTGAGACTGTGTTGTCCAAACCGTTATGAATTTCTTTCAGCTGTTGAATACATAAGAAAACGTTTCAAAGAATGTTGGTAACCAAACCATTGACTTCCATAGCATGGAAAGAAAATACTATGGAAGTCAGTGGCTACCAGTTTGGTTACCAACATTCATAAAATGTTTTCTTTTGTTCTTAACAGAAATTCATGTAGGTTTGAAGAAATTGAGTGTGAATAAATAATTTTTGGTTAAGCTATCCCTTTAAGTGAATAAAAAAACACTCCGCCTGCATTTTAAACTAATACATTTAGCATTCTTCTTTATTATAAGCACATTCATGCTGTATTTCAATCATTTAAGTCAACTAAAATAAAAAAAGCAGCTGTTTAGTCCACTGTTGTGTACAAAGTAGATGTAAGCTAAACAGCCGTGCTAAAATATGAATGATGTGGGGCTGAGATATGCCGGGCCGTGAAATGAAGACGTCCCAGGAATAAAGCCAGAAGGAAACACAACATAACACTTAGCACGCGTGTGTGTATCTGGTTTACGGCAGCATATGTACATACATAGTCGGCTGTCTCTGCGTGAGTGAGTCTGCGCTTGCATTTCTGCGTGCGTCTGTGTGTGCGTTGCTGTTTCAGCTTCAGGCAGAGAGATGATTGGCTCCCCCCTGAGGGCCTCTCTCTCCCTGCAGCATGTGGAAACCATGGCGCGTTGCCAGGATACAAGCCCCCAGTCTGTACTGACAAGTAGACATGAAGAGCAAAGATTAATTATTTACAAGCACACCCCTGTACGCTGTGACGACTTGGCACTTTTCCTGCACTAAATGTCACTATCTATGAAGCCATCACCCTTATTACTTATTTTATTTGGATATTAATTCTGACCTCCAAACAGCGGCTTTGTAATCGAGTGCTGAACGCAGACGAACAGTTTTATGTTCACGGAGATGGAATTTTATATAAACTGGGGCTATTACTGCTACTGGAGCTACTATAGATGATGATTATGATAATAATTGTTATAATAATAGCAGTTCTGAATATAGCGTAATCATATCAGTCTACTCCAATATCCGGAGTTCATAGATAATTCATGCTTTTCCTCTCTCCTAAGTAAGAGGTGTCCCTTTAGATCCATATTTACCAAGCACATTAAAAAGTTTAACGGTATTTGATGTGCCTTTCTTGCACACCAGCTGTCTAGTGAGCCATATAAAAGCTTTTGTAGTACAGATAATGGTCAAACACATACACATGCGCACACACACACACACAGGTCTTGGCAGGTTTCGTGTTCCGTTCGTCCTGTGATGATTCTGGGAAGTGATGGCATCCGTGCTCCTGACGCTCAGTGTGGGCCTTTCCTTTGTTATCCTCTTCCTCGGAGGCCTTACGCGCGCAGCGGTGAAGCGGTTTATTTGCATTCGCTCTCATACATATTCATGCGCACGGGGTCAGCTCACGTGGAGGGGAGAGATTTAATTGGGCTTTGGACGGAGAGGTTCCTGAGTGACAGGTGGAGGAGGAGGAGGTGGAATCCCGCTGCTCGCGGCATTACTGACCCTGGGCTGCTTTTCCTTTGTTTGAGTCTTTCTGTGTAGAATTAGAAATCCTTTCATCTAAGATAATACGTGAAATAATGAAATATCAATTTGCAGCACGTGTGGGACCGCTGACAGATGCGCAAACTCATGTATGCAAATACTGTATGTATAGAGAGAGAGAGAGAAATAATATATGTATACTTAAAAATAATAGTCCTTAAAATGTTCTTCCCAGCTATGCAATAGAAGAACCATTCGGTCAAAGGTTCTTTAAAGAACCTTCTCTTTCTTACCTTCTTATAATCTGAAGAACCTTCGCCAAAAAGAACCTTTTGTGAAATAGAAAGGATCTTAAAGGTTAAAGGTTCTTATACTTTAGACAAAAAGGTTATTTTATGGCATTGTAATGTACCTTTATTTTAAAAAGTGTGTGTGTTTGTTTGTGTGTGTGTATATATATATATATATATATATGTGTGTGTGTGTGTGTGCACCTGGTATTTATCACCTTATGAGGACCAATTGTCCCCACAAAGATAGGAATACCAGTAAATTTTGACCTTGTAGGGACATTTGTTAGGTCCCCATGAGAAAACAAGCTTATAAATCACACAGAATTAAGTTTTTTGAAAATCTAATAATGCACACAGTTTCCTGTAAGGGATAGGTTTAGGTGTAGGGTCAGTGTAGGACAATACCACATACAGTTTGTACAGTATAAAAACCATTATGCCTATGGAATGTCCCCTTAAAACATGTAAACCAAACATGTGTGTGTGTGTGTGTTTTCTATTTAGCACATATAATACAATACAAAAGAAGAAATTTAGTAGAAAAAGCTTGTCAGAGTCACCAACAATGCTGTTACAACTAATAATGATAATAATAATAATGAAAAAAATCTGTTAATTAAAATAAAAATAAATAAAAAAATAAATAAAAACAATACAAATTAGATGAAAAAGCAACAAAAAAAATAGAATTAAAAATGCTGCCAACTGAAATCAAATCTGTTTAAATTAATGGACTATATGAAATTAAAATTAATTGGAAAAAAAATAATAATGCTAATTAAATAAAAAATAATAAAAATGACAAAAGCACATAACAAAATTACTTTACTAGAATTAAAACAAAGGAATATAAATATATACAATATACATAAAAGTAATTAAAATATCAATGGGTACTAGTACATGAATAATATTAAAATTGCACTGCTCAAAAATTAAAAATAAAAGAGCAAAAAAAATGTATAAGACTTTAATGCTACATTCAAGTCTTCTTAGTCAAATGATATAAGTTTGTGTGATGAACAGACAGAAAATAAAGTCATTATTCACTGAAAATCAAATCTTGTTTGACAGCTCTTCGTTCATTAAATATTTCATTGCAAGGAGAAAAAAAAACCTCCTTTCATGTCCTATGGAAGAAAGTAAGTCACACTCGTTCTTCATACACGTGGAAGAGTGAACTTCATCCTCATCAGAGTGAATAAATGATGACAGAAATGTCATTTTTGGGTGAACTATTCCTTTAAAGTCTATTGAAAACAATGCTTCTATTTTTTGTTAGAAAACAGTCTTATCGCTATGACATTTCAAAGGCTCATCCATCTCAATATCTCACATGATCTCACATACGAGACAAACAGCGTATGCAGTCAGAAACAGTGCTGACACCTCTGACCTTTCTGAATGTGTGCGTGTCTGTAGAAGCATGTGTACAGTTAAGTAGGCCAAATGCGGAAGAGATGGTCTACATCCTGACTTCAGGGATGTTGTTAGGCATGAAGCATGCAGTGTTGCTCTGGTGTGTAATTTATTATCATAAGACGGACCTCTCCTCTTCTGATTACTGGCCTCTTGTATTCTGTCAGCCCCCCGTTTCCCAGCAGAGATGTAATTGCACTGTTCTTGGTGAAGGACATGAGGCGGCGAGAGAAATGTGCTGTTTACCAGGTCCTAGATTGTTCGGAATAATTGAAATTCATGTTGTGAGTCTAGTTTCAATAACATCGCAAGGCTGCAATTTGCAGTTCCAGTGGTTAGTCCTGAGCACTTATTTGTGAAATAACAATCACCAGTACTACCCACAATTAGAATGATTGTGTTCATAATTACTGACATTTCTGATCGAGCAAATCTGTGCTCAAATAATGTTTCACAAATTCAGAAACACGGTTTCTGACTGTTTGGGGTGGGGGGCGTGTATTTTATGTGATATTTCAAATGTTTCATCTGTTTAATGGAAGTCGAAGAGATGCAAACCAGCATTGGATGGAACATGCTTTCATTATACACTCTCAGAAATAAAGGTACAAAAGCTGTCACTGGGGCGGTACCTTTTCAAAAGGTACACTTTTGTACCTATTAGGTTCAAATATGTACGCTTTAAGCACTAATATGTACCTTTAAGGTACCAAAATGGACCCTTTAGATACAAAAATGTACCTTTTGAAAAGGTACCGTCCCAGTGACAGTTTTTGTACCTTTATTTCTGAGAGTGTATTGTTGTTTTTACAAATATGAAAGAAATACATACAAGTTTGAAATTATATAATTCAACAGTTAAATGATTCAGCAGTATTTTAAAGGACATTTGTGATCCTGGGTTAAGTTTTAATTTATTTACAGTAGGAAACTTACAAAATATCTCCATGGAACATGATTTTTACTTAATGTCCAAATGATATTTGGCACAAAATAAAAATGATTTTCACCCAATATAATACATTTTTAGTTATTGCTACAAACATACCCCAGCAACTTTTTTCCTAAAGATTCTAAAGATCAATAGTGCAATTTTAATCACATTTGAGTTGGTCTGCACCTTAAAGTGTTTTCTATTCCTCGTCTCATGTCCACTAACAAAATATGACAAATCTCCTCGACCTGTCATACATTTCCTGTCTATAGTTTGCAGTATTATGATACAGACTCAAGGTAATTTCATCCGCCCACTTCCATTCAGGCTCACACAATTAGCGGCTGGCTCTGATGAAAGAAAAATCTTTAAGGAGCGATTATAGCGATGGAATTTTATATTGGTTTTTAAAATCCAATTAACTTTTGAAAGCGTGTGACTTTTGGACAAATGATGTGTCGCCGCAGTATTGTTGAGAAACACTGGGCTCAGTGATAATTGGCAGCTGTACCAAAAGCCTCTGACAGCTTCAGAAACATCTCTGTGAGCAATCAAGTGCCCGGCGAAGAGAAACCTGAGCTAGGAATCTAGCCTTTTTTGTGTGTCGTTGGTAAAGACTTGTGGATTTATCACTGACAGCAATTATTTTTTCTTGATTATTTAAATAGCAGTATTTATGTTCTTGAATAGACGCCTGGAAAAGCTTTGCGTTTCAGCATTCAAGAGCCTTGAGAGCTGCAGTGCATTTTATGCTGTAGACCAGAGAAGCTTTCATAATTATGCATTACATGTCAAAGCTATTATGCGGTACAATAACTTAACTTAAATAGTTTCAAATAACTTAATATTTTAATAGTCCCTTGTGAAAAATAAGTGCTTAATTGTACTGAATGTGCACTTCAAATTTTAAAAACATTAAAAAATAAAAGAAAAAACGAAAACTATCTTTGAGGCAATATAATAAAATAAAATATCCCCTTTCTTAACATACTTTACTACACACTTATAGAGTACAATTTATGTCAAAGAAAAAAAGTTTTATTTTAAAATATAGTTACTTATACTTTTAAATACTGACTAATATTATTAATTATTAATTACTAACTACATGTATGGGGTTAGGGGTTACTTGCATGTAATTATGCATAATTTATTGTTATTATAATAGTAAGTACATTTAACGTGTAACAAGGACCGCTTAAAATTTTTTACCTACTGTAAAATACAGTCTATATTAAATTATGTTTAATAATATTTTGATGTGCTGACTTGCAAAGCAAAGATGATAATGATTTTAACTATGGTGTTATGTGATACTCTATGCAAAGTTATTATAATTATAACATCATAGCAAATGTGTAATTACAAATACGTAAATGAAATACACATATACGTGAAATATAAGTTTTAATTAAAATAGCATTAATGTACATTTTAGCTTACCATAAATGACTGTCAGTGCATTTAGTAACACTTTAACCGTATTATAAATTAATAATGTTCTTTGTTAATATATGTTTATTAATGTTAAATTATACAATATGTAAGTATATAGAACTTTTTGTTTGTTTGTTTTTACTGAAATATCATTCCCGTATGTGTACTGGTAGAAACAGTAGAAGGAGATAATTAGAAATAAAAAATATTTCTGCAGGTCACTTTGGATAAAAGCATCTGTCAAAAGCATTAAATGTCTGTGTACAACTGTATAATTATGCTTAAAGCTCTCTCTTCCAGTAAGCCTGTTGAAATGGAAAAGCTTAAGTGAATCATCGCTGCACAATGTTCAAATGTACCCTCATGATGTGGAATCGTGGATGAGTTTCCGGGAATGCATTAGTTATGAATGCCATTTTCTGCGTTTGGCAAAAGATAATATCTCTTAGTAAAAACTGGTGTGACCTAGTTAGAAGGTGTCATAAAGAATGTGATTCAGAAACAATAAAATATTTTTCACCCGTCAGCTCGACATCAATTTCAGCACAATTAATTCCGCAACCAAACTTAATTGAGGTTTGTTAAATGTAACCCAGCAAATAAGCAAAACGTGCTAAAGGAAAAGAAGACAAAAAGAAAAGCCTGGTGACCTTAATGAACAACACAAAGTTTTGATGAAAGAGCGGCAAGGACATGAAAGCTGTAATCTTTTTTGTTCGGCTCCATCTCTTCTCTTTGACTGCGTCTTTCATCACGGCATTACGAAGGAAGTCGGTGAAGAAAAACAACACATCAATAAAAAATATCAGTCGTAAAAAAACAGCTAATTACTACAGCCTTGCCGTTGTACTCTCTGGTGTTGTGCTGTCAGATTTCAGCAAGTTCACCCCAAGGCATGAACACTTAGATCAAGAATAAAACTTTCATTTCATTTCCCCTGCAAACAAGCTCAAAACTTTTGTTTATAAAAATCTGCATTATTGCCAGCATAATGCCCGATGTAAGATAAATACGTTAAGAGAATTACATTTTCTTAAACCTGTTTTAAACCAAAATTTTTCACTTAAAGACAAGGTTAAATATGATTAAATATTTTTCCATCGTTTGCAATTGAAATACATAGCTATGTTATATGTTCTCAGTAGCCTATATATATATATATATGCATATATTTATATATAGCATTAATTAAAAACATAACATTTGATATTCTTTATTGCTTTTGGTATTTTTGCAATTTGCGTTTACTGACCTGAAATTTATATATATATATATATATATATATATATATATATATATATATAACACTTTAAAATAGGGAACACTTATTGACTATTAACTATGACTTTTCCCTCAATGAATTCCTAAATTGATTTATTGATTTCCATTACATAGTGAAAAAAAACTGGTAACAGTTTAGTGTAGGGACCAATTCTCACTGTTAAGTAGTTGTTTAGCATGCCTATTATTAACATATTGGCTGTTTATTAGTACTTATAAAACACATATTATACATGGCCATATTCTGCATCCATAAACCTATCAATACCTGAACTTAACAACTGCCTTCCTAACTATTAATAAGCAGCAAACTTGTAGTTATTACAAACTTGTAATTAGTTATTTAGATATAAATATATAAGATCGTAGGAAAAACCTTCAATTCACTGCTTACTACAATGTAATTACATAGTCGCTAATCACGCCAATTTAAAGAGTTTCTTTTGGAATGAAGAAAATCATCTCTTTGGCTGACAACAGTGATGTGAGCGCTGGATCCTGAACCACCGTCATGATTGGGGTGGGGGTGGGGGGGGGGACGACGACAGGCGTGTGTGTTGGGAACGGGGCAGGAACAGAAGCCAGCCCAGGACTGCATTAGCATACTCCCAAACAGGCTGTTAGCTGAAGAGGGTTTTAATTAGCTATTTTCCCGCTAGCAAATGAGGAAATTATCGACCGAGCAAAACAAGCCAGAGACAACTGGCCTTCCACCAATAAACACATGGGCTGGTACACACACGCACACACACACATGCACTTAACATGCACGGCAGGCCTGCACATGCACATTAATGCCTCATATGCACATACTACAATCATAATAAATGGCTCAGCTGATGAGAGAAAAGCCATCATTACATGTTTCTAAAGTCTCTCTCTTTCTCCCTCTATAAACTTTATATTAAAGTGTGGCACTAATGCTCTCTGCAAGTGTTTAATGGCTACTTCAGGAGCACAGAACTCCCCATAAACATAAACAGGCACAACAACATTTAAAACGTGTTTACTTACGAACTCATTCCCTCTTTGTAGAAAGACTTATCAAAGGCTTATTTAGGTTATAATTGCATCCTCGTCATGCTTTCTTACTTCAGCGGTGGCATTAATATTTAAATGAAAAGGCCCATGTTTGCCCTACGGTCTGCTGAGGAAGTGAAATCTCTTCTCTTTACTCTGGAGACTGGAAGACTTTCACAGCTCCTGAATCTCAACTGGTTCGCCGTCAGAATTTAGCATGAATTTATTGGCCATTGCTGGCAACTATAGTTGCACAGTAGTAAATACATACAACTAAATGATAACTTTACTGTGACTTATAATTATATTAATGTAATTAAATTATATCTTTTATGTTTTATATTTTTATATCATTTTTGTATCTTTTGTTATTGAACTGCTGTCAAATGATTAATCATTAATTTTTTTTACATAATATATGTCTGTGTGTATTGTGAATATGTATTATTACTTGTTTTATTTGTATTTGTATTATTTGTATTTATACTAAATTTACACACATATATTATGTATACAAAATATTTTATTTTGAATGCGATTAATCGTTTGACAGCACTAGTTGCTATATATAATTTATAGGCCTCTTGCAATTATGTTTAGACTAAAAAAGTAAATTGTATCTACTAGACACAATATCAACCAAAACAATCATGTTCTGTAACACCACGTCAAAAAGAAGTGTGATTAGTTGCACTAAAAATGTACATAATTGAATACAAAAAAATTATATAATATATTACCAGTAAGCTTATTTTAATAACAATAAAATTAAATACATTTTTAATTAAATATAAACTTAGACTAATATGCTTTAAAGTATATTAAGTATATTATTTCTATAATAAGTATAAAATATATACTAAAGTGTTTTATTTATTTATTTGTTTATTTATTTTTGAGAAAGAGAGAGAGAGAGAGAGAGAGAGAGAGTGAGAATAAAGAAAAAATCAGTGGAAACACTATTGCTGACTGTTATCCAACAATGCAGCATTTTTCATATGTATTTAAGTGTTATTAATTTGTTGTTATAGAAGAAAATTGACTATCCTGAATTTCTTTTAAGCATTTTAAGTTTGTTAATTTTAAATTTTGGGTTTTTTTTTTTGTTTTTTGCAATGTATTCTAATGTCTAGAAAACAAAAAAATAGGCCAATATAACAACTACAGTGGAACTAGCAGTAACTTTTTCAGTAAAATATTCTGTAGACTTTTCTAGGGCGTTGTTAAAATGTTTTCTGTAAATCTTCCAGTCGACTAATTACTGCCACATATAGCAGGGGCTGTTATTCTGCCGCTTGTATATTTCAGAAGACCCCGAAATATCCAAAAGGAAAACATGCCACTTCATTCCAATGAGACCTCGTCATGTTTAATATTTCACAACCTTTCTTTTCCCCTCCACCGATCCTGAAAATCTTTGTCTTGTTTCTGTCTCCCTGTGTCTTTAGGGAGGCCTTTTCTGGCATGGTTTCAAGGAGGATGAGAGGAGAGAGGAAGACAGAGAGAGATGCACCGGTTCCATCAGTAATTGGAGACTGGGCTGGAACTGTGAGCACCAAGAACTCGGGCAAGGGCTTCACTCCTCCGTGTATCCCATCAGCACTGACCTACAAACTGCCACCTTTTCCTCCCTGGATGCCAGCCAGAGTTCACCTGCTTCACTTCATTCCCATCCCCCCTTTCATGCTCCAGGATCTGTGACTTATCAGAGGGGGTTTAAGAAAGGCAGAGGAGTGCAGTGGCATCCGCTTCTTCCAAAGAATCCCCGGAAAGGTGAGGGAGTAGAAAGAGAGATAAGTGTGAAAAAGAAAAGGTTAGGGGGTTTTCAGAGGTGAAACTCTCTGACTTTCACTTGCTTAAAGAAATGAGTAAATAAAACAAAACAATTTACGTTTCATTATTTTCTCTCTTTACAAAACAAAAATGAGGTAAAGGACAAAAAGCACCGTAAAAGTATTATATTATGCTACTAAAATATCACCTATAATCATATAACACACATGAATGGCCTTTAGCATCATTAAATTATCTAACTCTTCTAAAAGCACCACAGGCACAACAATAAAAATTAGAATATCAATGCAAGAATATTTATATAGCACATTTCATACACAAAGGTAATTCAAAGTGCTTTACATAAAAAAATAATTAATTAAATAACCACAATCAAGAACATAGAAAATAAAAATGATTAATGAATACATTTTTTAAAAATAAGATAAAGTTAAGCATCTTAAATTTCAATTTGAATCCTCACACATATGTAATATGGACTAATTTATTATACTTTAATGTTGTTTTATGTTTTATTTGGACCTTTGCAAAGATAATCAACCCCCACTGTCATTACGGCTTGGATATTCTGCTTAATATCACATTATGTGTTTGCCAGAAGCTGTCAATGCTGACAAAATGTTTCATTTGGGGGAAATATTTAAGACTTGAAACATAAATGGGTTTTAATGTATAAAATACCACGTTTAAATTTACTTACTGTATGTAAATCATGGCAGAATTGTTGAGTATTTTATTATTATTTTTTAAATTATTTATTATTTTATTACGGTCACACTAAACCTTAAGCATGCAAAAAATTATTTAAATGCATGAACTCATCAAATAGAACCCTTAATGGTAACACTTTATTTATGGTTACACCTATTAGTAGCTTATTAGCAAGCATATTAGCAATTTATTAGTGCTAATTAAACACATATTGATGACTTATTCTACATCCCTAATCCTACCCAATACCTAAACCTAACTACTATAAAGAACTTATTGAAGGAAAAGTCATAGTTAATAGTTAACAAGTGTTACCTATTCTAAAGTGTAACCCAAATGATAATAACACCACTATATAAAAAATCTACTTAATTTGTCTGGACTATTACGCACCAAAGTTCACAAAATAATATATGAATCATCTATTGGTCACAGGTCTTAACGTGATATGAGTTCACCAAACATGATCTTTGGAACACAGCGAAATGTGAAATTTCTTTAAATGAATAGATGTCTATAGAAGAAAAAGTCCAGAGTGACGAGAATGAATCTAAATGAGATATTTTGACTTTCAAATCACTTCAACTGTATTTATTTCAAAGGGAAAGTTTAAAGGTTTGGCAAAAGTAAGATCTCTTTTTATAATACTGTAATTGGTCTTATGTAGCTCTGAATCATTTGTGATCAAAAGTAACGCAGGACAAGAGAAAGGTATTTGCTTTGGTCTTGTTGAATTCTTTGGATAATCAGACAGCAGACTATATATGTGCCTCCTCTTCTGCTTAGTTTTAATTAGCAGAGCCAGACAGGAGAGAGAAGGCCAGCAGAACAGCTTCCATTAGAGCGAAGAAGAGTGATACAAAGAAAAAGGAAGGGATGAAGGAAAGGAAAAGAAAAGAGAGAACTGCCGCTGTGCTTCCCCTGGTCAATTAGTGTTGCCAGAAAAAGAGAGAGAGAGAGAGAGAGAGAGACTGGGAAGTGAGGCGGCGTATCGGCCCCATAACTATCTCCTGCATTTTAATTAGCTGAGTGAACAGTCCTCCACGGGATACTCCACATACCGACCCATCACCATGACAGCCACAGAACAGCGTTCCGGGTAGCCAGACACGGCAGGAATATTTAGCTAACAAATTCAGTGCCAGGCTGAGTGTTTGACTCCATCTCAAGGCTGTGTTTTCCCTGCAGTTAATGACCTATAGGACTAAAAAGAGACCCAGACTGTTTGAGAAGCTTCCAAAACCATCATTGCGCTGTGCCAATGTGGAAGTCATTTAGTAACTAAATAGAAGACTCTTTTCTCTAATGGCATTGCAAGTTTGTATACATGTTTATCATTTCAGAATGGTTAGCACTTTTTAGTAGAATGAAACTATGTAATAAAAACTTGTATTTCTATTAAAAATTATGGTCACACTTTAGAATAGGGAACATTTATTCACTATTAAAGGGGTCATATGATGTTGCTAAAAATTTTCCACGTACTGTATATTATTATCCTCTAAGCCCCGCCTTTATGAAGCAGGTCGATTTGTACAAAGCTCATCGTTCTAAAAAAGTGAGGTGTGCTCTGATTACGCATCACATTGCATTGCACCTCATTGCATCACGTCTCGTAAACATAACACCATGTCTACATTCATGATCGGAGAAATGACAAACAACAATCACTACCTTGCACTTGTCAAAACTCACGTTTGAATAGTACGTAGCAGGTTCTTTTAATAAGAAAACGTAAGTTACTTGAAGGTTGTGAGTCAGAAGCACCAGACTGTCCTTGCAGAGGTAGAATTGCCCCATAGTCTCTGTGCACAGCTAGCATAGGCTGCTTTGTCAGAATCAAGAATCAGTCCCCTTGTAAATGCACTGAACACACTCTAATATTTGTACTGAACTGTACACTGTAAATACAACTTAACACTGATTTCTAGTTGTGTCCTCTTGAAAGCACGAACAAAGTAATTTCCCTTTCCAACAAAACACTCCTGAACATGTTTAGGTACTGGGTAGGATTAGGGATTTAGAATAAGGTCATGTAGAATAAGACATTAAAATGAGCTTACTACTAGTAAATGGCTAATATTCTGGTAATATGCATGCTAATAAGCAACTAGTTAACACACTCTAAAATAAAGTGTTACCTACAAGTGTTATCTATTTATTTACTTGTTTATAAATTTATGTTTATGAAAATCTTTACTATTATATTCAAATTTATTGTATTGTAAATTGAGAAAAGGTGTCTTTTGCTCACCAAGCATGCATTTATTCATTCAAAATTAATAGTAAATAATATTTTACAGTAATATTAGATTTTTTTTATACATATTTCAAAATGTCATTTATTCTTTTATCATCATCATTACTTCAGTCTTCAGTGTTGCACGATCCTTCAGAAATCATTCTAATATGCTGATTTGCTGCTCAATACAATTTCTCATTATTATCAATGTTGAAAACAGTTGTGCTGCTTAATATTTTAGTGGAAACTGTAATACATTTTTCCTCAGGATTTTTTTAAGAATAGAAAGTTCAAGAGAACAGCATTTTAAAAGCGAAATATTTTGTAAGTAACTGTGACTTTGGATCAGTTTAATGCACAGTTGCTGAATAAATCTATTAATTTAATATACATAAGATGTTTACCAGTCACTAAAACTAATCTATTAATCAAACTGTCTACTAACTACTAATCCAAAACTCTCTCTCTCTCTCTCTATGTATATATACAGTGGGTACAGAAAATATTCAGACCCACTTAAATTTTTCACTCTTTGTTATATTGCAGCCATTTGCTAAAATCAAGTTCATTTTTTCCTCATTAATGTACACACAGCACCCCATATTGACAGAAAAACACAGAATTGTTGACATTTTT
>JAUMHE010000068.1:5670834-5709752 GCA_032359235.1 Enteromius mattozi | reverse complement strand
TGTTATTCATTTATATGGTATTGTACATATAATTGTTGCTATTATAAATCTATTATATCACTTGTGTTATTGTACTGCTGTACTCAGTATTTTATTACATTACTACAACTTGTACTATATACTTTTTATTATCACATATAATTTTTACTATTTTACTGTGCACTGTATCAGCGTATAATATTTTATATCGCTGTAAGTTTCACTGGATCCATAAAGGATTATCATTTAGCAACATTTGTTTATGTTTGTTGTGGAGTTTATATCTAGAGTGTCATGTAAACAGGAAGCAGACTGTCAATGTTTGATTTGTATTCACTGATTTTATTCAATATTTTCAATGATGGAAAATTATTAGTACTTAAAGGTGTATTATTTAGATTTTTCCCCCAGTATTTCAAAGGGAATGAGCTGTGTTCTGACCTGAGGAACAAGGCTAAAATGTTGGGGTTAAAGGCAGAGAAAGCAATGAAAAAAACTTCATTTAATTTAATGTACATTAAAATGACATTACATGTATATATTACAGTTATACTAGCCTACATTAAATGTTATAATTGTTAACAAACAAAATCAAGAGGAGTGTGAGCTTTCCTAATTTCTTTTAAAAAAATATCAATTTTTCAAGCCTGACTAAATAACTGGAGGCTGAGTTATTTTTAAGTCCATGTATATCACAAACCACTGAAATAGGCTGATAAAATGTAAACGTTATCGTGATTTGATCAAAAAAAACAGCTCCTCCATTCACCGACATTTGTTTTTAAAGCAGTCTTGCCCGGGCGTGTTGACATAACGCAGCAACGGCTCAAAGTGTCCAATGAGGCGTCTAGGTATTTATATGTCTATGGTTGTTACGGGAAAGGTTGAAGCTGATTGGTTGCGCTTGCGGCAATCTGAAAAGCTGAAATGCGCCTGGAAAAAATGAGCGCGACGCAACGCTGTAGTATACTGTAGCAACCGCGTCGCTTCCATTGTCAGCGTGCAAAATGCACAACTACATTTGAAATAATGGACTTGAGCGCACAAAAGACGGCACATGTGAATGGCCCCTAAAAGCACAGTCGGCGATTAAGTATACTTACAAAGGTGCATGGACGCGGTTGTGCATGAGACGGAACGGAACGCAGAAAGTGAAGTATATCCGGACTGACGCGTGCGGTGTGAAACCGGCGCAACAAGCACATCTGGCCTCTGCCTGCGCAAAACCGCATGTGACGTCAGACGTCATCACGCCCGCTGTGAGTGATTGCGTGTTATCTCGAGATCAGAGTTATGCTTGTCTCCTGTCCATGAAAATATTATTGGCCAAATCGTATAAATACTGGATTAATATCGTGTGCAGCTCTAATAGATATATGTACATACACATACATATACACAGTGGGGCAAAAAAGTATTTAGTCAGCCACCAATTGTGCAAGTTCTCCCACTTAAAAAGACCTGTAATTTTCATCATAGGTGTACCTCAACTATGAGAGACAAAATAAGAAAAATTCCAGAAAAAAAAAAAAATCATCACATTGTAGGATTTTTAAAGAATTAATTTGCAAATTATGGTGAAAAATAAGTATTTGGTGAATAACAAAATTTCATCTCAATACTTTGTTATACACCCTTTGTTGGCAATGACAGAGGTCAAACGATTTCTGTATGTCTTTCCAAGGTTTTCACACACTGTTGCTGGTATTTTGGCCCATTCCTCCATGCAGATGTTTTGGGGCTGTCACTGGGCAACACGGACTTTCAACTCCCTCCAAAGATTTTCTATGGGGTTGAGATCTGGTGACTGGCTAGGCCACTCCAGGACCTTGAAATGCTTCTTACGAAGCCACTCATTCATTGCCCGGGCGGTGTGTTTGGGATCATTGTCATGCTGAAAGACCCAGCTACATTTCATCTTCAATGCCCTTGCTGATGGAAGTCACTCAAAATGTCACGATACATGGCCCCATTCATTCTTTCGTTTACACGGATCAGTCGTCCTGGTCCCTTTGCAGAAAAACATCCCCAAAGCATGATGTTCCATCCCCATGCTTCACAGTAGGTATGGTGTTCTTTGGATGCAACTCAGCATTCTTTCCCCTCCAAACACGACAAATTGATTATTAGCAAAAAGTTATATTTTGGTTTCATCTGACCATATGACATTCTCCCAGTCCTCTTCTGGATCATTCAAATGCTCTCTAGCAAACTTCAGACGGGCTGGACATGTACTGGCTTAAGCAGGGGGACACGTCTGGCACTGCAGGATTTGAGTGTGTTACTGATGGTAGCCTTTGTTACTTTGGTCCCAGCTCTCTGCAGGTCATTCACTAGGTCCCCCCGTGTGGTTCTGGGATTTTTGCTCACATTTCTTGTGATTATTTTGACCCCACGGGGTGAGATCTTGCGTGGAGCCCCAGATCGAGGGAAGTTATTAGTGGTCTTGTATGTCTTACATTTTCAAATAATTGCTCCCACAGTTGATTTCTTCACACCAAGCTGCTTACCTATTGCAGATTCAGTCTTATATATATATGAAATAAATCTTACTGACATCAAACTTCTAAGTGGAAATGGATGTACTACATATAGATCTTGATTAACTTTTAATTCTGTCTAGTATTGTTATTATAATCCTGGATGACTAGATTTAGAAAAGCTGAACAATCATCTCATGCTCATCTATCAGTTTACAAGATAGAACGTTCTTTTTTCTTTTATCTTACCTTAATGTTTTTAAATCTGTATGCTCTTCCTTTGGTGAATGTATGCTGTCTTGTTCTCTTCCTGGATCATGTGGCTCAGTACAAGAGTCAGACTGTCCGTTGAGTTTCTCTGAACTCAGGATGGAGCTCTGAGAAGATGAAACCAAATAAGCTTCTGGCTCCTGCCATTCTTCAGGCTGCTTCTGATGTCAGTGCAAAAGTTTTAGGGTTAGAGACACATAAATGGTACATTAAATACTTTTGAGAAGTAAACACGGACTTTGTGTGGGTTTTTTTTTTTCCGGCATGTTACACATATATTGCAAAGCACAATTACTAAGACACACACACATACACACACACAAAATAAATAAATTATTTATTGTTTCAAAGTATAAAATTCATTACTGATATCTCTACTGTCTCTTTTGAACATTATAAATTTTAAATCTACTATAAATCTAAAATAAATCTACAGTTCAGAAAATTTTGCTGTTTAATACTAAAGTACTTAAAATCAAATGTAATAATGCAATTGTACCATGCTTGACACCTGTACAGCTGAGTCTCCCAGGATGCTCTTTGCTCCCTCCATGACTGCCATATATGAAAATCGAAGCTGATCTGGAGTTTGGATAAGGCCCATTCGATACTCTCTCATATCTAACAAAACCTTTTGAATGTCCACAGACGAAGGGTCTCTTCTCTTGTCCATCTACAAATACAAAACGACAATGAAACATTTTTTAAACAGAACATTATATGTACCTGATAACAGAAATCTTCTAACCCAGGTTAAAAAAAATATAGTCTCACATAATGAATGTAATAAATAATGATGTGCTGTAAAACCTTTCGAATCATTAAATATTTTGTAACTGCAGGCTTACCAATACAAGGCAGGTGTCAACCAATGAGAACGTCCCAGATCTCCCTATTCCTGCACTGCAGTGGACCACCGCAGGTCCGTTCTCTGGCCCCAAAGAGCCAGACTCTCGAACCTTGAAAAGGAAGTTGAGGAATGATGCTGGGGACTCTGGCACGCCAAAATCAGGCCATGTTGTGTAATTAAAATGGTAGATGTCTCTGGTTTCTCCGGTCTAAAAATACGGGATGAGATTTTAACATTTATTTTTACCCTTTTTAGTGAAGTACTCAATGATGTAATGATTTAACATTACGTTCACCTTGCAATTTTTGAGTTCTAACAGTCTGATTGTGTAATTGGGTTCAATATCCTCAGACACCAGAGTCACCACAAACCCAGTGTCACTGAAATCCATGTCTCGCTCCTCCTTTGATGGCCAGTACTGCGCACACTTCTCCTGTTCAGATCGAACAAAAAACAGAAAAATGAATTCATTTAGTTTGTTTTCCCCCCACTAAGCATGCAAATCCACATTATTTACATTTATCAGCTTAATACATAATAATGACCCCCAAATAAAAGCGATCTCAAAACCCATTATTTGAAATAACAATGTGTAAGATATACATACTACCATTCAAATGTTTGGGATCAGCAGTTTGAAGAAACAGTATGAAATATTATTACATTTTAAAATAACTGCTTTACATATTAAAATCTGGTTTATCACCAGTCCTTAAAATCATTCTATCATGCTGATTTGGAGCTCAATAAATGTTGCTTATTATTATTAATGTTGGAAATAGTGCTGCTTAATATTTTTGTGAAACCCAGAACACATTTTTTTCAGGATGCTTTAATGAATAAAAAGTAGTGCTGTCAAACAATTAATTGTGATTAGCCGCATCCAAAATACATAATATATGTGTATTGTATATATATATATACAGCTTATATTTTTGAAACTATTTACATGTATATATTTATAATATAATTTGTCATATATAAATGTATTTAGCATATAAACATAACATTTTTCTATAAACATAACATACATTCGTGTGTGTGTTTTATATTTACATTACAAATATGCACAGTACACACGCTATAATATGTAAACAAAAACTTATTTCGGATGTGATTAATCACAATTAAGTGTTTGACAGCACTGAAACGAAGTTAAGGATTTATTTAAAATGTAACTTTTTTGGTAAAAGTAAAGGTCTTTACTGTCACTTTCCATCAACTAATGCATCCTTGCTAAATAAATGTAGTAATACTTTTAAGAGAACATAACAACTTGCGGACAACAAGCGGTTTCTTTCTTTTAAATAAAATGATAATAAATGTAAAAACAAAGAACAAGCGTCGTTTGTGTTCACTCACCGAGCCTTTTTCTATAACTCTGTTAAGCATAATAACTGCTTTGCAACGCTGTTCCCAAATCATTTGCCAGAAGTGACCACAAGTGTTCCTCAGAGGGCCCTGCAGAAAGAGAAAAGTGTCTGCAATTACATTAGAGAATACACAAACAAGCTGGTCAATGCAAAAGAAATGCAGGTTACATTAAATTACAATCTTCAGAACGGTCTTCTTTGTTCTACAAAAGGCTGTTAAAAAGACACACTAAACACAAACTCAATCAAAACAGGGGAAACGTGTAAATCAAATTTGTTGGTATATCAGAACCACATGTAAATGTGTATTGAGGTCACATGAGACATCAATGCAAGTCAGTTAAATGCAAACAGTGGACTTACTTTTTCCATTACTGCCATACCTGTGTCAATATGTACCTTCTCTGGGCCTCCTCCATGGTAATTAGGCTCGCATTTATGTAGTCATTCTCTGAATTCTCTAATCTCACCCGACTGTGATCATCTTAACACAAAAATGCAGGTTATTCAGAGAGAGCTGACAAATATTTTTTTTCATATGAAATCAAGATTAAGTTTACAGAAAGAAGTTTTAAGACTTTTTAAATAAAACAATCATTGTCACTCAATTCTGTATGGCTGTTGTACACATTTGGTCACTATTGACTTTCATTACATTTTTTCTTTATACAATGAAAGTGAATGGTGACTGAGGCTGTTATCCTGAGGCTATAACATTTCCTATTTTGGCTCACTGACAAAAAAAACTAAACAAAACAGTCATACAGAGGTGAATCAAAATGATGCTGGCTAAACACAAGTTTAAGTATGCTGTCCTTTCCAGGGCAAGGTTACAAAATGAGTGAAACATTGTTAAAATGGTTTACATGGAAGAAACTTACAGGGACTGACGTCTCTATATCTATTCCTATTGCGATTTTCTGGGAACTTTGCCACTTTGTAGGGACACTCCTGAGACTGGTTACGGATTTCCTAGAAAGAGATTACAAAATAACAAACATCAGAGCCATCTCTTTAAAAAAAAAAAGAAAAAAAAAAAGAAAGAAAAAAAAACACCACTCTGCTCTCATGTATTACACGACATGCAAAACCGGCATATAAACTCGTCCTTATATTTTTAATATGACGCAAGGGTGTTGTGTTATTAAAATAAAAATAAAGAACAAATAAAACGGCCAGAATAAAGTATATTCAGTCAAATAAGGGGGTTGGGCATGTAGGACTATCTGGCTGAGTTATAGAGAACTGACAGCTTCGGTTCTTCAGTTCTTGAGAAGTGCTCGTCAGTTCTCAGAAACCATATCAGTGCATGGAGGTGTGTCAAAACATAGCGAGCTCCCTAACTTGACGACATTTTCGAGTATCAGAGCTGCACGCGGGTGTTTCAGAAGGCGGCAGAGATCCGAAGACATTTAGGGTGATAGGACTTGGAACGTATATGGTGCCGAAAAGAAATCCAACGTGAAACGGTGTTGTCTTGAAATGCTGTCTAGGTAGATAGCTCACAAGGTGTTGCGACGCAACCCACGTGTTCACAGGAAGCTGCTCTAATGCACCGCACAGTGACATGACCACTCACGTACTTCACATAGCTGGCATTTTACGTTTCCCAGTGTAAACAAGTTATTTTAACACATGACAATTCGCTGTAGTTTTTTTTTTTTTTTTTTTTGTCGTTTTGCTTGTTTTTCAAAAATTACAAATAATAAACCGACTGAGTTTTAAACGACTGTAAAACCATTTCCACTCAAGTTCGGGTTTACCCGAGGTGAAGTGAATCACAAAAGAATATTATTTTAGACGTAGCTGAGGGCAGTAAATTCATGTGGACCGTATTTCTCGGTATTACGCGCGTGCGCTGTAACGCAAAGTTGAATTACCCATTCGTTCTCACGGCCCGAGTACTTGCATAGGACTATTAGATAAACATTACAAATCTATGAGGATAGAATACAGCAGGTGTCCCAAGCGTTCATCCTAAGAACGGCTTAAATTTAATCATTCAGAAGAACCGTATGACTTACATTATAAAGGTTTTGCCACTGTCCAGATGAATCGATGTTCTCAAACTCCTGATCCATTTTTTTCCGAAGCGGGGTTATTCAAATGTGAAATTGTTAAATCATATGTCGTCTGAGCTCAAACGAGGGGTCACTATTCCATTGTTAAAAATGGTCATGATCCCGTAAGAACGGCAAGGAACGGTGCAGTGCGATGTTAACCCTCATCAAAGAGGATAAAATTACCAGCACTTTCAGCACCCCCATCGGCTACTTCCGTGTGCCAGCGGAGAGCGACAAACAGCGCCCTCTGTCGACAACAGGCGACATGACTTCCTCGATTACTTCCAGGTAGGAGACTCATACAAGTGAATCTTTTGAATCATTTCACCAAAACGATTCATCCACTGACTTTTTGTGAAGACTTTTGAAGTTTGTGCATCGAGTGGTTATTATTATTATTATTTATTTTTTTATTATTATGCAATACACAACCATTGCAACAAACAAATACTAACAAAAAGACAATGAGGGTTACATTAATTCAAAGCATATTATAATAGCTTATAGGATTTACACCATGAAAGAGTCTTACATGCAATAGAATTATTAGAATTTCTTATAGAGGTCACATACATATCAAAATCTTTCCGGAAAATAAAAAAGTAAGGGGTTTTCTTTGAAAATTTACATTTATGAATGTAAAATTTAGCAAGGAATAACAGTAAATTAATAATAAATTTACAACGAGAAGGATCAAAATTCAAAGAGAAACCAAAAAATACATTTTGGGGGGTTATACAGAAGTTTGGATCTAAGTATTTTATAACAAAATTAGAAAAATCAACCCAAAACACTTTACAGTTATGCACAATCCCTTTATAAGCGAATTAAGCGAGTCAGTGCGTGGAAGTAAACGAGAAAGATTTGTTCAAATTAAAGATTCTTTTAAATTCAATTACACAGATTCGTTCACAAATGAAACACTACTTCCAGGAAAATTATTTAAAAAGATATCTACGTCCTTTAATTTTATTGCTATTCCTTTTTTTCTGGTTGTCTTTTGGTGTAATTAAGTAAATGTATCACAGATTACATATATTGTCAATTTAAACAAATGATTGTCTTGAATCACGATTGAGAAAGCATGCGTTTAAACGTGCACGTGATACATTTAGGTTTTTTTGCGCTACACGTGCTGCTAAACAGCTGATTCTTATGAATGGCTAATAAGATAATGGCTTTATCCCCCTCACACCTTATCATGCATTATGCAACAATCCCCATTGTGTAGACTCGCTGTCTGTTTGGTAGTGCATCTCAAGTTGTTTCTTCCATGTTTGTGGCCTTACCTACTTTTAAAACTCACTTAAACATGAGGGGGAACGTTTTCATTGCCTTTGCTTTGGTGATGTCTTTGTTTTATTTGGGTAAGTCAGTCATTTCCATGGAATTTGAGAAGTAGCCTGTTATATTGTTTTATGTTAACAAATGTTTTGAATGGATTTGTGTTAACCATTTACTTCCATGCTACTAAATTTTAAGTAGAATCATACCAGTGTGATTGAAGTCCCTTTTGTGTCTCCAATATGAGCTTAAATGGCATTTGAAAATACCATTGATAATATAAAATGCGACCACGCTATACACACCCGTTTGTTTCATTAGAGAATAATACTCTTTAATTTGCCTTTGCTTACAGGACAAACACTTGAGTGCTTTCGGTGTGAGCTTGGATTCTGGAACTTGTGTTACACTACCAAGACAAACTGCAGTGATGATGAATTTTGTTATGTGGGAACTGGCAAAGCAGGTAAATGTGCTTTTAAAGCTTAAAAATATATATAATTTATTATTATAACCTCCTAACACCTCTATAAAGTATCTGTTATTCAGCAATAATCCTTTCCCTTTGGTTTTTCAGCTTCTGTTCTGGATATAAAGGTGATGGGTTGTCTTCCCTTTGAGGATTGCAACAAGACAACAGCTGTAGAGTTCCTTGCCAATAAGACCTTATACACCTTGAAGACCACCTGTTGTGAGAGAGACTTCTGCAACGCTGGCCCTTCCATTCAGTTGTCCCTTGCTTCTCTTTTGCTTCCCGTACTTCTCATTGCTGAGATGATGAGTTTGATTTGACTTCTAAATTGTAGTTGTTATATAAGGGATCTTCATGTTTACACTGTTCACATCCTCCTATACCTGTTTTACTGTTGTTGAATGATCTAAAGCAGCTGCCTTTTTATATAGCAGAGCGCATTTTGGATGTTCTCTTTCTAGCCAGTTGATTTTGTTCATCCAAACGAGTAAGATTGACTTTCTAATATTAACACGTGTTTTACTGTTCAATAAATGCAAATGTGAAAGATTCGTGGTTTCCTGTTTTGTGCACGGTCATTATTGCAAGCAATGGAGGGCGCTGTTTGACTAAAATACTACGTGGCTTTACTGCGCATGCTCAGAGTTTCGCTGATCTTTACGTCAACCTCTAGAAGAGTTGATCTGATCTTTTATTATAAAGATCTGGGACGCATGCTTTCCGAGTTCAACGTGATTGGTCTGCTTGCAACCTCGCGTTTAAAAAAATAAAAAGTAGGGAAGTGCACAAGTTCGTGTTTACTTCCCGCGTGCCATTATCAAGAAGTGTCGATAATAAAAGCAGGATGTTTGTCGCGCGCAGCATCGCGGCCGATCATAAAGATCTGATCCACGATGTTTCTTATGATTTTCATGGGCGGAGAATGGCGACGTGCTCCAGCGACCAAAGCATTAAGGTAAATTGTTTATCATCCCATGGCCTGCTGAAGTTTGTTTGCAAAGCGTGCAACATATGTGGTTAACGAGCATGCAGCGTAAATTTAAAAAAAAAAGTACATGAATGTGACAGTGTGCAAATCTTTGGGTTTTGTTTTTTGTTCTCCCTCTTAGGTGTGGGACAAGGGTGATAACGGGGAATGGAACTGCACAGCCAGCTGGAAAGTAGGTCTTGCATAAAACAGTGGTTCTCAACAGCTGTCTTGGGGGCATCAAGATAAAACATCTTTAATCAGTTATTAATTTAGTAACGCTTATAGTTCTAATCTGTGGTTTAAGCGTTTTCAGTCAATAAAGTTTGGAATCACATCCTTTCCCAAACCCGCTGTTTTTGGATGCTGGATGAAGTGTTTAATAATTTATTAGTATATTGAAAGCAATTCTGTTTTGAATGAAACTGCTTAAAACACATGCAAACATCAAAATTGGAGTCATATTCCATACCTTTCTCTTCACTGCAGTTCTTATTAAAGCTTGTAGTTCCTGAACTTGTTCTATATGGAGCAGTTAAGGAGACGTGGTCATGGCAGAAATAAAATTATGAGTTGGGAGGGGGGAAAAAATCAATACAAAATATATATATATAATTTTTTTTTTTATTATTTTTTTTTTATTTTTTTTTTTTTTTACATCTCAACATGTAGTTCTCTCATTCAGATGATAACCAAAATCCAACTGGTAAACCATGTAGTAGACTAACAGTATTGGACATCATAATCAGGTGTATTGGGTTTTGTGCTGTACTTTGACATACACTTGTCTTTTGTAGACCCACAGTGGCTCAGTTTGGAGAGTGACCTGGGCCCATCCAGAGTTTGGACAAGTGTTGGCGTCCTGTTCCTTTGACCGTACTGCCATAGTATGGGAGGAGATTGTCGGAGAGTCCAATGACAAACAACGAGGACAAAGCCACTGGGTAAGAGATCCTTTCTAACATGTGTATTTGTCCTAAATAAGTTGGGTTTTATTAGGTTTCTTTAACACTAGAACTACTCGAATTCTGTAACTACTAGAATGGCCATAGCGGTCATTTTGACCATTCATACTAGACTGAACTGAATGGCATTTTTGCCACATCTTATTTAGATTCAATGCTTCTGTCGAGATATTACAATAAAGCTTTGAATGTCTGTCATCATATTTTAGGATACCATCACCTGAAAAATATATATTTTTGGTAATATGTAATTGTGTAAGAGCTATTAGATTGCTCCTGAATGTGCGTGCTTCACTCTGTCTTATGTTGTGCTGCATATATTTGACAGTATACTGTATATATTGCACAGAAAGCAATAATGGTCTGTGCATAGCATTTGTACATTACAACAGTCAACGTTTGTCTCCCCTGTTTTCACATCAGATAAAGAGAACCACACTTGTGGACAGTCGGACATCTGTGACTGACGTGAAGTTTGCCCCGAAGCACATGGGCTTGATGCTGACCACATGTTCTGCAGACGGGGTGGTGCGAATCTACGAGGCACCTGACGTGATGAACCTGAGCCAGTGGTCCCTGCAGCATGAGATCTCGTCCAAACTTTCCTGCTCCTGCATCTCCTGGAACCCTTCCAGGTGAGAATTCACAAATGATCGATAAACAGTATTGTAAAGCCTAAGACTTTTGCAGAGTACTGTATACATATTTTGAAATATATACATGCGTGTGTGTATATACATAATAAATAAACATAGTACTCATACATATATTATTTAACAAAAACTTATTTTGGGTGAGATTTAATCATTTAACAGCACTAATAAAAATGTATTTTTTGTCTTCACAGTTCCCGAGCTCATGCTCCTATGATTGCAGTGGGTAGCGATGACAGCAATGTAACGTATGGCGGCAAAGTTCAGATTTACGAGTATAACGAAGTTACGAGGTTTGTCTTCAGTTCCCTTTTAATAGGCTAGTTCACACTCATCCGGAAAATAAGGAACATCAAAATTTTAGACATTCTGAAAATGCAACAAAACTATCGTCACACTAATCTAAGAAATACCTTTCACACATATCTTTTATACACATTTTAAATATGTGTTTTAACAGGTTGGTTATTTATCTACTGACTTTATTTTGATGGTTGTAGGAAATATGCCAAAGCAGAGACACTGATGACAGTTACAGATGCTGTACATGATATTGCATTTGCTCCAAATCTGGGACGGTCTTTCCATGTACTTGCTATTGCAACCAAAGATGTGCGCATCTTTAAACTGGTTCCACTTCGGTGAGCAAAATGTATATTACAGTAGAATGGGATTAATATAAATTGTGTAGTGGTGCCATGTATTTGTCTTTACTGTTTTACTGTTGTGCATATAAAATTATTATATTATTTTTATTATACTATTCAATAATGTTAGGGTCCTTTTAATAATGCAAGCTTTATTTTTGTAAAGCTGAAAATTCAGAGATATTTGGCATCTAATTAGAATTTAACCAATCGATTTACCTGAATTTGCTTGCTGCTTTTTTGACTAACAGAAAGGACAGCTCTTCTTCAGCGCCCACTAGATTTGAGGTGCAGGTGCTGGCTCAGTTTGACAGTCATAACTCTCAGGTGTGGCGGGTCAGCTGGAACATCACCAGTACACTTCTGGCTTCCTCTGGTGATGATGGTTGTGTGAGACTCTGGAAAGGTGAGGGTTCATAATAACAATCATCAAAAAAAATGCACCTACTAAAGTGTTATTCATTTATTGTAATTTGACCACTTCTCCAGCAAACTACATGGACAATTGGAAGTGTACGGGTATTCTAAAGGGAGATGGTAGTCCAGTATCTGGTCAGCCTGGTGCACTGAGCGGCGTCCTGGGATCTGCTACTGCACAGAGTTCTCTAAACGGCGCCACTGGAAGATAGATGCCAAATGACAGGACCACCCTGATGAAATTTGGAGCTGGGCACTTCTTTGATACTGGACTTTACACTGAGACCAACTGATTGTGCTTGCTGGACATACAAGAAGACTGGCACTTACTATGGGTCCATTATTATTGTTAGTATTATAAACTGCCTTCAAGGAATGTTCTTTAAGTTGACTTCTTTCAGTCTAAAGAATCATGTTTTACTCTGGATAGAGACTGTGAGAGATACATGGACTTTTTGCCCATTTTTGTTTTAAAAAGATGTTCTGATCACGAAAATACACCGTATCTATGTTGTAGTACATGTTTTGTTGACATTAAGGAAAAAAGACATTACAAAGCTGCAAAATATTGGTCTAATTGACTGGTCTAAATGTTATTGTATGAGAATCATTAAGGTTTAAGCAGCTGGTATATATGAAATATTCAGAAATACTTGTTTTATTTGAATCACGCATTTCTCTTTTAATAGTAAAATAGGCAATAACAGTATAATAATCCTTGCTAGGTTACTTTTGATAGATGATTTGATTTACATGTATGGTCAAAGGTTTTTGTGAAGAAAAAGGGAAGTTAAATTAAATGCCGTGTGAAACGCTTTATCAGAATTGTTTTCTTTTATTATTAATAGCGGTAGTGGGTTGAATATAAAAATCTGACTTGGCCTGAAAAAACAAACAAAACTAGAAATGTTATTACCACCACAGTCTAGTAATAGATGGTGCTTATATCTTGAACATTGTGTTTTCAGTGGTTCAATAAGCAATCTGAATATTTGTCTTAAATCAGAATAATTATTTCTAGTCTAAATTTTATCAGACAGTCCAAATGTGGTGTTCGATGAATTACAATGAATGTGTTTAGTTAGCAACAGTCATGTAAGACTCCCACAGTTGTTAGACTCAGCTGCTCTGTATCACATTTCACGATCTCGTAGTTTATATGGTACGTCATTTGTAATTTCGAAAATTATAATTATATAATCATTTAAAACATTAAAAATGTTCTGCTGTAACTACTAACTATAACGTATAAGTTACGTAAAGCAATGCTCTTTAGAACCAATTTATGTAAAACTGTTTCCAACAAACAGCTGCTTCATTCAAAATACACAACAATGTGATTGACACATGATTTCGCCACTCTTTGAAAGTACTCAAAAAGGATTGTCCAATAAAATGTGCCGTAATGTCGAAGCCCCGCCCACGCAAAGAGAAACCTAGAGGCGGGATTCTCCCGTAATGGCTTCACCTCATCTTTACACATCGACAAACTCTTCTCCAAAAGCGGGGAGGCCGCTGTAACTGCAACGATTTTTTAGCATTACACGGATTATCGGTGCTGTATTTGCATGAAATTGTTGAATGAACTACGTTTATGAAGGCACAAGTGCCGCTTTTCACCTCATGGTAAGTTGTCTTCGAAACAGATTCCTCTCAGCTGTCGCAAATCTTTTTTAGAGTTGTTGTCGCTCTTTAGTTTTCAACCAAAGACTGGCTAAAAGAAAAAAGAGTAAGCCCGAGTCCTGAAAAGTGTCGGTGTTTTGTTTAAGTGGTATTTAAGTGTTACTTTCGTCTTTGTTTAACAACTGTTTAAGTTGTGTGGTTGAAGTGTTTGTATCTTGGCCTTGATTAAGTTAACGTTAGTCTCCGTTGAACGGCGTTTATTTGAGTTAAACAGCCCGTTAACTTTATTTGTTTAGTTTTCATTTAGTTAATCTAAATAGACTGTTTTTCTGTTGTCAGAAACATTCTATAGAGGTTAATATGCAGTTAACGTTGTTGCTTATTTAACTGATAAAGCTAACGTTAGTCTGCTAACAAACGTCAGATGAAAGAAGCAAGTTCTAGAGAAACGGCAGTAACTTTAAGTTCACGAGGTTGCTAAATGTTGCTTTTATTCAGTCTAAATGTGCTTTTAGCATTTTTTTTAGTAATGGAGCAAAATGCAAGTGGAGCTAACCGCCATATCAACAGATTTCAGCTGTGTACAGTATGAGTTAGAAAACACCCCGTTATGTCTGATCTGACACTGTCCGAGAGAAATAACATTGTCCAGCTTTGTATTAAATTGACTTAATGCAGACGTTTATAGATTCATGGCAGTCTACCATGTCCAGTACTCACAAGTACAGTATGACAGTGTAATTTATCACTGTGTAGTTTTTTATGATGTGGGCTGTTTGCTCTTCTGTTTTGTTTTTTTTTTTATAGGTCACTCCTCATGTGGTGAAGCCCTGTGTCAATGAGTCACACAGACATGGAGAACTTCCAAAACATTGAGGATGAGCCGTTTCCCAGCTTCCTTTCTAACGCCTCACTGGGCAGTAGCGGCCGCACCACTCTCGGCAACATGACACTGGGCTCTACGCTCGGGATGCCCATGGCCGCCTCCACCGTGGCTAAAATTAGACCTCCAGTAGACAACAGGTGGGAGACTCCTGCATGTAATGAATATTGTGTCTGTCCTAACTAGGGGAGAATGTTGACTTCCTCAGCTTCTTTGAAAATGGTCATTTCATCTCATTTGGTCCAGTAAATTGTAAAGTTCATTGCCTGCCAGAATTTATTTCCCGCAGTTGCTTGAGGGATTACCTCTGTATGTGTTTTTGTAAAACACCAAATTTTTATTTTACTTAGCATCTGTGTCATGGCTCCCAACCTCCTTAATGTCTCGTCTCAGCTCCTTGGAACAAGGAGAGTCTCTAACGGACGTTTACACGAACATGTTCAAAAATTGGAACCAACTTAAAACAGCCTAGAAGATCTATGTTCATCAAAACAAAGATTGACTTTAACCTGACCCTAAAAGTGTAACTTTGATCGATATGTCTGGATTTAAGGTTTAAATTTAGTGTGATTTTGCACATTTTTGAATTGCTTGAATTCTAGGAAATTTTTATATGGTCTTTGTTGGACCACTTAAGACAGACCAAAGACCGTTTCCAAAGAGCGAGAATATGTATTTTACATATGAGTTGTTGGTCAAAACACTGGTGTTTTGTTTTATTTTATTGATTGATTGGTTAGAAAGTTTTGAGGTTGAAATGGTTCACTAGCCTAGCTCATGAAGATTCAGGGCATATTTTTATTGTGTTTGTTTTTTACAGAGTAACTGATGTGCAGGCATCATATTTAGAGGATGGACAGTTTTCACTCCTGCATTCCCAGGGCTCAGATGGAGGCAGGGATAAATTTGTTCTCAGCCTCAAAGAAGATTTGTAAGTGTTTAGCAGTTGTTTGTTTGTATTTTGAGTTCGCAATTGTAATTGGCACAGTTTGAAGAGTAATGGAAATGCAGCTAGTGTGACCTTCAGTTCTTTTCTGGTTCAGTTTTTTAGTACTTGTACTACCTAAGTATTGTGCTTGTAATAGTTAAAGACTATTTGCTCTGGTATTGGCAGTTTTAAGATTAATGAAATTGACAGAACTGCTATTGTCTTACCAAATAAATAATTTGTGTAATGTAATGTTTGTGTGGCTATTTTGTCTTTTCTTCCTTCATTGAGTTATGTTGTTATGTAGGTTTGCATTTTAACATTGTATCAGCCTGCAACCAGATCTGGATTATTGGGAAAAACTTGTGTTGGTTGACAGTTATTTTTAATTTTTTTCTCTTTGTAGAGACAATGTAGGTGACTTCCTTGCTGCAAATCGATTCTCAGAACTTCTGGTGAAGGTTAATTTGGATGAAACAGAATCTGCTTCTGTTTCCAAAACATCATCTGAAGGGGTGGCTGCTCCTCCTGTGTCAGGTTCTGTTCCTCATCGGACTACTGGTATGTAATCTGTTTTCTGTGGGGGCAGTCATGGGGCAGTCGTGGCCTAATGGATAGGGAGTTGGACTTGTAACCCAAAGGTCGCGGGTTCGAGTCCCAGGTCCGGCAGGGATTGTGGGTGGGGGAGTGAATAACCAGCGCTCTCTCCACCTTCAATACCACGACTGAGGTGAGACCCTTGAGCAAGGCACCGTTCCCCCCACTGCTCCCCGGGTGCCGCAGCAATGGCTGCCCACTGCTCCGGGTGTGTGTTCACAGTGTTTGGTTGTTCACTTCTCACTGCTGTGTGTGTGCGCACTTGGATGGGTGAAATGCAGAGCACAGATTCCTAGTATGCTAAACCATACCTGGCCAAATGTCACATCCTTTCCTTTTCTTTAGTTTTATTTAATTAAGGCTTGTTGTTAATTTTATGGTAAAAACTAATGTGTCTTACTGAAAATGTACGATCATCAATTATTTGCAAAATGGAAAATAAGATGTATAAACTGAAAAATATATTTTGTCTCTCTTTAGACCTCTCAACTGGTCTTCTGTCATTATCTCATATTGGAGACAAAGACACTTTGTCAGCTCAGGTAATTTTTGACACTTATGTTTTATCCTGTAAAGCCTCAGTTGACATAAGAATCAGAAAAACTTTATATCTTATTTATATTTCCAATAAGTAAGATGAAATTCTGATAGCTTATCAATCAGTGAGATCTTTGTAAGAGTGCAGCAGACTTCTTCCATGAAATGCATTTAAATATCAGTTGTTACTTTCTGCTGTTAATAATTATTAGTAAGATGATGATTAAATATTTTGTTTTATAATAAAATATGTACAGTTTTAATGTGGGGGCAAAATGTATAATGCAAACCAAAATGATTGAAAGATGTACAATCAAACTGTATCTTATTTTATACTCGTATATTTAATACTCCCATTTTAACATGATTTAAAAATATATATTTATGGACTAAATCAAAATTGTTTCAGTCAAGTAAGTGTTTTTTGAAATATTACTTATAACATAAAATTTGTTCATAAATTTACTTTAAAAATCAATAAAGACTTCACAGCAGGTAACAACAAGTGTAACAACCTCTAAGCTCTCTGTTGTTCTTCTTAGGCCACTGTTCTTCCAGTGATGATGGAGGAAGAGGAGGGTTCCGTCAGTGAAGGGACAGACAGTGAAAGGTGCAGTGGCAGCATCGCCAGCTTCCTGGCCAATGAGAAACTGATGTCTCTGGACAGTATGAACAGTGATATGACAGGTTGGTTACCTTTTTTTTTTTTTTTTTTAATTATATGTTCCAAAAGAATAAGCTATAAAGAATCAAGATAAGTCAGACAATAATTGATTTAAATAAACCTTTTGTTCTCTAGATGATGACATTGATGTGAACCAGCTCAATGATGAGGAACTGGATCTGTATTTCAATAAGCTGATGCCACCTGCAATGCAGAGAGGCCAAGTAGAGGGACAAGAAATCCCTGTTGTGCGTTCTCTTTTGCTGTTTGTTTACCAAAGCTCACCTTCTTTTTTTTCTTTTTTTTTTTTTCAAATAATATGATCTGTTCCTGTTGTAGGAGTTACCTTCCAGTTCATATCAACCCCGCTCCACTGAACCAGAAAGGAACAGACACCATGATGACTATGACCAAGTATGAGTTAATGTTCCTGAAGTCTAAATAAATTCAAAATGAACCTCATTTACTTTCTTAATGCATGCACATTTCAAATATGCATATTGTTACTAAGAAAGAAGTGCATTCTAGTCTTTCATATTTATATAATTTTTGTGTTCTGAAACTTTTTGGCTAATGTTAGCTTTAACTGTGTCACTTCACAGAGGAACCTTCACATGCCTGATGTGCGTCTGGCAGCCACGGGTATGGATTCCTGCCCTGCAAGTGACGAAGAGGATACAGAGGATGAACTCGAAGCTTCACAGAACCGGGGCAGAGCAAGATTCCTCCTACCCAGCACCTCCAGACAACCGGTTAGTCACAAGCTGATTTCTGCTCTTATTGATTTTTTTATTTTTTTTTTAATTTTAGTAATTAAGTAATTCACTTTTAGTTATTTGTGTATGGTCAGGTTGGGGAGAGCCATCGGCCCCATTTTCGACCAGGTTTGGAAGGAGGAAGCTCTGATGATGAGCTACAGATGGGAAGTAGGAACCCAGACACCAGGACAGGCATTGAGCACCGCCGCTCAGCAGAGGGACAGGTCATCAACTCCCCTATTAATGGTAAAGGGTTGTTTAATACATTTTTAATTTGACTTAATTAGCGTTTTTGATTTAAACATTTAGACTGACTGGAGCTAAGGCTTATCATTGTTTGTGCCATCAGGTGATGGAGGAGGAGGAGACGGGAGCAGTGGCAGTGATGAGGAGGGAAATGATGGTGGCGTTTCTGCCATTCCTTTGCCTCCTACCACAGCCCAGAGCACCTATGATGTGCTTCGTGGTCTTGGCATCGTCGGTGCAAGTGGACAGATGGGAAATGATGATCAGCTTCAATCTTTGCTCAGCAGATCAGGCATGATTATGAATGGCCAGGTAATGCTAGTGTCATATGAGCAATTAATGATCAGTGTACCATTTAATCATTTATAGTCAACAGGAATATATTGAGGTAACTTGCTTTTAAAATGTGAAGATTAGATAGACACAGCTTTTAAATTTAGACTGCAAGCTTACTAAAAGTCTCTTAATCTTCTAAAAAAGCTTAGAGGATCTAGATCTATCCAAAGAAATGTTTTTTTTTTGTGTGTGTGTTTAACACATCCTAGCATAATTATACAAAGCACAACACAATTATAGATTGTATTTGTTTTTTTTGTTTGTTTTTTTAATTAATTTTATTTATTTATATTATTTATTTTTTAATCTCTTCAGATGGGTGACCGTGTTGGTCCAGTTGGTACAGGGGAGGCTGGACCTGCCAGTCGAAGCCCAGTTAATTGGAGCATGAGTCTGGATCGACAGGAGGCTCTTGTAAGTCTTTGCCCGTGTTTTTGCTTGCTGTAGCAAAAATGGTTGATGTTACCCATAACACATTTCCCCTTAGCAGGATGCAATGGATTACACAGCAGAAGTTCACCTGGATTCTGTATACTTGAGGGCAGGTGCTGGTCATAACCCTCAGGACATTTCTTCTGCAGTCAGCCCCTTCCTTCAGGGCACCCAGAACAGTTTCCACCTCTCTCAGATACTTCAGGAATCACATAATAAAACAGAACAAGGGATCGACCTTGGCCACACTCTGGATTTCGGTGCCCTGGGCATGCGTGGTGGTCCTTGTGGAGATTCTCCGGTCCTCAATGAGCAGCAGAGTACAAGCAGTAAAGATGATCAACCTGGAGAGTCTCTGGATGCTAGGTACCTTTGCCAGAGCTTTGATGAAAATCACGCGGAAGATAATGATATTTGGAATCACCAGCCAGAAAATGTGGAGCTTGACTTACAGCAAGGTAACTCCATTTCTAATGTAGTGATGTCAGTGGGTTGCTTTGACATTTGGAGTATTACATGAAGTATTACAAATTATTTTGCATTTTAAGATTTAGAAATTAATGTTAAGTATTTCCTTAGGCACAAATGCCACTCATAGTGTGGTCTACCAGAATGAAGAGGGAAAGTGGGTCACTGATTTGGCCTATTACTCTTCCTTCGAGAAGGAAATGGAGGCCAATATGCCTGAGGAAGTTGCTGTGCAGTTTCAGTCTGAAGATTTTCTTGCTGGAAGTAAGTGAAATGTTTTTATTCTATTTTATATGAAAATTAAAATTTGCGTGTGCCATTTCTTAATTGAATCGACATCATGTTGTCTTTCTTCTGTTAAACATGCAAAAAAGGAGCATATTTTAAAGATTTTCTTTTTCTTTTTTTTTTATTTATTTTAATTAAAGTGAATGCAGAGTAAAAATGTTCTATAGCTCAATAGGCAGAGCATGTCACAAGCAATACCAATACATTGTAATTGTCTGGCAGTTATTTAGTTTCTCCTGTTGTGCTGAAAGGCTGGTTAGAGACAGTCCTGTGTGTTTGTAACAACATTAAGATGAGTAAGTTGACACTTATTGAATGAGTTAATGCAAATGATTTCTATTGTTTTCATTGCGCACTATTGTATTCCCTTAGGCCAGGCCATGGACAAGATAATTGAGGATCAGGAGGAGTTTGAAAAGGATCACCAGTTTATGCAGGTATGACTGGTTCCCAAGTATTCTTAGTTCAACCAACATTGATCCTAGAAACTAGAATTGTTTTGTGCACAAATGCTCTTAGATGTGATTCAGCAACCAAAACATGTTTTTCTTTTGCCTTCTGGTAGGAAGAGCAGATTCAAGCTGTAAATATGAGTGAAGTGCTGGGAAACACATCTTGGAAAATCCCAAGTAGTGGCAACATCCTCATGAGGGCCTCCCAGGTCTCCTCTGAACTTGAGCCTGGGAACCAAAGTTATCTGCGTATTTCACTGGGGGAGTTTTTTCAGAGGCGTTCTGAAGCTCTGGGGTGCCTTGGGAGTAGTGATGAGGACAATGTTAAAAGGGTAAGGACTCTATCCTGAAGCAGATATCTTCAAGATAACATCCTCACTGAAATCTAACTTTAAAGTCTTATTTGGAGCACCCTGTGTGCTACACAAATGAGACTAGCCATGTGAAGTGCACTTGCGACCTGATCACAATTGCAGAACCCTTCCTGTTGATCAGATTAGTATGGCACTAGCAATGCAAAGAAGATTGAGAGATCACCTCCCATGATGTGCATGAACTCATTGTCTTGTATGCAGTGCGAGTCAATGCTGGTATCATATTTGGCCAGACCATATGTTAACAATCTTCCCATTAGGAATGTGCCTTGAATTCCGTAGTGTAGATGTGTTCAGTGTTTCTGGATGGTCCATGTGGTTGGCTCAAACCTGCCCAAACACACCTGCCTGAATGTGTCTTTCTAAAGACATTGATTAGTTGTTTCAGATGTTTAGCTGTTATAACAGATATAATCTGATAGGTAGCACTTCCCAAAACAAACCTAAATTACAGTTCTTCAACCATTTTATTTATTTAGCCATCTTTTGGATACTTCATTACATCACCTGAGAAGAGGGAACCTGTTGCATTACTTCGGCCCTCAGATTTGGTCTCCAGAGGAAGCTCTATCAACATTGAGACAGTTCCACAAAGTGATGCTGATGAGACACTTCATCCAGGTGAGTTCAGCATACTCTACTAGTGTATTATTTATTAATAATGTAAGAAAAAAAAAAAATACAAGTCATATTGATGTCCTTTATGTGAACCACAGATGATCTAGATAAGACTCTTGAGCCCAACACAGCTGAAGACGCACATGAGAATAATGGACAACCGCAAAGAACTGAGGGACAGTTTTCCCAGGTACTGATAACTATTAGCAAAGCTATTTTTTTTTTTTTTTTTTTAAAAGATTGTATGGCAAAAGTGTTGACCCTTTTTGTCTGATTTGTTTTGCTATCTGCACAGTATGGTCATAGGGAGAGTTCTGGCCATTCCGAATCGCCTCACTCCAGCAGCAATCTTCTCCTCAGCATCAGTACAATTGCATCCGCAATTGCTGATGCCTCCATCAGCTCAGATCCAGCACAGCTTGCTGCTATGATTATGGAGCTGTCCAAACGGAACCGCTCTAAAAGTCGTCAGCAAGTAGCAGAAGTGTCGATTATGAGTCCTGATGGTGTAGCAGGCTTAAATCATAATGGTCTCCTGGAGGACCTGCAGAAGACCACGTCAGTGGGAGATCTTAGTACTCCTGACATGGAGAAATATCTGAAGAGGGCTGAGGTCTCAGGTAGTGACAGTGATGGATCCACCTCACAGTCCTGCTTGGATATCCTCACTTTGGCTGATAGCTTGGCCATTTCTAACAAGCTGACTCAACATCAGTTAACTCCTCTGGAAAATGAATCGATCCATAAAAATGAAGAGCGTTCAGTTATGGAAGAGCAAGCAGTAGGAAAAAAAATTCAAAATCTGGCAGGTAATGCATCTAAACAAACAGAAGGTACTTATGTTGTGTCACCAAATCCAAGGTCAGATGTCAAACGAAGTGCAATTCCTCGACCTAAGTCAAGCAGTTTACCAGCTGCCACTGCCACTGCGCATCCAGCCAAAAGATCTTTAGGTTCTGGGCAGTCATCATCATCTTCCACATCGTTCAAATCAAAACCTGTTGATTTCAAATCTGGCATTGAGAAAAACAAAAATGACTATCGTGCAGCACCTTCCACCAATAAAAGTGGCCCTGAATCCAAGATCAAAATAGGAACGGCTCGACCACAAATGGCCAACACTACCAGCACAAGTAACCGCCGCTCTCTGAAAGGTGAAGGGACCATGTCAACTCCTGCTTTTGCCCCAAAAACCTCACCTGGCATTCGCCGTTCAGAAGCATCATCTTTAAAGAGCTCCCCACACAAACCCAAGACAACAGGAGGCCGGACAGACAAACCTGCCATTAACCAGGCACGATCACCCAGAAGCCCTAAAGCCACTCAGTCAGTTTCAAAAGAGAAAACTGTAGCTGTTGATCGTCAGGATTCCCTGCCAACAACAGAGGAAAAATTTGGTATCTCTTTTTTTCTTTTTAAACAAATACAAATCCAGCAGTATAACAGATTTAGCATGCTAATAATCAGCATGAAATGTTGCTTTAACATCATGCAAGCTTCAGAAAATTAGGGACATCAACTTTATTTACTATTTTTTTGTTTAAGGCTCACCTGAGAACAGTGCCCCTGGTGTTGTGGAGGTCACCCATTGTAATTTCAGACCATCTACTTCCCCTCTTACCCACTCCAGTCCAAGCCAGAGCTCCATTCCAAGTGGATATGGGTAATAAAAAATATTTCTGAACATCATATATAACAGAATTGCATATGACCTTTTTTGTGGTGTAAGCCACTTTTATTTATGAGTAGGGGAGATGGTTCTTCTTTAGTATTTTTTAAATTCTTAATTATTGTTAGTCAACCGTAATTTTGTGGTTCAGTACATGGATAAATAATGGCCTGGTTTGACACTTATCTTTGTGCTTTGGAAATAGAGAGATGTCTCCATGTTCCCCTACTAGTGGAAAGGCTCAGAGGAGTCCTTCTGCCGTCCCATGTTCCCCTCAGTCCCATTGTTCAAGCCCATCTCTCAGCAGACTGACTTATCTCTCCATTAATGAGAACACTTGCATGCCCACCCCTGATCACCATAAGGTGAGTGTTTAACCCCATTTCTGTTTTATGTGGATTACAATACAAACCAATTAGCTATTTATGAACTAAATTTGTGACTGTTCCTCTAAAGTCTGATGTTTTATAATTGATGCTAATGCTGGACAATAAAACCATAAGGATAATTATTGCCGTATACATTTTTAATCCATCACACCCATTAGAAATTGCAGAAACTAAAGAGATTTCTTTTGGTAAAAATGACTGAAAAAGTATAAACGTTTTATTCATTAAAGTGCTAGAGCTCCTACCTCTTTAACTGCTGATGCAAAAGTTGAATTCACTCCCTAGAGCCGTGTGAGGGAAGTTTCATTGTTTGTGCATGCTTTATTTAACGTTAGTATAATAAACAACATTTATAAACAATAAATTTCAAAAGCTGAATAATCAATCCTATCCTACTGATTAATATGTGAACTAATCAATGACCATTAGACTAATAGATTATCAAAAAAACATATATATATTTGTTGCCCTGTTTGAAGTCCATGTTGCTTGACCTATTGTTTTATATTGATAGTAATGTCACTGATTTACTGTATGGTTTGAATGTGCAGATGAATCTCTTTTATTATCCTCCAGAAAAACACCTCGATGGCTCTAAGCACCACTATAATCCGAGCCAGTCCAACTCCCCCAGTGGAGCCATTTGATAATGGAAATGTTCTGAGTTCTTCAAAGAGTCCAGAGCCTCTTTGCCTCTCTGAAATTCCAGGCCTCAACAAAAAGACCTCCGAACTTGGCTCACATAGCCAAAGTGACTTTCGTAAAGACTATGGAAATGAATACCCTAAGGGCAACCGCCAGTCTGAGCCTGGGCTGAGGTTGTACCCTCAAGTGGATTCTGGGTACTCGACCAAACTGAACATTCAGCATTCATCTGGGACAGCAAAAGAACAGACACACCAAGTCCTGCCTCATGTCTTGGGGTCTGGATCTTGTTTTGGGGCTGCGGATGACTTGACATATGGGTCAGTACCCAGCTATACCTCTCAAGGTGCCCTGACAAACATTCCCAACCTTCTCACAGGGCATTCCCTCTTTAGTTCCCAACTGGCACAGCAGTATCTGAGCTCAGAGGGGCCTCTGCATGCCCCCTATCAGATTGGAGGACCATCTGGTTTGTATGGAGCAGTGCCTGCAGCAAACCCATCTATGGGACATATGCATGTACCTGGGCATTCAAGTATTCAGTCTGGTTACCTGAACTCTGGTCATCAACATCCACCTCAGTATCCAGTCAGCAAGAGCTATGGACAGCCAAGCATTGGGTCATGGGCTGCACAAGATCTTGCAGACCTTAGAAGTAAGTTTAAAAATGTTCATGTATTGTATTGTATTGTGGTATGAAGGAATTTGTTAAAAGGAAGAAAAAAAACCTTTTCTTTAGCTCAAGTGATGGTTCCAAATGAGCTGAAGTTTCCCAGTTCTTGCTGTGTGGGAATTGCTTCTCAGACGTCCCTCAACATCTTCAACCCCTCTGAGCGCTGGCAACAAGTTTCAATCTCCATCACAAGCCTATCCATTGATGGAGAGAAGGTTAGAAATCTGTCAGATGTCTAGTAGGTGCTTGCAGTCAGAAAGGTTGAGAACCACATGTATTATTCATTCAGTCCACTGTTGTGTGCAGTATTTTAATTGTCATTTCATTACAGTTGGAGTCTCTCCCATTCAAGTGGCTGATAATAAAGAATAAGACCATAATTGGACCCAAATGTACAGAAGAACAGAAGGTTTTGTTTATAGCACCAAGGGCTGGACTGTATCAGTATACACTCAGTGTGTCATCCTGGCCTGCGTCTGCAGAGTCAGAGACTATGGCACATGCAGAAGTCTTTGCTAAGAAAGTGGTGCTGATTGCTGTGGCTGAGAACCCTGTGATTGAGGTTAGAGATTCCTTTGTCCCTGTTGCCAGTATTAGAACTAGAACTTCATTTATTTTATTTTTTTTTTATGCAGAGGATTAATAATTAATAGGATGGCAATTTTATCCTTGAAATTTGTTCTTTTTTTGTTCTGTAGTTTTTTTTAAGTTATTTAATTATGTGCAAAAACTAAAGAGCTTTTTTTATTTAAATTCTTTTTTTATAAATAGATTGATGTCGGAAAGACGGGCTGTCTGGACTTCGGGGACTTGCCGGGGGGCAGTACCAAGGCCCTGCCGCTCAAGCTGGTCAACAGGACTCACGCCACTGTGCCTATTCGACTAGTTATTAGTGCGGTCAGTGAGATCTGACTGTTTGGATTTGAAAAATGTTTTGCTTAATGTCTTTTAACACTGTCTGCTTAATATCTTCTAACACTTTATTTTGATGCATCCACAACATTCAACATATTGACTATGAGAAACTTTGCAAGTATATGTCAACTTATTTTATCAACACTAAACCTGACATAACAGTCTACCCTTAGAGTTCGTAGACATTTAGTAGTTGTGAACTAATGAGAATTAGTTGACGTGAAGTTGCAAAGTTACTTATAGTTAGTTCACTTTAGACATTCTACTATCAAAATAAAGTGTAACCTTTATGAGACTTCTGAATGAAAATGTAGACCTTGTCCAATGGTATTTTGAACGCATTCAAGAACAAAAGTTCTGTCTCCCACAGAATGCATCAGCATGGCATTGTTTCGGCTTCTCTAAGAGCCCAGTTGCCATGACCACAGATGGTTCCCTTCATACTGGCTCGAGTCTGAACTTGCTTTCAACTTCATCAGTTATAAACCATGTGCTGCATGCCAGTTATGCAGAGGTGAATATTTCTATAAATGACTCTGATTTGAAGGTAGTTTTGACTGTTTAAGTACATTTTATTCTTTCTTCAGAATCAAGAAAGCTTCTTGGTGTGGGTTCATTTCAGTCCACCTCAGAGGTACATTTCAAGTTCAGGTATGCATGTTAACCTTAACATTGATATAGGTTGAAGATTTGTCAGTGGTGTCTAGTTTTATTTTTTGTATAATTGAGATACTGTTTAGTTTGAAATATGTTTTTAATTGTTTAACTTTTTAGTGAACTATAGTAACGCTGCAGTCTATACAGTAAAATGGATCACAGACTGAACTTGATATGCTGTCTATTTTTTTATTTATTTTTTTTTTTGTGCTGCAGGTGAGTTGGGGCCAGCTGATGAATACAGTGCACGGGTGGATATTGAGGTGGACAGTCCAGGCCCCAGTCATGTGATTCAGAGTGTAGCCCTGAGGGCAAGGTCAGGCACTCCTAGAGTGCATGCACCCAAAGAGCTACAGGTATTGGATAAAACAACACACCTTTAGCTTTTTGAAGTTATTAAATGTTTTATTAATTTATTTGATTACTTACTTGCTTGATGTCACTGCTTTACTACCTGAATATCTGTACAGACGGTGTGTCTTCAGGCTCCTTTGGGGCAGACGGCCAAGCTGACACTTCCTTTAAAGAATGCAGGCAACATTGATGTTCTACTCAGACTAAAGGTACCTGATCAGGAGCTTTACTTCAACTTTTTAACTATACATAAGCCCTATTTGGACGGGACTTGTTTTACAGGGAGTCGTTAGAGAAATGTTTGTTTCACAGACGTACTTGGTGATTTTAATCCTGTTCGAATCTGCCATGTCTGTGTTTTTCTCTCACAACCTCTGTAATAATTCATAAGAGCAAATTACCTACTGTTTTTCAGCTAACTCCGTGATCCTCTGAGAAAACTAATCCCGTCCGAATGCAATGTCGGTTATTGCCGGTGATTATTATTTTTCACAACACGTTTCCTTGTGTGTTTTGGCCAACGCGATATGCCATAGATGCTCTTACTGGACACATTTGATATAGTTAGAAAACTAGTCCCGTCCGAATAGGACTATAGTCTAGAACTCCAGTCCTGGAGAGCCGCAGCCCTGCAGAGTTCAGCTCGTACCCTAATTAAAACTCAACTGTCTGTAGCTTCCAAGAAACTGTTCAGACCTTGATTAGCTTGTTCAGGTGTGTTTGATTAGTGTTAAAGCAAAACTCTCTAGGACCGATGTTCGCCACCCCTGGTCTAGAATATGCCTTGCATCAACTCCACAGTGTTAAATCTATGTTGCTTTGCTGTGGATTCATACTATTTTTCAGAATGCTGATGGAGACAACTGCTTCACTGTGAGGCCGGAGGAACTGACTCTGAAAGCTGGAGAGGAGCAGGGTGTAGTGGTCTCCTTCACTGCTCAGGACAAACAGAAACTCAGGGAGAGGCATGTTCACTCATAGATTGATTTAACAAAATGCACTGTTACGACTTTTGCTTGTATGAATTGGTCACCGGTAGTTCCTATAGAACTGTTTTAAACCCTACTCTTCAATATAAATAAATTCCTCCAAACAGAGTTCCTAGAACTAAATGCGTTCCTAGTTCCTGCAGTTTGGAAAAATGCCAAAAAGTGTACTTCCGCCAGTAGTTTTAGCAAGGTTCCTCCGGTGCAAAAGCCCCTAATATTGTACTTTTGAGTAACATTTGATTTCTTTTCTCAGCATGTTGACGATTTTGGTTCTACCCAGCGGACCTCAGTATGAGGTGATGCTGAAAGGAGAAGTGGTCCAAGGAGTTTCTGGGAAAGTAGTATCTCCACCTGCTGTGTTATCACAGGCTGAGGTCCCACCCATCCTCTCCAACAAACAGTTCATGGCTTGGGGAGGGGTTACCCTGGGCAGAGCAGTGTGAGTTTACATCGCCATAGAAACTGACAGAAACTGCCATTCATAAAAGTGGATTGGATAGAGATTATGCTTTTGTGTTTATAGGCAACAAAAACTGGTCCTAAGGAACAATTCACCCACTACATCACAGCAGCTTAGACTCCTCATTAGGGGTCAAGACCAAGACTGTTTCCAGGTAAGCTAACACATTGAGAAATGTAGATTTAGGCACTGAGATCTATAATATATTTAGCTCCTAATGGGACATGATGATGCAAGAATATTAAAATTGTTTTTGTAGAGCTTCTGTCAATCCCTTAATCCTTTCTCCCACTTATCTGTTTCTGTGACTCTCAACCCTGCAGCTGCAGAGCTCATTTGGCCCAGATGAGCGACTGACACGTAACAGAGAGCTGTCAATCAAACCCAAAGAGGATGTGACTGTTCATCTGCTCTTTGCTCCCACCCGTGTTGCATCCATGCTGGCCAAACTGGAGATCAAGCAGTCTGCTGCACGTGTCTCTCAGCCTGGGGTCAAGTTCACAGTGAGTTTATTAATAATCCTTCATAAACAGTAATATCGGTGTAAATACTTGGTGTTATATTTTAGCCTGGTGTTTTTAGATCCCTCTGTCAGGCTATGGCGGCACGAGTAACGTGATCCTGGAGGAGTTGAGGAAACGTTCTGAAGGCTATGTGGCCACGCTGAGTGGAGTACAGGCAGGTCGTGTCAGTAAGCTCTGTGTGTGTGTGCGAAACACGGGATCACGTGCTGCCTTCGTCAAAGCAGTACCCTACAGCAGTCTTCAGAATCGAGCTGTCATGGACTCAACTGTTATTAGCTTGTCCCCTTCACAGTTTGTCCTGAAAGAACGAACACAGGAGGTGAGCCAAGTGCATGTTTTTTTTTTAATATCTTTATATGCTTAGAAGATTTATCAGTGCTGTTTCTGCAGGTGATCACAATAGCGATGAAGGCTTCACGCAGAGAGCAGGCTCTCTGTCAGTCTGGTGCAGCTCTTCTTGCCACTGTCTGCCTTTTCTGTGGAGACGAGGTCTCTCGACAGCAGTTCAGGAAGTCAGTGGAAGTTCTCGTTTGACTTGAATTCTCAGATTAAATAAGAATATTGAAGAAAATTTAGTGTTAAATTAGGAACTTTTCTGTTTTTGTTTATCAACAAAAATCTTTTCTATTAAGTATTTTATATAATTTCTTGAAAAAAGTAATAAAATGAAAGATCTGTAACTTGATGTCTGAATCGAAAAATAGGCAGTTTTAAGCAATTTATGTAATTTTACAGTTAATTGCATTCAAATAATAAAAAAAAAAGTTCTGGGTTTAATCGATTAATCACATCCTAAATCCTAAGTTTTTGTTTACATATTGTGTGTGTGATTTTTGTAATCTTGTTATTTTAATTTGTTTTCAAGGTTACTACAAATCAAACCAGAAGCAGGGAATAAAGTACTGTCTGAGAACAGCTTATTAAAAAGTATCCCCTTTGATGAAATGTTCCTTGGAGAGGAGCAGGTTCAGGAGGGTAAGATGGCAAGAATTTGCTCACAATTAATTAGTTTAATCAGTTAACTGTCCTTGATTGTGAATTTATTTATTTTCAGCCTATGATCTGCCTCAAAGGCCAAATGAAGCTCAGATTTTCTTTGGCAACATGAGCAAAGTTATGTTGTCGCTTTTTGGCACTATGGAAATGTCAGACTCTGGAGAGAGTGACCATATGGAGTCCGTCAGACCTTCACAACAGCATGCTTCTGAATCAGACAGGTAAACATCCTCGAATGACACTGAACAGAAATGAATACTTTCAGATTTCAGCATGCTGATGAAATTAATGTGTAGTTCTCCACACAGCGGTTTGGGGTCATCAGGCCGCTACATCAGTAATGTTTCCCTGGATGTGCTACCAGTCAAAGGTCCTCCATTAAGTTCATCAGAACCTGTGCTGAAACAAACAGAGCTGAACCTAGAGAACACCTGGAGCATAAAGCCTGAACAGCTGGTTCTCACTGCACCCACAATCAGTAAGACACATTTTGATTTAATAATGCTTTACTGGAAATAACCTCAAGTGGTTTAATGTTGTTAATAGTAGTTATATGCACTTAGCAAGTGATTGCTTCCCACTTCACAAGTTGTCTTCTGCTTGTTTATTTGCAGACAGTGCAGCTGACACCAGGCATGTGCAGATACTGAACCGCTCAAACAGAGAGCTGAGCTTTGAGCTATCCTGGCCAGCTCACTGCCTTACCATCACCCCTCAGCACGGAGTCATTGAACCTCAGTATGAGACTTGCTTAAACAAACATTAGGAAAATCAATGTCTTCACACTGTGTTCTCCTTTTTAATTGAAAGTACATAGCCTAAAAAAAATTTTTTTCAGGAGCCACTTGCAAATCCTCATCAGTCCCAATCCTTCTCTGGCAACCAAATCCTCTATGCTGCCCTGGAGTGGACAGATTTATGTACAGTGTGATAATCAACAGAAGGTATTCATTTCTGCTATTCAGTTATGTCTGACTGAAGAGGGAATGTAAAAGTTTTGTAGGATTGTTTTTAAGATCAAGACATATGGTTTCTAGTTCACAACATGCTGTTGAATTTACAGTAATAAATTTGTATATGGCACAACACATTCCAGTTGTTGTGGGGGGTTTTTAGTACTGCAAAGAAACTCAGATTGTGAAATAATTGTGAAGTCTTACTGCAATTTAAAATAAGTTTTCTGTTTTAATATACTTCAAAATTTAATTTATTTATGTGAAGCAAAGCTGAATTTTGAGTCTTCAGTGTTATGATCCTCCCAAAATCATTCTAATATGCTGATTTATTATCAATGTTGGAAACTATTGTGCTGCTTTATCTTTTTGGGAAAGAATACTGTTAAAAAGAATACTGTTTATTCAAAGTAAATTTTTCATCATTAGTCAAAGAAATAAGAAATAAATACTTTTATTCAGCAAGTGTTAAATGGACAAAAAGTGATAATGAAGACTTGTATTGATAGAAAATATTAATATCGTTTTAACTTTTTATTAATCTAAGAAAGTATTGCAGGTTTCAAAAAAAAAATATTAAACAACAAACTGCTACTTACAACACTGAGAATAAATCCGCATATTACGATTTCTGAAGTATCATTTTACACTGAAAGCTGGAGTAATAATGGCTGATGAAAATTCAGTGCTGCATCACAAAAATAGTTTTAAAGTACAGTATATTCAAATTGGAAACCAACATTAGAAATTGCAATATTTCACAATATTACTGCTTTTTTGTATTTTTGATCAAATAAAAAGAACCTTGATGAGCATAAGAGAAAATCTTAGATTCCAAACTTTTGAATGGCCATGTAGATGAAAATTAAACAACATGGTATTATGCTCTCTGTAACGTCTGTCCTCATGTCTCTTTCTCTAAAGTCCATTAAAGTTCAGATCCGGCAAGATCTGGCCATGGATGTTTCTGCCAGTAGCTGCACCATGGACCGCTCTTTATGCCCACTGCCACCTCAGGCTGAGACCCCTACAGTACCAGGACAGAAACCTCAGAGCAGCAGGACGCAGTCTCAGGTTGAGATCAAGAACCGAACACTGGTTTTCACTCCCACTGGCTCTGGAGAGTCATCAGGTAAGTACCTGTCAACTGAATATTTTATTGGTACAGTAACAAGACTTTGATTGATCTAAGAAGCAGTCTTTCAATAGGATTCTAAAACCTTGTTTTCTTTGTGCAGAATGTTCTCTGGAGGTAGAGAATCATGGAGAAGAAGTCAGATGGTACCTCTCTTCATTTGCTCCTCCATATGTGAAGGTGTGTGGTGTGGGCACTTGCGTAAGGATTTTGAAAGCTTTCATTCCTGAGGGATTTATTGATTTTTGACTTGACTGTTGTCTGTTGGATCAGGGTGTCGATAGCAGTGGAGATGTGTATCGTGCCACATACTCTGCCTTCAGATGTGAGAAGGTATCTGGGACTCTGGGGGTTCAAGAGAGGATGCAGGTAGGGGTGTGGATATGTCAAACATCATCTTGTCTCTGACAGATCTGATATTTTCTTTTAACTGACTTAAGTTTTGTTTTGTAAAAGGTTCCATTCACTTTCCTTCCTCGTGACCGGGGAGATTATGCACAGTTTTGGGATTTGGAATGTCACCCAACAGCCAAACCTCAACTCAAGAGCCGTGTTCGCTTTCAGCTGTGTGGCACTGTAAGTCTACTTCTACTTTTTTCTGTGTGTTTCATAGCTAGGCTAAACTCATCTATCTCCCCTATTAATTTGCCTGCTGACAACATTGACTATTAGCTAAAAGTTCCATTTCCATCATGAATTATGTAAAAATGGAGAAGGAAAAGGACACTAATACAAACAGAGGAATGGTGGTACTTCCCTGTTGAGTGTATTGATTCATGTGTGCAGGGCATAAGAGCAGGAGAAGCATCCAGTGTTAAAGAAAATTGCTCATTGGTGAAAACAGAAGCCACTGTGAAGAACAGGAAGAGACTGGATTCTGCAGGCTCAAAGACTGGGTAAGGGTTGTTTTCCTGTTAGAAATCTATAGAGGAGGACTTCTTTCACTGCTAAAATGTCATAGGAATATTTGACTGTCTATTTCTAATTCATTCAGATCTTCAACTGAGACCCAAAAGAGGGGTGTGTATGCACCCCAAAGTCTGTACACATTTCCTGCCACACGAGTGGGTGCCACCAGCACACTGAAGGTTAACTTCAGAAATAACTCCTCCAACACACATGAGGTGAGAGCGTAGGGCTGCATTAGTCACGACACACTAAATAAACAAAAGTGTTATTTGTAAAGCGGCAAGGACTAATCAATAACGTGACTTTACAGTTGTTTAAAGTCACGTTTCTATGTGTGTGTATATATATAAAAAAAAATGCAATAGTTTGCCCATAAATGAAAATGATCTGAAAATGTACTTATATTTAAGCCCTGTTTACACTAGTTTAAAATAAAAACGATCCACAGCTACATTGCACAACCATAAACGCATGTCACATTACCATGATGTTACTGATGCAGAGTGAATATAGGCAGCCACGTCGTCATTTTCAAAAATTTCTGATTTCGGTTTTCAGACTAAAACAGGGTCTGCGGCATTTTTGAAAGTCTCCCTAATGCTGGAGTAGTGTAAACGACAAGTGTAACCATAGGAAAAGTTATGCATTTAACAGTAAAAACACTGGTGTAAACATAGTGTTAGATGTAGATATTTTTTTTTATTTTTTTTTTAACGTCCGAATAGATTTAGGTAAGTTTAGTATTACATCATTTGCTCACCAATGGATCCTCTATAGTAAATGGGTGGCGTCATAATGAGAGTTCAAACAGCTGATTAAAAACCTCAGGGTTCACTAGTAGCAGTTAATGACTTCAATTTCATCTGATTCAGGAGATAAATATGTAGAGATCAAGCACTGTTTACACACTAACAGTCCAAAACAGATATCAACAAATATCAATTATGTACTGGAGTTGTGTGGATTGTGACGTTTTTAATCAGCTGTTTGAACTCTCATTCTGACGGCAGAGGATCCGTTAGTAAGCAAGTGATGTAATGCTCAATTTCTTCATCCATTGTGATTACATTTTCAGGACATTTTTCACTTTTGGGTGGGCTGCTCCTTGAAGTGATCAGAGTAACCATTTAAATATAAAAGACCTTCAAGTCTAACAAATTCAGTCACTAAATGGTCATTGCATGTTGATGTGTGGAGTGTTATTACTGCTTCTCCTAAATGTCTGGCATGAAACTTAATTTGAGGTTTTCTAATTGACTTGCAGCTAAAATTCATAAGTCCTAAAGAGCCTTTCCACATCAAGCATTCAAATTATTCTCTAAGGTGAGTTACATTCTATTGCTTACTCTTTCTCTAGTAGTAGAAAGTCTTGCTGTTAAAGTAGAGAGATTTTTGAAGCGTTCCATGTCACTTCCTGCTGCCAATGCCTGATGTGAAGGCTGATTCTGAGCTCAGCCACAGGTCAGATTTGTGTGTGGTTTGTGGTATTTGTGTACTAAAATATGTGGTGTTAAATTAAACTGGCAAACGTCTTCCAATGTTTTGTTATTTGTACTATATCACTTGGCCAGAGATTGTGGAAATGTTTTTACAGTTTCATGTATTATTTATTTTATTATTTTTTTCAGTTTTTGGCTCTAGCATTACAAGCTAGTTTGGTTTACTATATATGCTTATTTTATTGCCTTTGATCCTTTTCCCATGTGCTTTCTTAGATCACAACACTACATCAACCTCCCTGTTCAGTTCGTACCGGCCGCTGCGGGCCAGTTTTCCGGCACGCTACTGGTACAGACGGACACAGACGCTAAACTGGCTGTAGAGCTCAGTGGAGAAGCCTTGCCTTGAAGACCGGCTCAACATAGCCACTCACCGTCAGCAGAGGACGCTGCAGGACGAAGCTAATAAGGAAGAGACATTACTTGAACTTTTTTTTCGTCCAGATGCTTTGCAAAAGAATGTCTGACTTTGTGTTTTCCGCCATTCTTAAGTTTTTGTGATTGTTGACCGCTGTCATCATCACAGGCTAGTTGTGGCCTTGTGGATAAGCACCATACAATATGGATATTATATATCCAGTATCACAACTTTGTCGTCATCGATTTGGTATTTTGCCACGGTTTATCACCTTTGTATCACTGATGTAAAAGATATCAGATTTTTTTCTAGGATTGAACTGTTAACTCACCTGTTGATATTGTTATCACATAATGAAGATAGATGAATATTTTAAAGAAAGACCTGCATCACCTTTAGTTAAAAATTGCACATGCTTTATGCAGCACAAAAATAGTTTTTTCATTCTTTTTGTGTGTCCTTTTGTATTTATTTTAAATCAGTTCTTGATAAATAAAAATTCTTAATCTTATTTATTGCTAAGTTGTAGTTGTCTTTCATTAATGTGTATCCTACCTTTACTATTTAAAGGAATAGTTCACCCAAAAACGAAATTTCTGTCATCATTTACTCTCCCTCGAGTAGTTCCAAACCTGTATGAATTTAGTTTGTTCTGCCGAACACAAAGGAAGATATTTTGAAGAAAGTTTGTAACCAGGCTGTTTTGGGTTGCAATTGACTTCCATAGTATTTTTTTTTTCCTACTATAAAAGTAAATGGGGTGAACTATTCCTTTATTTTATCCCATTTATTAAAAATTATTTTTTATGGTTATTAGGCAATCAACTTCTTTTTTTTATCTCAGTCAAGACAATTATCTTTTATTATTTGTTAAATTGTAATTTTAGCTTTATTAAAAGTAAAAGAGGGGAAAAGGCATCAAAACATTTTAAATATATCCGTCTTAACACATGCATGTGTACATATGGCCTAAATTCATGTGCAACATGGTTATAACTTGATTATATTCCTTCTAACTTACACAGGCCAGTGCAATTCTTTCTTCAAAAGTTTTCACATTTTCACATTTAATGTTTCCCAGAAATCTGATCATATTATCTATTAACAGACTGTACATCCTTTTTAATCAAACCACTGTTACCAAACAGGTAATGAAGAAGTAAGGGAAGTTAGCTCCATAGGATTTTCAAGTGTGCTGTCTGAAGAGCAGGGTGATGAGGAGCAGCGGTAGCAGCAGCAGCCATCTGTGCAGCGTGATGCTTGCGGCTCCGCTGTAGTTACACTGATTACTGTTACAGCACATCACCTGCACGCCATTTCCATTGCTGTCCACAGAGGCAGTGGCTGCTGCGCTTGTGCAGATTTTCGAAATGGAGCACGACTTCACGATGGCGGAAACTCCTCCTGCAAAGACAAAATTCAAAGTTCATCTAGTTCTCCATCTGTTGTATTGATTTTTTTAATAACTGGTGCAACAGCTTTGCAGCAACTGAATATCTGACCATGTGATTAAAAACAGCTCAAATATGCAAATATCAATTTCCATAACCTCTTTATTTTGCTTTTGAATAAATGAGAGTGAGATTGTGTTGTTTTTTATGAAACCATTAAATGGAAATATAAGGCCTCTAAATAAACTTAACTCACTCAACTTTATATAGCACCATTAAAAACGATTGCTGACCAAGGTGATGTACAGTCAACCAAATATCAACAACATTTACACATTAAAACATCATGAATTACAGCACAGACTGTCAAATTCCAATTAGCTACAGTTAAAAGCAAGAGAAAAGAGATGGGTTTTGAGTTTTGCTGTAAACTCATGCAGTGTGGAGACAGATCTAATAGAAACCAGTAAACTGTTCCAGAGTTTTGGAGCAGCAACTGCGAAAGCTCGGTCACCTCTTGATTTTAATTTAGACCGAGGAACATTTATTAGTCTCTGGTTGGAAGACCTAAGAGACTGTCCAGGGTTATGAACAGATATTAATTTAGATAGATATAAAGGAGCTAACCCATTCAGTGTTTTAAAACCAGCAGCAGAACTTTAAAATTAATTCTATAGCGAATTGGGAGCCAATGTAAAGATATTAAAACTGGGGTAATGTGCTCTCATTTAGGCACACCAGTAAGGAGCCTAGTGGCAGCATTTTGTACCATTTGCAGTCGATTAAGAGCTGCTTGATTAATACCCATATAAAGGGAGTTGCAGTAGTCAGGCCTTGTTGATATAAAAGCATGAATGACCCTTTCAAAGTCCTTAAAAGACAAAAAATGTTTCACTTTAGCTAAGACTCTAAGATGGAAAAAAACTGGTTTTGACTACTGTACTAATCTGTTTGTCAAATTTAAGAGCAGTATCGAAATAGACCCCCACAGAGGAAGACAAATGGCCAAGATTTAAGCCAGGGGGACTAGCAGCATTTGATGATTCAAAAACTATAATCTCAGTTTTGCCCTCATTCAGGTGGGGAAAGTTCAGGGACATCCAGGCCTTAACATCAGCTATACAAGCCAGCAAAATATCCAAACCTTTGTTATTAGATTCCAGGGGCAGGTAGATTTGGGTATCATCTGCATAACAATGAAAGGAGACACCATGTTTCCTAAATATTGACCCCAGGGGAAGCATGTACAAAGAGAACAAGACTGGAGCAAGAATAGAGCCTTGAGGGACACCACACACAAGGGGAGCTGCATCAGAGGTAAATTCACCAATACTGACAGAGAACCTTCTATTATTAAAATAGGATTGAAACCATTTTAGCGCATTACCCTGGATGCCCACCCATTGCTCCAAATGAGAAATTATAACAGAGAGGTCAATTGTGTCAAATGCCGCCTTCAGATCTAACAGTACTAAAACAGCAGATTTGGCAGCATCAAGAGTCAATAAAATATCATTCAGAACTTTAACCAGTGCTGTTTCTGTTGAATGATTTTTTCTAAAACCTGATTGGAACACCTCAAAGATATTGTTTTTAAACAGAAAACTCTGTAGTTGGTGAAACACTATTTTCTCTAAATTTTTTTACAAAAAAGAGAAATTTGAGACTGACCTAAAATTAGTCAGCAGTGATGGTTCTAAATTAGGCTTTTTTAAAAGTGGAAAATGAAATTTCTTTTATTAATTACTCACCCTCATGCACTCAAAAAAACTATTTTAGTTGTTTGCTCAGTTTACTTAAACTAAACACAAATCTTTAGTTTTTTGCTCAGTTGTCATTTGCACTTAATTTTATTATGCTAAATTAAATTACATTTGTAAAAGATTGTTAACTTAAACCATTTGTGTTGGGCCTGCACAAAACATTTACTTTGAAACTGGGCAGTGGATTTCTAGTTCCCAGCATGCTTTGCATATGGATAGATGAGGAGAATAAATGTTGAAATTAAATGCTGTTTATTGATGATATCAGAGAGCCACCTGACCCTCCATAGACAGCAATAAAACTGAAATGATCCCAGATCCAAAAACACAGTCCATGTGACATCAGTGGCTCAACAGTTTTGCGACGCTAGGAGAATACTTTTTTGCGCAAAGAAAACAAAAATAGCAAATCATCAGAATATCTTTCTTCTCCCCTAAGTTAAGTCTTCAGCCATTTTAGAAAGCATCACTACATTTGCGTACACCTTCCTCTAGGCGTAAACAGCAGCAGATTACGTTCATGTGTGTGCTTTCCCCTGGGTGTAAACAAGGCTGATTACGTCAATGCATTAAAGCGTGCGTATGCGCTGCGTTGTGATACTCTCTAAAATGGCGGAAGATATAAGTCACAAGAGAAGAATGGTATGCTGATGAATTGCTATTTTTGTTTTATTTGCGCAAAATAATTATTTACCTAGCGTCGCAAAACTGAAGTTGAGCTACTGATATCACATGGACTGTTTTACAGATGTTTTTACTATGTTTCTAGACCTGGGATCATTTCAGTTGTATTGCTGTCTATGAAGGGTCAGATGGCTAAGGAGATAGGGAGAAATCATTGGCACCCCTAGAATGTTTTATGAGTAAAATATCTCTGAAGTATATTCCCATTCACATTCACAATTTTGAGCACTCCAGGATGATTATGGACATGAAATTATCCAGCCATGGTTTCTTGTTTCACAGAAATATGTATAGGAGGGAAAACAAAGCCCAAATTCCCTTAATCATCAAC
>JAUMHE010000068.1:5643097-5656058 GCA_032359235.1 Enteromius mattozi | reverse complement strand
TATAATGTTTGTTTGTTTTTGTTTTTTCTTTACTATGTAATTCTTCTACTTTGCCAATTACAGTTTTAATTTGCTAAGAAAATTGATGTAATGGCAAACATTTACTTGTTTGATTTGTATTCATGAATCTCGGTCTTATGTTTTTTTTGTAGAAAAGAAAAAGAATGAGTTGTATCAAGAGCTTGGTTTGCAGGCGAGAGACCTGAGATTCCAGCACTTAACAAGTATTACAGCAAGGAACAATGCCATCATCATACGCATGGAGGTATGAACACATTATAGACTGTTTCATAAGAGTAGTTCATCTTTGTGTTGTACTTAATACACATTTGCGTTTGCAAATCTTCCTTTTAAAGGTTTATTTATTTTTTTTTTTTTTTTGTGAAGTCCCTCAAGGCAGTGGTAACACCACAGTGTTTAATGATTCTGGATTTCCGTGGTCTTGGTCTGGAGAAATGGCTGGTGCTAGAACTTGGGCCACAGTTGGCGGGAGATGGAAATTTGGCTACTTACTCACTGCCCTTTGAATTCAGAGCTTTAGAAGCCATTTTGCAACACAGGGTGAGCATTGCACAATTATAGAATGCATAATGATTGTTAATAAATTACATTTATAATTATGAAGAAATTAACATATACATTACTGATTCAAAGTGTCAGTTAATTGTTTTTTCCCCAAAGAAAGTATTACATTTAGTGCTGTCAAACAATTAATCACATCCAAAATAAAAGTTATTTACATAATATAGCTGCGTGTACTGTGTATATTTATTGTGTATATAAATACACGTACATACAGTATATATTTTGAAAATATTTGCATGTATATTCATGTATAGTCATATAAGATTTATTATATATTAATATATTTCATATCAAATGTAACATTTTCTTTTTTTTTAAAGGGTTAGTTCACCCAAAAATGAAAATCCTGTCATTAATTACTCACCCTCATGTTATTCCAAACCCATAAGGCCTTCGTTCATCTTTGGAAAACAAATTAAGATATTTTTGATGTCATCACAGAGCCTTCTGACCCTCCATAGATAGCAACACAACTGGCAATGATCCAGGTCCAGAAACACAACGAAAACATAGTTAAAACAGTCCATGTGACATCAGTGGCTCAACTTCGCTTTTGCGATGCTAGGAGAATACTTTTTTTGCGCAAAGAATACAAAAATAATTTACTCTGTCCATTCTTCTTCTGTGACTTACATCTTCCGCCATTTTAGAGAGTATGTGTACGCTTTCACCCGGATGTAAACAAGGCTGATTACATCAAATACGTTAAAGCTTGCATATATGATGCGTTGTGATACGGAAGACGTATGACACAGGAGAAGAATGGTTGAGTAAAAGATGTTATTTTTGTTTTCTTTGCACAAAAAAAGTATTCTCCTCGTGTCACAAAACTGAATTTGATCCACTGATATCACATGGACTGATTTTACCAATGTTTTAGCTATGTTTCTGGACCTTGTGTGGAATTTTTATTTTATACCACAGTCTGATTTTTGTCCATGTTTTTGTTCTCATTCTCAGCATCCACTTCATAATTTTTTCATGTTTCATGTATCTGCAGTCATGTGTTTTTGCATATGTTCTGGAACAGGTGAATGTGCTGCAGATGCGGCTCAATGAAGTTCAGCCTCAGGTTCTGGATTGTTTGGAATCGTTGGTCGACCCAAAGCTCCTCTCTGCCGACCGAAGCAAACTCCATATGCTCCTGCTTAATAGCAAGAGGTAAGTTCATTAAATTCATTAAAAACTAGAGTAAAAGTCTTTTCCCAACCATGTTGTTTTTAGAACATTACGTTCCCAAATGCAAGAGGCATTTAACTACACCATTAAGAACCTAACTTTCTTATTAGCTAATCTTAATGAAGGATCACTGTTATATAATTGGTAGGGTAATTGCTGTATGAAGCTTATCCAGAGTTATTAAATGATTGTTTTTGTTGTGTTAATTAGGGATGAGTCAGGATGGTTGACTCGGCTGTCTAACAGCTGATTAGTTTTTTAGGAATGTCCCCTAGTGTGTTTATCTAGTATTTTTTTCTTCTTGTGTTTGTAGTTGTAATATTTTTTAATGTTGTGCTTTGAATGAGAATAATTGCAGTTGCCAGAAATTGCAGTTAACAATAAATATCAAGGACTGTATAATTAAAAATTGCCTACTGTGAGTAATGTTCCCATTATTGTGCATAAGCCATGAGTCCGTCTTTGCTGTGAAGTCTGTCTGTGATAGTTTTGTGTTAATAAAACCTAATTATAGTACATGTCTTAGCTGACCAGTCAGTTTTGAAAATATGTAGTTTTTACATACACATACACAGCATATATATATATATATATAATTTATTTATTTATTTTTTTTTCCCCCCTGTGATTTATAGTACAGCAAAGTATTGCAATATGAATAAATAGATTTTAAATTCTAATTGGGATTAATCATATTAATATCCTATATTATAATGTATTATATATTAATAAATTAATATCAATAATTAATAACATTATCCTATATGATATTAATGCATAGAAATTGATTTATACTTTATACAAACGAACTGAAACCCCTTTAAAGGAATAGTTCACACAAAAATGAAAATTACCCCATAATCTACTCATCCCGAAGCTATCCCAGGTGTGTATGACTTTCTTCTTTCAGATGAACACAGTCAGAGTTTTTAAAAAATGTATCCTGGCTCTTCCAATCTTGGTAATGCTGGTGGATAGTGGCCATGATTTTGAAGCGGATATATCTGCGAGTACTGCGTTGTAAAACTAAGCAGATCAATGGGTTTTTGTAACACAGTATTCATATTATAACTCAAACAGCTTCTTGGCTGACCTCTGACTTGATGTATGACACATCTTAAGTCATATGTCAAGTCAAAGGTCAGCCAAGAAGCCAGAACTCGACTTTCTCGAGAACGCGTATGCGGCTGTTGCCGGAAGTCAGTGATTTGAGTTGTAATTTTAAAAATAGAAATAGATTTGTTACAAAAAAGCTTCAGAGGACATGTGTTTACTCCCTTTGGGGGTGTATAGGTTAGTTTTATGACGTATATATGTGATTTATGGCGCTTCAAAAACAACAACAACATTATTTTCAAATGGTATTCCATCCAGTGGGTTTATAACTTTTCACCACAAAATTTCAAAAGTCATATGATTATTTTTTATTTGTTGTGCGATACCAATAAATAGAGGTAATCACTTGCAAAAAATATGAAATATATTGTTCATCTCTTTGTCTGTCAGATCTAGATAAGTCTGTCTGGTAGTAAATGCAGAGCTTTGATCCATAATTTTCCTTAAGAGTAAAAACATTTTCTCTCCCTGTAGCCTCTCGGAGCTGGAGACAGACATTAAAGTGTTTAAAGACAGTCTGCTAAAGATCCTGGATGAGGATGAACTGATAGATGAACTCTGTCTCACTAAATGGAGTGACCCACAAGTGTTGTAGGTGTCCAACTTCACAGCCATTAAGTTTCAAAATGCAACACATTTATATACACAAATATTGTTGTCAAGTGTAAATATCTGGTTGTTGTTGTGTAGGTCTGTTATCTCTGTTTGTGTGTCTGTCTTTGAATGTGGTATGTCTGTGTTTCTCACATGGGGCCAGTGAGGAGAGCAGTCTGGGTATAGATCACGCTGAAGAGATGGAGTTACTGCTGGAGAATTACTTCATGCAAGCAGAGGAGCTGGGAAACAAAGCCCGAGAGCTGAAAGACCTCATCGATGATTCTGAAAACGTCATCTTCATTAACCTGGATAGGTACTGTACCGGAGGCACACATAACTTTTAACTGCACTAAGCCAACTAAATCATGATTGAAATGATGTTGATACTTTTATTTAACTGAAAGAACAGATTTATATGCAGATCATACGCCTCATTGGAATAGTTTATACAGAAATTAAAAACGCAGATTTAATTAAGAATCAACTTAATTAAGAAGTTATGGGTGTTAATTTTAATTTCATCTGTTATTTACAGTCTGTTTTCAAGGCATTTTAATATTTTATTCCTAAAAACAGTCTTTCTGAAAATTCTTTTCATTTATTTATTATTTTGCTGATGACAGCTATTTCTCATTTAAAGTGATTAAAAGAGAGATCCTAAATTTTGTCTGTTTTAACATTAAATATGTCAACAAAACGGAATAAACATTTTTTTTTACAAGGTTGTTTTATCCAATGTTCATATTTTTGTTCTGGAAATTTGTGAAAATTAGGGCATTTTTATTTGTTCATACATAAATGTAATGTTTGCATATTTAAACACATCATTTCAGAAAACTTGTAATGCTAGAAAATTATCTTAAAGGGGTAGTTCACTCAAAAATAACAATTCTGTCATTAATTACTCACAAATTTTCGTTTTGAGATGAACTAATGTACTGTGATGAATTAACTGGGGAAGTATAATGTTATCTATTGTTGAAAAAAAAAAGTTCAAAATTAAATTTCACTCTATTCACCAGTGGTGTGTTGTCTTAAATTGTCTTTAGCCACCGTAATGTCATGATGCGACTGAACCTGCAGCTCACTATGGGAACCTTCTCGCTCTCTTTATTTGGTCTGATGGGTGTAGCTTTTGGAATGAATTTAGAATCTTCTTTTGAAGAGGTTGGTATCATTTTAATACAGTTTAGTGTTTTATGACTGTGTACCAGTTTACCTCAGTTGTTATAGCCAGCGTTACATTAAGTGTTATCAGTCTGAGTACATGTTGTTTATTGACCCACATTGATCTGTGTGTGTGTGTGTGTAGGACCCGCGTGTGTTTTGGTTAGTGACAGGGTTCATGTTCCTGGGCAGTGGACTCATCTGGAGAAGACTTCTCTCTTTTCTAGGACGGCATTTAGAACCCAGCTCTCCACCTCCTGTACGTCACACTTATAATATTCATCCATGTTTACCATTATAGTGATGATTGTAACTTTTTTTTTTCCCACAGATTCCCCCAGTTTGGAGGAAAAACCAGATTGGCCCCTTAAAAGCAACAGACATTAAACCTGGAGTTAGATGATAGTGTGACTGCTGCTTTTTCAATATTTTTCCAGTCCTTCTCTGTATCTCTGACTTTTATGCATACTGTATTTTTCAGTATCATCTGCCACTCACCTCAGTCTAATTAAAAATGACATTTATCTATTCAGGTGTATCATGTAGACTCAGTTATTACTTTGCTATGTGATGCTTGTCTTTAGGGTTTGGAATAATCACTATATATTTATTGTTGCGAATATCATTGACGTAATGAAATACATCAGATTCCTTTTATTCACTGTAAAAACTAATTGATCTGCCACTAGGTCAGTTTCCCTGGTTACCCTTAAAAAACATGTTTATGAATATGTAACTTTGATAAAATGTTAAAAACATTAATTTGTTGTGGGCTCTTTATTTTAGCCATCTAGAATAATGTTTTCAATGTTTTTGAGTACTAATGCAAATGCGTATACATTATTCAAACTTTGATCATATTATTAAAATACTTTATTTGCATGACAAGTGCTCTATAAATGAAGTGTAAAATGCATTATGTAAAGCGTATTTGTACTTCGCTTATATCAGGACGGAACAGCAGGGGGAGACAAACCCCCACTACAACAGTTCCTTCCACTTGTTATTTTTATTCCCCAAAATATTCACAGATAGGTTGTATATCCCAGAAGACGACGTTATGATCATCATCTTAGTAATCAAAAATGTTTTAGCATTCCAAAAATAATAAACTCTACAGGGGGAAAAAGATGCAACATGATTTAAGGCGATTGCATTGGCATAGAAATGACTGACTAATCAACCATATTTTGAGCTACAATAACAGGACTGTTAGTGTTACTACTGTAGGGACATGACTAATATGGGATAACATTCAATACAAAAAGATTTCAAAATCTTTGCCGTTTTGTTTTTCTGTTGATGGCAGTGGTGGTTATAGCAGCAGTTGCCACAAAACAAACAATAGCAGCTTATGATCAACTGTAACGTTACATTTGATTAAACTTCTAGGTCTCTATCTGAATGAGTTTGCAATTAGAATTTTGATGTATATGGTGCATGTAAAATTATGGTAGATAGTTTAATAGTTTGGTATATGAAAAGTAGCTATTTATCTTTACTTGTATTAATCAGCAAATACACACACAACTGACATTTCTTATTCGTTTAAAATATTTATTACAACAGAAGTAACAGAGGTACATAGGCTAAGCTTAGATGACAAAAAGACCTTCGAATATCGTCTCGGACGTTGAAAGCCACTTGTCTAAAGAGTGGTAGACCCTCCTAGACCGGCAACAAACTAGTTACCAGGTTGTCATACTAGTTTGAAACCGTTTTTTCCTCGACCAGAGAAAAACAGCTGCGTCTAACTTGTAGCAGCTAACTTACCACGCTCCCAACACAGCTAATTTAACTGACGTTTGGTTGAAGTCTGTCTGAAAGCCGAGTAAGCTTCACACGTTTTGACCGGAAATTCCGACAAAATGATGTTCATGTTGACAGTTTACTATAGGTTTTGAGCCAAACCCTATTGCTGGTCCGTATTCGTCAACTGTGACGCAAAAAAATCCTCCCCCGTCTGCCTCTCTCTCTCTCTGTCTCTCATCCTCTGTCCGAGCAAAGCAGCGCTGCCTCACATGGACCCGAGACTTTAACATCGCATCAAGACTCTCTCAGCAGTTCCCTTTTGGAAAGACAAAAGAGAAGTTTGATCAGGTGGAGCAAAACGCCAAATATCTCTTCAAAAGGATCTTGCGTGTGTGTTTTAGGTGAAGCTGTAAAAGAACGTAGAGAGCAGCTTTAAGGAGAGCAGACGAGTGCCATCCTACGATTTCTTTGCTAAAGACTTCTTAAGAGGAATAATGAGGAACATTTGGATATTCCTGACACTTTCAGCAGCTGTGTGCTTGTCCAGCGACAAGGTGAGTTCTTCTTGTTACTTTTGTTGATTGTGTACTACATTCTTTCTATACGCGGCATATAAAGGTTATGATGGACAAATAGGTGCGTAATGCATTATCTTGATTTCATTCATTTAAATCTCTCTTAATACGCATTTTTTTTGGTACGGCAAGAGTGACAACTTGGTCCTGGCAAGATTTGTAACTCCTATCATGATCATAACATGATGTGTAGCCTATGATGTTAGAGTGGTGATGCTCATCATTTTACAAGGATGTCCGAACGTCTGGAAAATGTTTTGAAGAGATCCCTGAGAAAGTTGCTGTACACTTTAAACTTTAATGATAATTGCATTTCCATCTCAGAAGACTCACTTGACGTTTCATGTCGCTTTATAAATGCATTGGCCTTCAAGAGCTCATATTCATGTGTCCTCCAGAGACAAATTTTAGTCGAAACCTGATCTCCTCCAGAGGGAACCTGAATGTTTCTCAGCCAAAATTCAGATGAACTGACTTCTTCCAATTCTGAAATGGAAAACTACAGTAGTGTCACGAATGAAATTCAGATAAAGACGTGAGGAAATAGTTTCAGGGCTCTGAACCGTTGAAGAGAACTATGGGAGTTTTTGTTTTCGCAGAGAATTTCAATTCCTCCTTATCAGAGTTTGTTCTTTTCCGCAGGATTCACTGTTCTGTGTGCGAACCAGACTGCAAAGCAACGCAGTACATCGATTCCCAATTGCTACACTGCTTTCAAAGTGCTGTCAAGCAATTTGCAGTATGCTTCAGGACGCAGATCTGTATGTGTTAATAACCTTTAGCTTTTAACTGTGATGATGCCCATCACAAAGAAGCAATCAAATCAAGCCACCGCAGTGTAATTTTACAGGAAGACAGATGTTTGGAAGTTGTTAAAAGCCTTTGTGCTGGTCGTGTGGGTACCTAGTTTATTGATTTGTTGTGTGAGTGAAGCAGCTGCTCTCATGTTTTCAGTACATCCTGAAATAAGGTTTTCTCTCTCATTTTTTTTGTCCTTTTACAAACTCTTTAGTTTGACCAGGATTCAACAAGTTGCACCACATCTACAGTTTTATCAGTCCTAGTCATTCACAGAGATGCTCATCTATATATTATTCAATCTGTTTCTAAAAGTGACTTATTTCCGGTTTCTGTCTGTTGAAGGAAAGCTTGGAGATTTGCTTCAATATGTTGTTATTGAAATGAGAAGTTAAAAGGTTAGAAGTTAAAAGGTTAGTAGGTGACAATGAAACTAGTAGTTATTGGCATCCCCCGTTGGTCTTCATTCCTTGTTTCTTTTCGTTTCATTCCCTTTTGAATGTTTTTTTAGGTTTCAATTCTTCAACAGTGAGCATTCTCATAAAGTCTCAGGACTTCAAAGCCGCAAACAGTTTTGTCTAACTAGGAAACAGCTAAAACGTAACTGCGTAACTGCTCCATTACACCAATTCACCAAAAAAATCTAAAAAATATATAAATAAATAATAGCTGCATCTATGGCAAACAGCACCGATGTGACTAAGTGCTGATAACAGATTATGTGCGTGCCCTTTCTTGATGTGCTGTTCCACTAAATAATGTCATCGTAACATGATGCAACCGAACATGAACTGTATTCATTGCCAAGACAACATGTTATGACAGACGTATGATGACTGCGCTGACGCCTCATTCATGGGCGTAAACAGACTCCCACTCAGAACACCTGTGTGCACTTCTAGTGAAGCGAGTATCTGAACAATATTTGTGTGCTGATAGCATACACAATCCTGGGCAGAGGAAGTCATGAAACAGCTTGTGTGTGTGTGTGTGTGTGTGTGTGTGTGTGTGTAAACCGTAACAGCATGGAATGTAATGTAAGTCTGATCTGAATTTCTGATCCCCTCAATTAGCTTAGCTAATGGAATATTTTTGAGGGAAAGTTTTTGTGAGTTTGGAGAAGCAGGCGACCGCTATCTATCTGTCTATCTATCTATCTATATATCTATATATATATCCGTCTGTTATTTTGTCTCTTTCTATCTGTCTATTTCTCAGTCTGTCTTTCTGTTTTTCTGTTTATCTGGCTGTCTCTCTCTCTTTCTGTCTATCGGTCTAACTTTGTTTATACATTTTTATTGGTTAAATTCTGCAACAGACAATCAGTACAGTGATAAAATAGTGCCAAGTGAAAAAATAGTGCCAAGTGAAAAAAAACAGAGAGAGATAGAGAGAGGAGAAACTTTAAGAAGAGGTGGTGGGTTGAGTGGTGTGAAAGTGTGAATAACATGTAACAGCAAAACCCCTCAGTGCAAACTACTTAAGAACCCTTAATAAACCTAAAGACAGGTCAATTCAGAGTTTAGACAAACATTCTGGCCTCTTTGATTTAAGCTCATTTTAATTATAGTCAATTTACTTCACTTTTCAGTTTAATTATATGGTGAATATATGAATTTGTGCAATGAGATTACCAGGATAAAAGCTGTAATTGATAATTGCTCTTTTTGAAACATTATTCTGTCACACTGTGGTGATATATTAATGTAGAAGCCAAAAGATTATAGAAACGTGCCAACAGTCCAAGTGCTGTTTATCCATACTGAAGACCAATTTAGCATCTGAAAAGAGCAGTGTGTCTGCCAGAGGCATGTGGTATTCTCATCTGTTGTGGGTGTGCTTTCGGAAACACATCTGTATTTACTGTGTAGAGACTTTTTTATTTTATTTTATTTTTTTTTTTACAAAAAAAAAATGTAACACTGGGTAGATCTGCTCCCTTTACATGTCTGTCCACAGATTTATGTGGGTTCCACTCGCAGTTCTAAATATGGAGCGTTGTCAATCAATGCTGTGTAGGTGTACAAGTGTTTGTTCTTTAAGTCCATATGGTTTTATGAATTACGCTTGCTATAATGAGGCAATGGAACGTCTGTCCAGATGAAGGTGAATGTATTTTTTGTGCCTGTATTTGTCAGAGATCATCTGATAAAAACAGGGAGGATATTGTCCTGAGGTGATTAATGGTTCCATAGGTGTTTCTCTCCATGGCATGCCAGTGTGTTGACATAGCAGAGCCTGCATACCGCAGACAGATTAGGCCGCTGTCTGCAGTACTTTGGAGGAATGCGTCGACGTGAGAGTCCCCAGTCCTGCGTAAATCCCATAAATGGATGTGCTTCTTTTGTCCAGAATGCAGAAACATCTAGGCCAGATGTTTTATGTACAAGATGCAGATGTTCCTGTGCTCTCTCTCTGTGGGAGTAGCTTGTGTTGCGGAATACTAGCGGGAAAAGCCATAAACAGAGGAAGTGTGAGAATAGCTGGGTTATGGGGCATTTAGGTATTTGTTTATGAATCCCTCTGTGTACTTTTTGTGCAAAATTCAATTATGTAATCCAAATTTATGTGTAATTATAGAATTTCAAATAAATATAAAAATCTTTTAAAAAGTTACGTTTAAAAAGTTTACGTTTGGTTTTAAATTCAAATTCAAATACAAATAAATAAATAAATAAATAAACAATATATATATATATATAAATATATATATATACACACACATACATATAAAATATTTATTCATTAATAAAATAAATATATATATAAATATAAATTATTAATTCATAATAATTTTAGTTTCTGTGGGCATTGGACCACACAAAAAAAAATCTAAATTACCCAAAAGACCAAGTCAAAAAGACAAAGGCAGTTGTTTTTTTTTTTATAGAATAATGATAATTTACACATTTCATAGCAACATATACATCATCAACATCTAACAGCTGTTAAGGACTGTTCGTATGCATGTTATCACATATTTCAAGCTATATTTGGAAATCTCTCATTTGCACAGAGAATTCATTCAAATCTGTCTCCTTTAGATTGCTAGCAACATCCTTAATGAGCATCACTGTGAATATATTTTAAAGATTTGCACACGATTTCACTTATGTTATGGCATGTTATGTTATGTAAAACCCCATATTCAATAAAAAATGAAGGGCTTGTAGATTTGATTCAGAAAAATGGGCATTCCATACCAAAAAGGAATGCCTAAATAGCTACTTGGCTGTTGGTTGGCTTTATTAAACAGTTTGTGTGGCTTAGCTGATGTCAGCAGTCAAGAAAAGCTGTTTTAGAAGTTAGCAAGTTGTTCCATTTTGATAAAAGACTATACAACATTTTAGTTTTTTGTTCTTTGAATGAATTGCTTTAGGAAAGTAAATACTGTATGATAAATTTAGGCTTTATTGTGTTTTAGGCTTTTTCTTTTTTTGAGCATCATTCATCTGGAGGCATTTTAACATGTCAAAAACAACATCGTAAGAATCCGATCGCACATAATTTCAGGCTTTGAAGGAACTTGGGGAAATATTTAACATATGGTAGAACCACAGAGCAAGTCTAAAATTGGTTGGCCATAGACCTCTGGGTTCTGTGATGTTTTGCAATCCCTTTTTTGCCTTCAGATTTGTTTTGGTGAACCTTATTTAGCTGATAGCACCCTGCAGACAGAGGGCACGACCGCGTAAAGATACCCCGAGATAGTAAGGCTTTCATGTGGCCGATCAAAGTTTAAGCTGACATATCATATCATAGTGCTTGATCTGATTTTATTTTTTTCCTCTACCTATCTCTCATATCCTCACCCTCTCTCTTTTTCCCTCCTCACTTCACTTTTATCTACCAAAGCAAAGCTTGTTTGGAGTTTGAGGCATATTTTTAGAAACAAGCTTCTTTGATGGGCCATGCGCTTGACGGTTTATATTTTAGGGTTGGTTTTTATGTGAATTTTCACTTTTCTGATATTCTTTTGAGATTCCCATAGCGTATTACTCAAAGAACCAGCAATGTTTCTTACAGGAGTCATTAGTTGTAAAAGGAAATCATAAATACCTTTTTTGGAGATAATACTTTCCCCTTTTAGAAGTGTCAGAATGCGGAAAACAGTTTACAGTCTGCGAGATTCATGAAAGTTTGTCTTGATACTAACTGCGTGACTGCTCTTTTGGAAACGCACAGAGAAAAGTACACGAAAAGCTCTACCAAAGTCTGCTCGGTTTTTAGAAGTAAGCAGTAAATTTGAGCCTGGTTATCCTTCCAGAGGGAGCTGGTTTGGCTGGCATCCAGAAGCACAGACGGAGAAACGCTGCTCAAAATGAGAGAGGCTCATGGCTCAGATTTGTCATTTTTTGAAGGTGCTGATCAACTGCATGATGTCAAGCTGTGCTGCTGCAGCAAGTGCATTTTTTTCATCAAAATGTTGCACCTTTTATATGTTCAACAAAATCTAAATTTACAGTTAATCGTTCCTTTGAGAAAGACAAAATGGGGAGATGAAGGAGGACTGCTGGTGTTAGATACATTACAGCATTTTTTACTTGAACACAATAAGGTGAATTCTTACATTGTTTTTATTTTCTAAAACTTTTTTTTTCACTTATAATAATAAAAAAACAGTTAAATGACACAAATCTACGATGAACATGATTTCTTCACAAAAATTATTTATGGCACATAAATTTAAAACATAAATTTAAAGTCTCATTAAAAGAAAAGGATTCTTGAAAAGAAAAAAATGCTGAAACATATATATATATATATATATATATATATAAAAAGAATTATGTGTGTATATATTTTGACAATCCAAAGTCATTCATATGTAAATTGTCATGCTGTGTGACTCATATGGTGTGATGTAATTATATTTATGCATTCATATTTCATTATTTGTATAACATACTTTTTGTTTTGGAAAATTTTGAAAAAGAAGCATTATTTTTTACTAGTATTATTTTTACAGTGTTATTTTTTACTAGTGCTGTCAAGCGATTAATCATCCAAAATAGTTTTTTTGTTTACATAATATATGTGTGTGTACTGTATATATTTACTGTGTATAAAAATAATAAACACATACAATACATATTAAAAAAATATTCACATATATTGAGTCCAGCTGTGTTTGATTATACTGATTGGACTTGATTGGGAAAGCCACACACCTGTCTATATAAGACCTTACA
>JAUMHE010000068.1:5591147-5642997 GCA_032359235.1 Enteromius mattozi | reverse complement strand
AACTGGAGAGGATCTGCAAGGAGGAATGGCAGAGGATCCCCAAATCCAGGTGTAAAAAACTTGTTGCATCTTTCCCATATACTGAATACTTTCCGTACCCACTGATTATATATATATATATATATGCATGTATGTGTATTTATAAATACATAATAAATATACACAGTACACACACACACACATATTTTGTAAACAAAAACTTTTATTTTGGAAGCGATTTATCATTATAATTTGACAGCACTACTTTTTACTTGATGACATTACTCAACCTGACATTAAAGCTTTAAAATTATAAACCAACGTGAATCAAAAGACTTAATTTTGAAGAACTTCAATTTCTTAACTTAAGTTTCTTAAAAAGTCTCTTTAACGTAGATACTCTTTTTGTCTTAGACCTGACATCTGAGTTTATGACTGACGTGATTTATAGTCTGTACAGATTTGGCCATCTGTCTGCTTTAAGTCACTGTATCAGTTTTGAGATTTGAACAGATTTACTGTATGTGAGAGCTCAGGTGTGTTATGTGCTGTAAATCAGTGGTCTGAATAACCAGGTGTGCACTTCATGACCCAATGGGTTACCTGAGCTCCCCAGAGGACTGTCAAATAAGAGCCCACATGAGCCCCAGGTGTGCACGGACACAATGGTACATACTGTGTGGAGAAATGGGAAAACGAGGAATGAGGTTTTAAGTTACTGAAAGATAGTATGCCATGACTTTCGAAAGATCATTAAAACGTACAGCCAGGCAACAACTTTATGGTGCTTCACATGACGTTTATGATGTTATGCAAATGAATTGCAAGTTGAAGAGAACTCTTAAAACCCAGTGACTTTGTGAATTTAGAGGTGCCTTAAAATCACTTAATTGTATTTATATGTTGTGAGAAGTTGATAAGAGACTGTACATAGACCAGGTTATTAGGTGGACCAGTCTCATACAGTATATGTGTCTTTATGGCAGTATGTGTGTTTCCACCTGTTCTCCAGATGCAGTAGACCTCACATGCTGTTTAACTGTTATTTTTCTTTCTGCATTATAACTCAGCAGTCTAGAACAATATAGAGGTATAAACCCACTGAGCTCATGCCACTTTCCGCTAACACAGTAAAGGTTGAGACATTTTTACAGCATTAGAGGCACAAATTCTAAAACTTAATAAAATGCCATGCAGTTGTACTTTTAGTATACTAAACTGGTATACTTAAAGTCTGCTAAATTAGAAAAAACTAATTTAGTACTTTTAATTGTGTGGAAGTAGTGCTAAAGTCCAATTAAAGAGATACTTAGTATATTTGATTGTGCTAAAGTGGAACTATTGCAAGTATACTTTAGGCACACTTTAAATATTTAGCATTTAAAGGGCAATATTACACAGTCCTCATTAAAAGTGACATTAACACACATTTGAGACTTATTAATAAGAAATATGCATTGTGCACAAGTAATAGTCCAAATAGTTTAATTAAAATTTTAATATAGTAGGTCAGTAGGTCGAGTTATCTGTCTGTAAATATGTTGAACTATACTTAGTATGAAATAAATATATTTTAAATAAATTACTTTTTTACTAGGGACACTATACCAGTTAAAAGTTTCTAAACGTTTTCATTTTATTTGATTAAAAAGTAAAAACATGAATGTTGCGAAATATTATTGCAATTTAAAAAGAACTTTTTTCTGTTCAATATATTCAGTGTCATCAAAAATCATTTTATATACTTATTTGAGTGCTTTTTTTTAGAACTTTCTTTAAAGAACAGAAGGTTCAAATGAATAGCATTTCTTTGAAATAGAAATCTTTTGAAGTATCATAAATGTCTCCTTTGATCAAACAGTACATCTTACGGAATACAAATATGCATCTGTTGAATGAAAGTAATAATGTCTTAAAAAAAAAAAAGAAAAAACTGACAACAAACAAAACTGTATCAACAATATCCAAACTATTTCCAGCGTCTCCCATTTTGGTCTGTCTCAGAGGTCTTTACATGAAATAATAATATTAAAATAATTTATTAAACTAATACTGAGTATTAAGCTATTTTGAATTATTTAATTACCAAAAAATTAAAAATAGAAGTATTCAGCCATCTCACACATTTTGAATGCAAATAAAAAAAATGGCTACACATGTTTTGTGTTGACTTCAACCCTGTTAACCAAGTTTAATTATAAAGCAAAGAATAACTGCATTATCTAATTAGACCCATTCAGCAAATTTGTATTTGTTAATTAATGTTATCTATTTAATTTAGATATTTATTTAATGCTCGCTATTAGAAAACAAAAATAGGGTTTTGAAAGAAAAAATAAATAAAACAGCTTATGTATTACTTAGTTTGACCAGGAGGTTAAGAACCTCATTTTGCTGACCATTTTTGGTCAAAAACAAGACCTTATTTGTGTACCCTAACTTTTTGCCTTTCTCTCCTTCCCTGCTTTCATCCCCTCTCCATCTTTCCTTCTCCTCCATTCCTTCATTTCTCTCGTTCTGTTTGCTTCTCTTCTTTTCCCGACAGCACCTGTATTTGAGAAGGCATTTTAGGAATACCAGACATGCCTGTGGTCTGAATGGACAGTATTCATCCTGGTTCCCATTTTTCCATCCAGCTTATTCTGGACAGTTATGGCAACCTGATGGATGTTGTTGTGTATGTGCAGTGAAGTGTGAGCATTTTTAGTCTGTGTGTTTGAATCTCTGCAGCTGGCCAGGCGTTATATCATCTGTGTGTTGAGAGTTCAGCCGGGTGGGGTTAATATCACGACCACAGCTGCGTTCTCACACTGTCCAGTAGACCTGATCATTACCGGAGCTCTGGAGCCCTGACACATGCACACTGGCCACAAATCATCCAGTCAATCAGAGCTGACAGCTACGGTATAGTGTGAAGCACAAGGTTGTAGTCCATGAAACACTGCAGCTATGTGCGGTTTAATTTACAATGGACTTTAGACCGAATGTCATGCTCGCAAATAACAAATACATTTACTCATGACATGATGTCCATGGTGAAAAAAGAAGTTGTGCTCTGTTGTGTACTTTGTATCTTAAATGTAATAATTTAAAAATAATAATAATATTAATAATAATAATTTTAAATAACATATTATTAATCAAATAAAAGGCCATATGAAGTGCATTCGGTGGTAAAATAAAATAATAATAATAATAATAATCTTTATTTTATATAGCGCCTTTAAATTTTACTGTAAATAAGTAAATAAAATATCAAAATACACCATATAAAAATACAAAATAAGCAAAATAGAAAGAAAACATGCATTCAAAACACTTAAAAATAATATAAAAATAAAAAAATTCAACCAAAAGCTACTGAGTGTTAAGGTAAGATTTAAAAATATTAAGAGGAAATTATTATTTTTTTACTGTAAAGAACACTTTAAATCACTATGCTTTAATATTTATTGTGTTTTTTAAAGTTTTGACTAGACTAGCATATTAAAGCACTTGTGAAGTACTTTAATAAATATGGTAGTGTGCTATTTAATATTACAGTACAATTGAAGTTAATATATGTTAAGGCAATACCCTTTAATCATATTTTAAAAGTAATTATGAAACTGCTAAAAACGTGTTTAAGTTGGTCAAAAAATAAAACAGTTCAGCTAACTGCGTTTAATATAAATTCTAACTAAAATTATATATTTTCAGGTTCTTAAAACATTACATTAAGTTCACACTTAAGTATATATGTATTTTAAATCAAAAGTATATTATTTCTATAATGTGTACTCTTTTTAAAGTATGCCAAAGTGTACTTCTTTTCACAAGGGGTTCTTTTTTCTTTATAACTTGTTTGCCTTTGTTCATTTTGTAAATTTGAATAAAATAAACGTAATAACATGACTGTTTTTTTGTCTTTTCACTGTTCATTAGCCTTTCAGCCAGTAATCATTTATTCACCACAGCTCAAACAGAGAAACATTAAAAAGACTTTCCGTTTCAAGGTGTTTTTCTCATTTAATTTGGCACTTTAATATGCGTTTTGTTTAAGTTTTTTATGTATACACGAGCAGACAGAAGAACATCTGTAGCTTTCAAAACATTCAGCTCATTAGCTCATTTTTTTACTATTCTTTTCTTTTTCTTTCTGTAAAATTGATTCAGATTCATTTCTAAACTCAATACAAAAGTGTCTGACTCAGATGTTTCTATTGAATGTTTTGTGCTTTAGTATCATCTTGCATTTCGAATGTGACATTTAATGAAGCAGTGGCTTGAAAAATGAAATTTGCTGAAAGAGAAATTTGGCAGTTAGATGAATAACATTACCACCATTTTTTATACCAAGTGTAAAAAAGACATGCATGCATATTCTAATACTTTAACTAAAGGCTTTACATGTTTCTAAACACTGCTTTAGTATTCTTTTTTGCATATTTATGAGGTTGAGATCAGGCATTAACTGCTTGTCCATTGGTGGAAGTGCCTTTTTATAATTTGAGTTCGCCTTGATTTGAAAAGAAGAATGCATCTGAGGGAAAAAAGCATTGTTTTGTTTATAATAGGTTTTCTTGCACAAAATTGTGAAACTGCAGAGTATACTTTATGTCATCCGTGTCAGTGTTCCTCAACATGAACATGACAACTAGTCTCCCATCACTCACATTTCAGAGTTTTGGTGGAACAGTAGTTCTTTTGGGTTTTTGTTTTCCCTGAATATTACAATTTCAGATGTGCAAGTCAAGTCACATCACCTTTATTACAGCGCTTTACAGTACAGATTATGTCAAAGCAGCTTCACAGAGGTAAACAGGAAAATAAAAGAAAATAGGAAAATGGAAACTCAACAATAGAGACAGTTCAGATTCTGCTGCAAAGTAATCATAAAATACAATAGCAATGTCACTGTTTAGCTCAAGTCAATTCCGTGTTAGCTATATTAAGATAAATTGTTTTTTAATTGTGACTATGATTTCGGCTTCTCTTAATCATCAGCAATTTTTGGCCACTGGTTATTTATCCTGAATTTAATTTGGCATTCGTGTTATCTTGCGTTGGTACCAAGCCTCCACAAGCTAACATACTGTAGAGGTTGCCAGATGTCAAAGGTTTAAATTCCCCAATCACAACCTTTTGCTTAAATCGATACAGTTTCTGCACAGTGGTTTACTTAATCTTCTGACCTGGCAACCATGTGTATGCACTCTCTCTGCATTGCAGAGCTGAGCTGTAAAATCCTAGCAAAATGTACATTTTCTGCTCTAATAAGAGTGTGATGCAGTCAGTTTTCTTGTGCAGTTTGCAGCAACTAAATCTGTGAGCAAACCTCATGCATGTTTCATGCAATTCTCTTAAATTGTGCTTAAGTGAAAGTACAATAATTGGTAATAAAATCTAATAAAATCTATATATATATAATACTAAATAACTGTGCATGCAATACCCTAATAACAGTGCATGCAAATTTAGGGTACTGCTTACACATACATGATTGATTATCGGCATGAAGTCCATTTTTCCAATTTATTCTTCCCTGTCCACTTAAAAGGGTCATCGGATGCAATTTTTTAAATCCCTGATCCCAAATCAGGCTGTTCTGAGATTCTTGGCAGAATGATGTAGTTCTGCACAAACCCCTCCCACGATAGTTGATTGGCAAAGCCGTCTTACCTTACACCCACCCTGATTGAGCTGTAATCAGTTAGACATTGTGTCGATTAACGTTACATTCATTTTGAAGGGAATACACCGATCCCCAATCTACATAAATTTTCGTGCGATTTTTATGAATTTGCAAATCACCTTTCCTAATAAAGTGCTAGTAAAGTGCCATTGTTGCATAAGGTTCCGAAAACTCTTTTTAATCTATATTTAAAATCAACAAGTTTGAGTTAAAAACGTTTACAAGAGTGTAAGTATAAATACAATGAGGCTATAACAGTGAACTAGTGAATAAATGGGTTTTCCTGTTTATCAACCTCTGTAGTATAATCAAATATCTCATCATTCACTGATGCGTTTATATATTTGATCTAAAACGCAACTGCCCTTATGTTTTGCCACAGAACAACAATTGCAATACATTTTCTGGCATCTTTTCAGGCCTGCAATATGAAGAGTGTACAAACTACCATATCTATACCAACAGTGTGAAAGTAAATAGCACATCATAGTCACAATACTGGCACAAAGATAGATATCTGTTGGTACAATATGTGTTACATGGCGAAACATGCATCATCGCTTTCTAATACCACGATTTTCACAGTCCAGTGTGACTAGCTACAGCTACAGCTATAGTTATTCCTCTAGTTCTTCCTCAAAAGCATTGATACAGTGAGTTACTGTTCTGAGTTACTGTAGCTTATAAATATTTTTTTATAAGTATTTTTGTGTGTGTGTGCAATATGTATCAGGTGGCCTATAAAAAGACTGTAGGCGATCCGTGGGCATGGATTAAGGCTTCATTACCCAAAGCAAAAAAGCAGTTCTAAGTCTCATTCAGAATTAAAAGTGTGAAACGTTTCTTAACCCAAGGTTAAAAGTGGCCTGGGGGTTAAAAACTATGTTAACCCAGGGTTAATCACAGTGGGAAAAACCTTTAAGGATACGTTCAGCTAACTGGTTATTACAGATTGCAATATGCAACATAGAGGTTAAATGTAACCCCATGGGTAAATCTTAAAGCACTGTACTGTATGTCTGTTAATTAAAGTGAAGCAGATGACTGAGGTCACACTGGATTTAGCTTTGTGTTCACGGGTAATTCGCTCTGTACTCGTGATCAGAGAGAACCAGAGGAGATGTTGGCTCTGTCTGTGTTTTCCAGCAGGAAAGATGGTGGCTTCATGGCATCATTGTGTAATAGGTGTCAGTCTGAACTAGGAAAACACACCACGTTTTCCTGCGGCTGGAGCGGAGCAGCAGACTATGTGAAATTACACAGCCAGGCCTCAGGGGCATGGAGAGGAATTTCAAAGGAAACACAGCAGTCTGCTTCATATTGAGATTACATTAAGGGAACCGAATGCAGTCTGGAATGTGTAAAGGGGCCGTTCGGAGTATAATAATCATATTAGTCTGGCAGTGTGAGCTTCAGCTTTACCCAGCAGCTAAAAAAAACCCTGCTTTGTCTTGTGTATTCAGTGTCTTCAATTCAGTCTCTAGACTGGTAGTTTTCTCTCTTCTTTGCTGTATTTTTCTCCTTTTCAGAAGCCTGTTAGACGGTGCTCTTTTATGTTCATCCGTATATATGCATTCCTGATTCACCGATTCCATTTATTTTCATGGTAAATAAGACCACCACAATAGTACACCCTGCTTTTAAACAAACAAATTCAAGCCCTGGTGACTCCCTGAGGACTGTCCTTGTAACAAATGCACTTTGGATTAAAGCATTAACTTAATGGCAAAGACTTGTGTGTTTGGTAAATGGTTGGCTAACTTCTAAGCATAGTCCACATAAGGCCAGAAACATGCAAGTACACAAACACTGGCATGAATGCTTGAGTAACATATTGTAACTGAATGCTTATTTTGAACAACAACTAATGGATAGAGCTAAGTCCCTGATCTAACTGTTTGTTCATTTTTTATGAATTACTTATTTGGTACATTGCACTTATCGCAGGCATACATGTTTTAATTGCACTTATATTTTTAAAAATACCTATATGTAAATACATCTGTAATAAATTTCTGCAAATACATTTATAATTACACTGTGGAACTATTCTTTACACCTTACAAATCTGTCCCTAACTACTGTATATCTCAGCAGCAAAAGTGTTTTACAAAACAATATGAGCACACGTTTTTAATGCAAGTACATAGTAGTTAAAGCCACCTAATATAAAGAGTGACCAAAAAGATTTCTGAAACTTTTCATGTGGTGTAACCACCTGTGTAGATCAGGGTCAGATTCCGAAGTACAACCATTAGCTGAGTTTATTTAGAGTATTCAGACTGTCAGAAGTCAGTAACCAGAGAGACAGTTCTGACAAAGCAAACAAATCCAAATCGAGACAGCAGGGGTAAACGAGGAAAACAGGTAATGTAATACGCAGGCAGGCTGAAGGTAAAGATAACACTCAGAATTGCAAAACAACTAGAATGTGAAACTGAACAGAATGTGGAGGCTAATAAGGTGAATTGAGAACAGTTGTGGGAGAAGATGGCATGAAGCAAAAGTTTGAGGTCATTATAGTACAGGGTGAGTTAATATTCAGGGGAGAAAGACCTCATGTAGAGAGGAATGGTGGTGTTACGACTGGTGGAGAATTTGACACCAATGCAGAAAAAGGGAAATTAGAGCATAGAGAGGACCCCTGCAGACCCTTATTTGTGTGCCCACTTCAGTCAAGCAAAATCTCAGATAATTTTATATTTTTGACAGAGTTCAGGTTTTAAAATTTCACATGATGTTACTTTTAGTTTTTTTGTTTTGTTTTTTTTCTCTGTTCTTTGTTTAGGAATAAAAAGACGTTAACATACAGATAAATAAACCAAAGCTGATTGAGAAAGCAGGGGTTGAGAAAGCATCTGATCATAGCGATGTGTATATGTTTGGTATCAGCTTGTGAACTCAGCACTCCAGTCCAGTAAAGTCACCTCATGTTTATTTACATAGCACTTTATACAACAGATTGCTTTAAAAGAAGCTTTACAATATTAAACATGAAAATAATTATATTTGTGTTGCTTTCGATTAGAAGTTTACACTATGAAGCAGTTTTCCAGCAAACCTTTTCACTTTGGGAGTTGTCACAACACTTCCTTCTTCAGTCTGCTTGAGATACTGTATAACGAGGCCTTCAGATGTATTTAAAATGCAAAGATAATTTATTGTTAAACCATCTGATATCATTACGTTTGTAAGTTGAAGCAGCAACATAGACAGTTGTAGGTTGTCTATTTTTTGTCTTCATAGCAGATTTACAATTTTACTGTTAAAGGGATACTCAACCCTAAAGTGAAAATTGTCATTAATCGCTTGTCGTTCCAAACCCGTAAAATCTTTGCTTGTCTTCACGTGTCTTCACAGCACAATTTAAGATATTTTGGATGAAAACTGGGAGGCTTTTACTGCCAAGTAGTGTACACTGTCAAGACCCAGAAAAGTATACTTTTTGTATTATCATTATTATCATTATTTTTATTTTCTTTGCGTCCAAAAAGTATTCTAGTAAATATCCTAAATTATGTTCCAAGGACAAACAAAGCTTTTACGGGTTTGGAACAACATGGGGGTAAATGATTAATGAGAATTTTAATTTTGGGGTGGAGTAACCCTTTAAGCCTAACATTAGCAATTTAGACAAATATAACGAGCTGCTTCTCATTCTGTCCATATACCAGCCATTCTACAAGATGTTGTTGACTTGAGAGAAATGGCTTATGGAAAATAGCTGCATTTACATTAGCGAGCTCAGTTTACCGTATTTGTGTATTTTGCACCATGTCTCTTGTGGTAAGAGTGTGAGGGAAGCCTGACTAGACTTAATTAATCAGGTTTTCACAGGGTGTGGAAACCGACAGAGCCACCTGGAGAACTGCCACTATCATTTAGCTTCTGTCACTGTCATTCTCTATGTGAAGGACAAATGAAGTCATATTAAAATCATATTAAATTACAATATAGGTGTAGACGTTTTAATGCTGGCACGGACAGCATTCTAATTTCCTGGCCTGGTTGCTTCCTGTCTTTGAATTATTAACCTCATTTTTGGTCGGCAGTAAATGTTTTCCTTTTATGTACTTTAGACCTCCGCTTGCCAAATCCAGCATATGTGTCAGTGCGTTCTCTCTGCTTTCAACTCTGTGACTTGGCAGCTGCTTACAGCTGGCTGGACACTGTGTGTAACATACGAGTTGTGATGGTGTGCTGAGAGAGAGAGACACGGTGTGCTTGGCAAGGGCTGTTTTAGTGAGAAGAGTGAGCTGGTTGTGAGTTTCAGAGTTTCCTGTCCAGCTGTATCATTGGCACGGGCTAAAAGAGAAGGACTCAGACCCTCGCACAATACAGCACTTGTGTTGCAGTCCGGGAACTCAGGAATGTGGCTCTCACCTTCATATGGCTGACAGGAGTTTGTTTTGGAATGAGAGATATTATCCAACACCCTCGCTCGCTCTCCTTTTCGCTTTTCCTCACTTACGTCTCTCTCACTCTTTCATGGCTGTCCTCAAAGTAAAGAAAATACAGTGACTTCAGCCTGAAATCTGAGATATGACTGCTCCACCTGCAGTAGTTTCTTTCAGTTCGTGACTTTTTAGTCCCTTCATCCCGTTAGCAATTTTGACTGAAGCTCTTCCGAGCATTCCCATTCAATTAAACGCTAGGAATTTCTAGAGACCTTCCTAAATCACTTTATCCGTTCATTAAAGCCAGTTTTCATGAAACACATGGGTGCGAAATTCGCAGGGATCAAAACAGTTCTCGCTGGATGACGGATTAAGCAACAGAGACTCTCACTTTCATATGAGAGAAAAACGAGGAAAAAATGTATGCTGGAGTTATTTTAGGATTTGATACTGGTGATTGAGTTTGACCTTTAAAAAATATAAATGTGCTATTTTTATGAATCAAATGTTCCTTGTGCTCTTGCAGTTTTATTTTTGTACCTTCTTTACATGTCTTTAGATATTTACAGTAGTGTTATTAGCTAAAACAGAAATGGCTAGTGTTATACTCAAGTCAATGTAACAGAAGTAAAACAAAGCATCTTCTATCATCATCGATTTTTTCAAATTAAAGATTCCAAAAGTGATTCTAAAGTCACACAGATGCCGTAGTATGGAACCATTTTCAGTTCCCCGAAGATGCTTTCAATGAACAGTTCTTAAAGTGCCCCTATTATGAATTTTAGAAAATCACCTTTAATGTGGTGTGTAACACCTGTAAAGTTTTAAATCTGAAAGTGTAATGTGAATAAAGTTATTGTCTCTTAAAAGAAAGTCGGCTCTGAATCATTAAAATTAGTCCCAAGCCATTTTTTATATTAACGTAGAAATGAAGCATTTTTATATTGCCCCCCACTTGTTGGTCTTTTCACGTCCAACATTTTTCTATTCCTTTTTTTCATATTAGTCATCTTTTCCTATCAAAATGTTTGTTACGAATGTGAAAACGCAGAAAAACGAACCTGATCTGATTTTTTTATGATGGATAAAAGTGTGTAAACATGATTGTAAACACAACGTGAGGTCATATTTATTTTTCAACATGCAAAAATTTCAGACTCGGTGTGCAATGACAATATCGCACTTGACTTGGTTGTGGGCCTTTTTGACTTGGGCCCGTATTCACATTGAAACCAACCAGAACACACTAGAAAACTCTTACCAACACCCTAGCAACCTCCTAGCAATGCACTGAAAACCTGAGCACCTTATCATCACTACACTTTAGCAAATGCATATCACTGCATCCTACCATAAAGGCAGTGACTTTCAGACAAGCTAACACAATTTACCAATTTTAATATTATGTTCTAAATGTGGAAAAAAAGAGAGAAAACAAGTAAGATAGAGTGAAAAGGGGCAACTATAGTAACTTTCCAATATAGTTTTGTAAAATGTGCTTCATATGAACCTAAAAATATGCTTAATGTGGTAACATCTGAATGAACTGGAATATGATTCGTATCATTGATTCAACTGACAACATTACGGTACATCAACATAATTGTTTTTTAAAGGTCAGATCAGGTAAAAATAGCTTACTCACCCTTCAATCCTAACTTTCTTGCTTCTGTGGAAGATATTTTGAGAAATATTTTTCTTGCCAATACAATAGAAGTCAAAGGGGGACCAATGTTGCTTGGTTCTCAGCGTTCGTTAAAATGTTTCTTTTGTGTTCTGCAGAAGAAAGGATGTGATGTTTGGGAACAATATGAGGGTGAATAAATGATAAGAGAGTTTTTAGTTTGAGTGAACTATCTGGATCAGGTAGAAATAGCTCTTTACTGCCTGTCCTACACATTTTACTGAGGAGGAAGACATCAAGGCACACTTATATCCACTGTTTGTGCATGTCTACAAATAAAAATGCTGATTTTTGTTTTTCATTGACTCTCCTTTCCTGGACATAAGCATCGTAGTCGTTAAATGTTTGCAGATATGTCTAAAGCTCACATGAATTTGTTCTAGATAATTTGAGATGATGTTACGTTGCCTTTGAAGTCTGTCTGCAACCAATTTGCTTAGGAACCTCCCTACAAAAACACTGGCTGTTTAGTCATTGACTGTCTGTCTGGACAGCTGCCTTAGGTTTCATACACAGCCCTTATGTCACTCAAGTTCAATTATTGTAAACTCTCGAGGTTAAACATGGTTTTTGTATCCCGTCTTCCTGTGTGTTCTCTGTCACAATGAGCAATGACACCTAATGAAAGCCTTTGCTTTGTGAGGAGACTGTGAAAAATGTGAAGAGTCAAACAGAGGCTGATGTATGTTTGAGATGTCCTGAGTGGGACCCATGGCTGATCACAGGCTGATCACAGGCTCTGGCTCTTCTATGGCTTTATTTAGTCTTCCATTGGCTTTCAAGTCCCGTTTAATCTCCCCCTCAGCGCCTCTGAAAACAGCACCCGCTCCAGCCTCCTGTTATTGTACAGGCTTTGAATCCAACCCCTTCGTTCTTTCTGGGTTTTTATCCTGCATGAGTGACCACTATAAGATTGAACCTTATCACCTGAGTGCCATTATTTTTCATCCAAGTGAATAGGAGGATTCAGATTTCACACAAAGGTGCTTGGAGCTTTATCCAATCTCATTGTTGGGTCCATTGGTGCTCTTGTAGACTTTAATCAAATAGACACACATATACAGACAATATTGCTGCTTCATTTCATTGTTTGCCCTCCACAATATAAGAAATACAATCACACATAGGTGCACAAAGCGTAGCCTGCTGTTTTTGTGACTGGTCCTGCTTGTGGCGTATTGTGATTTGCTGTAGGGTTAATACGGATGGAAAAGATCAGAGATGGCTGAGCCCGAGCGAGCATGAATGGTGAGTTCTGTGGGAGATGACAAGGTCACTGGAGGATGTGTTACCAACACGGCGATAAAGAAAGGGTCATAGGTTTTGGAAATAGACATTGGTCCATCTGCCCCTCTATCTTGACAACAATGATAGCCTCTTGCATTTGTTTGCTAGACCGTGTCTCTCCGTTTGTGCCCCCCTCAACCTTGAAGTATTACTTCAGAGCGATAAACCTTTTGTTACCTCCACAATGTGTGGAAAGATGACAGATGCTGACTTTTAGATTGTTTTTTTAGCGTCGTTTTAGTGGGTCAAAGAGCTTTCAGAGAGTTTTCTCCTGAGGAAGAGAATCAAACATTACTTCCCTTTGAGATAGTTTCCAGGGAAACAGAAGTGGGAGGAACCTTGGGCAGGCGTATTTGTTGTTTATGTCTTGAGCATAAAATAAAATCAGCCACAATTTTCTTCAGTGTGGTTTAGAAATGAAAAAAAGGGTTTGTTTGATATGTTAATGGTACTTAAGTGGTCTACATTTCTTTTCTTCTGCTTTTCGTAACTGAAGATTTCTTTGAGATCATTTTGTATAGAAATGGCTGAATATTTGTCTTTGAAGAACGTTCACTTTTCAGATGAAATTGGATGTTTTGGCTTTAAAAGTTTTGCTTGTGTTTATCTGTGCAGGTACTGGTCTCCGGTCAGTCTCCTGTCTTAACCGATGACATCTATTTGGATGACCAGCAGTCCGGTGATTACCCTTTAGATGATGATGACTTCAATTCCGGTTCAGGATCAGGTAAGGATTGTTTATATCAGTCCAGCTGATTGCAAAATTTCCAATTTTAGTACTATCACTATGAAGCAGCCCTGATCATCAGACATACAAAAACTCAGCCATACCAGCCCAAGGCATTTATTCCTCCTCAGAAGTCCACACTTAAAACATAATGGCCCCAATGTAGAGTAGTAGTCTGCTCTGGACCCTTCTGAAATCTAAAATGACAAATAGGACATAATGAATGAAAAAAGGACGTTAGCATGCAACAATACACACTAAGTGTGCCATTTGTAATTGGGCCATAGAAACCCATGGAACGGCTGTTTTGGCTTGGTCCGGGAAGTAGCCATCTGTAGGCAATCCAATGAAAAACTTTCAACCACAAAGAAATGACCTGGCAACCACCTAGAACACACTTGTACTGTGCCAGCACTTAAAAATGGAAAAGTCTAGGCTAATTAGAGAAGTAATGTTTATTCTATAATTATTAAAGACAAATGATGCTATTACATGCTATTAAAACAGCAATTTTGTACATTTTCTCAGTCATCTCACTAGCGCAGCATTGAGTTATGGACTTTTTGTAGAGCACCTCGTCACCTCATCACCTATTAAGTTATGGACTGCAAAATCATTTAATTAAGTATTTATAATCAACCCACACAGCCAGTTTTGTTGCGTCTAAAGGTTGTGTAATGTTTTGGTAACAGAAGGGCTGCTAGGTGGTTGCTAGACAATGCTGCCCACCCTGTGAGTGGACAGATGTTTCACCTGCAGTCAAACCCGGTCAGCCAAGACCACCATGGTCACTCAGCAGATGTCTGCTCCATACAGAAACTCTGCATTATTAATACGTTATTTCTCTACCTCTTACTGCTGCACCACAGTGCCTTGTACCTGGCACAATTACAGTGCAAAATGGAGAGAACGGTTGAAATATTTATACATTTTATATTTTTCATCTGTCTCTCTTGGAAACACTTTAAGCACAGTAGTGCTGATCTTGCATTCCCGTTTTCTATGGTTATATTTATACAGAACTGAAAGTCCAAGACAGAGGGAAGTTCGGAGCATTTAAACTAAAGCTCAGGCCACTGGGATGCCATTATAGTCCCATCAGACCATAACATCATAGACGTGCAAACCTCATATTTTTGAAATTGACTTACAAATGACTAGTTGCATAATCATTTTCGAGAGAACCCTGTAGGATCAGGCTGGTTTCAGGTTTACCAGACATGTTGCTTAGGGGCCATTCAAACATAGCGCATTTTTGCATTTAAAAAAGTGAGATGGAAGGTATTAGAATGAAAATAACACAAGGTCTAGAGATGTTTTTTAAATGTGTTTTTAACATGATCGCTGTGCTTCTCGAATGTGCGAAATGCTGTGAAGTATGCATAATGTGACCACAACGGTCAAACATGTCCATCTGGCGCATGTAAAATCAGCACAGAGGAACACAAAAACACATTTTGTGGGAATAGATATTAACATAAAACCTGTTCTTGTGTTCAAACCATCCTGACAAAGCTAAAAATACGGCAAAACTATTCGTACAAACGTGCTGATGAAAATAAGCAAGGCAGCACACACACAGTATTGATAGTGACAATTTGGTCTGCCAATGAAAATAATTCCAAATTAAGCCACAGCAGAATTACCTGTTACGAACACATTTACCATTCAATAGACAATAGTTTAATTTCTGAATGAATCGGTTAAGTGAATTATTCAGTGACTCATGAAAGCAATCGATTATGCCAAGTTAACACAGCACAGTTTTCAAAATTGTTGGATCTCTGTTGTTTTCACACTACATGACTGTCTGGGGCAGCATTCAATTGCTGTAGTGTTCCCATTGTACATTGAATCTATGACAAGAGGTTACACACTGCATGACTTTACAGTAGAAGGAACGCAGACAACCAAACATAAGTGTGTATTCTCGTCTCATTTCTTTATTTCTCACATCTCTTTAGGTTCAAGTGACATAGATGATGATGAAGACACGTCCACGGTAATTGTGCGGTACCCAGAATTCAAAGCAGGGTCTACTCAGCAGCCGGTCTACAGCAGCAGCCCCAGCTCAGAGTCCTCCATTTCCAAAGAGATGGACAAAATCAGCATAGATTCATTCATTGATTCAGACGTGGAAGCAGAGGTGCGGTTGCTCGCCTGTTTCAGACATACTGATTCTGACACTATCAAAGCTTTTGCTGACTCCCACTGCCCCGAAAACCTGCACGGCCTGCAAAACTGTGACAACTTTTGATACTTTTGATAATGCCCCTTTTTGACGCGTACACTGACCTGCTGTCTCTCACAGTTTTACTGAACATTACTGTTGTGTTGGATCCTTCAATCTTGTTATTGAATCTCTTCACTTTTTCTGACACTATCTACAAGCTCAACTGTTTTTTGTGTCAGCAATTCCGATGTTAAGCTGTCTTTCTCTTTCTGCCTCTCTCACTGTTTTTTAGATCTCTGACAATCAGACAGAAAAGCCCCAGGTCACTGTTGAAGCCACCAGCTCACCGAGTGTTGTACAAGATGCTGACCAGCTTCATGAGGTTCGCACAGAAAATCTCTTCCAAAGGACAGAAGTGCTGGCAGGTATGTTCAAAATGAATGACATACAAGAGTGTTTTTTCAATTATGTGAATTTTTTAGCCCCCTATTAAGATTTGAAAGAACAAAATGCTTTAAAAATTTACTTATTGCAATTTTCACAATTATTATAATTTTAATGTGTTTTTTTTTTTTATAATTTTCTCGTTTTGTGGACTATTTAAAAGGTAATTTGCTATAGGGTCTCTATTTTGAACAGACCTTTGTGTACTTTGTACATTTGTCTTAGACCTTGAAACCAATAAGTTTTAATATGACGTTTTTAATATTATTATTATTATTATTATTATTAATTTGGATTTATGTGTGTAATTTTACCATTTTAACAAAAACGTTGAAATTTGGTTATGATGGAAATGAGAAGTGATGGGGTGCATATATCTGCAAGAGTTTCTAGAAGAGAGCCAGTTTAAAGGCAAGAAGTATAATTAACTGAAAATATTCACATTTACATCATTAAAATTCATAAATTTGTTAAATAATTGGGTTTTTAAATTTATTTCTTAATGGACTGCTTGTTTACTTGTGTTACAAAGTTCAAGGCATATCCATTTTGTGTGTGTGTGTGTGTGTGTAAAATAATAATAATAGTATTTTTAAACGTCAAATAGAATAAAACATAATCACAAGATATTCAAGGTTGATCAAGGCCATAATCAAACCTTTATCCCAGTGCATAAATAAAGATTTTTCTTCTCTAAAGTAGTAAAAAGTACCCATGACTTTTTATATATATTTTTAAATAAATTCAAAAGCTGACAAAAGTTGTAAATGATGTGTACTTGAATATGATTTTAGATTCATTTTTTGACATGTTGTCATTTTTCTTGGTGCAGCGGTTATAGCCGGCGGAGTCATCGGCTTCCTGTTTGCCATCTTCCTCATCCTCCTTCTGGTGTACCGTATGAGAAAGAAGGACGAGGGGAGCTACGACCTCGGAGAGCGCAAGCCTCCCAGCTCAGCCTATCAGAAGGCTCCAAGTAAAGAGTTCTACGCCTGAACGACCAATCATTGCCAACAGTAACATCGTTATAACAACCATGTCCTCTCCAAGAGTAGTAATGGATCGGTAGCACATCGAGGGGATTTTTTTTTTACGGGGAACCTTTACTTATTTAAAAATGTAACAAAAAAGTAATTTCACAAAGCCAACAGGGGCTTGTATTTTCTTTTTTTGGAATCAAAAATGTCAAAGATTGTTTCTCTGTGGGTTTTGAAAACAGTTGTTGTCAGTGTATGAAGGTAAATCATTGCTCACAGGTTTTAGTCATTGACTACTTTGTAACAGTAGAGGTACGTTTTATTAAAGAACAAGACAATTCCAGGATCTAAATCCTGGGTTATATCTGATACCTTTAATTGTCCACTGATTACATTTCAGTAACTTATCTCAATGTGGATTTTATCAGTAACTTCATTTTCATCTCATCATTTTTGTAAAGGGGTTTTCTCCCTTGGCTTGTGCCATTCTGTTCTTCAATCAAAATGAATGTTTGTATATCTCTCTGGCCGATTTCATCACAAACTTTTTCAGAATGTTTAAATGTATTTTGTTATATTTCATGTTTCCTATGTAATTGGTACAGTGTTAAGTCCCTAAAAGTTCAAATTCTACTTTGCCTGAAGCCAAGAACACATTGCTTTGTAATTGTTCTCTTTATTCTCATTTTAACACTCATGCAGGGTAAATCTCATAGAAAAATCAGTTGTACTTGACTGTACTTGACTGAAAGTCTGCAACATCACCATTCATAGCACTGCAGTCATTTACTTAAATTATTTAAATGACTTTAACCATTATGCAAGTTTGCATTGCACAAAAAAAAAAGCGCATCAAGGTCAAGAACGTGTTGTTTTTCCACAAAACTATTTGATACGCACTTACCCAAAGCTTGGAAGGCAAAAATTGTTCATTAGAATACGATACGGATTTTTTCACATGAATTCAGTCTTCATTATGAGCAAGTGGAAGAGTCTAAGAATGAATCTTCCATGACAGGTTAACATCATTTATCCAGTATAAGTCGTCAGTATTACTGATTTTTATGCCCACACTGTTCTCAATCAACACATTTTCAATGTTCACTGTTGGCTGGAACCCTAATGAAGGCCATTTTTCTTTATTTCATAATATTATCCCTCATGCGGAAGCAGCTTTTGCAAAGATTTCTCATATGTTTCTGACTCAAGCATATTCTGCTGAATGTCTCTGACCTTCCAAAGACTCAAACAGTGTTGTTAACGGTGATGAATAACATAAATCACATCTGCTCATTTTTACTCTGTTCATGTGCATTTCCATTGTTTCTTTTAAAGACCTGACCATTTAGAGTCAATGACGTCTCTGTATATGTTAATATACAATAATTTATAGAATATAATTATTTATATACTACATATTATATGTAATATGTTAGTTAAAAAAATCTATGAAAATGTATATTCACAAATGTTTTAGAAGCCCTTGAAGTGCCTACTGTTCTGAAACAGTTCAACAGGGATTTGAGGACATTTGTGCATCGAAATGATGTTAAAAGCTGGAACTGGTGAAATGTGATGAGTGGTAATGTCACAGAAAAAAGAAACAGTATTGTATTTCATAAAAAAAAAAAAAAACACTACTGAATAAACATTTTCTCATGGTATTTTAATTATGTTTCTTGCGCATGGACCTATGCACCTCAATCACGGTGTGTGTGTGTGTGTGTATGAATATGTACATAATGAATCAATATGCATTCTAAGTGGCTCTCAACTCTCTCTTTGGACCATCAAACACAAGCTGTGGTGGAAATGTAACACCTCTGATGAAGATTGCTCTGGGATTTGTCCATAGATGTTAAATCTCTGACAGGAAAATGTATTAAATGCACAAGTTCCCTCAAAGGCTGTTTCTGAAAGAATCTCATACGTGTCTCACCTTAGTAGTCACACCCGTCCACAAAATGCAGGAGATATATGCATAAACACGTGTGTTAAGCAACCCCCCACACTTCTAAATTAATGATTTTATTCATAAATGTGTTGGTTTTTGCTGTTGTTTTGCCCAGTCATGGCAATTTGAAGGCCCAGAACGCATATTGTTCCAGACCAATGTTTTCGAAGCTGTAACGTCAAACCAAACTATTTATTGTTAAGTAGGCTAATATATCTACTAGTAATATGCACGCATTCACTTTAAATCTAATATTTTGAAAAGGCATAGGCTAAGTCACATGATGATAGCAATTTTTCACACAACAGTCCAGTAGTTCATACTAGGCCTACTGTCGGAAAATAGTTGTCAAATATTAGAATGCATAGAACAGTGGCCTAAATATGATTTAACGTTACATTTTTCTTGAACACTGTCACTGTAATAATAAGAAGAGGAAGAAATAGGCTAATAAGAAATTCCTATGGATTTAATAATAAAAAAGTTTGTAACTTGGTTAACACGTATCTTGTAATATAGCCTAAATTACATACAGTGAACAGTTTTTTAAACAGTCGTCAGTTTTTATAACGTACATTATTTGGTTCATATAAACAGCAAAGGTTAGTGAAACTATTGTTTTGAAAGGTGGCTTGTGTTGAATACTAAACGCGTTCTGTCTGAGTGTCCCAGGGCGCTTGCCGTAGCCACATGAGCTCCCAATGTTTTCAAGGTATGTACAGTGTATTTTCATTGTGCAACATGCCGGTAAATTGTTAATACATTTCAATACATAGCTTATGCATTTCAGTATTTTAATACATTTTCTCAAAAATGAAGAATAAGCCGTTACGCGGTCTTATTTCTTATTTAAAACCGATTTGCATATTTACATGTCGTAAAACCAACAATTCTTGAATTTACTGCATTAATTATTAATACTGTATGTGCCAACATGTTTAAGTGATCGAATAAATGCCAGTAGCTTAAATGTTTGTGTTTTGATGCGTAAAATGTTTTCATATAAGGAACGACCAGGAAAAAAACAACCTTGAAAAAGTTGAGAACAGTTCCAGGAAATAGTTTATGACTAGTTAAACTGTATTACTGCCATATCAGAAATGTATTTTATATATGTTTTAAAACATATTTAACTAATTGTATTCTACTGTATTGATAAATGGCAAATATTCCTCTTAAAAAAAACATTTTTCATGTGTCATGTGTTTTTCAGATGACTGGCAATAAAAGCAATTGTCTAAACTCCATTAGTCAGGTGCTTCTGACTCTTCTCATACTCTGCTGTCTACAGTGTCACTCCAGGCCTCACAGCTATGACAGTAAACCACTTTCAGAAATATCTAAAGAGGTTTCTAAGTACTCTGACATTGCTCAGCAAATCATAAACCTCGCAGTATATGGAAAGGCTCAGAACCGTTCCTATGAGAGGCTGGCTGAGTTCACTGACACTATTGGAAACAGAGTCAGTGGCTCTAAGAACCTAGACCTGGCCATTAAGTACATGCACGATGCCCTGACACAGGACAAACTGGAGAATGTGCATCTAGAGCGAGTGAAGATCCCTCACTGGGTGCGTGGGGAGGAGAACGCAGTGATGCTTCTTCCGAGAAACCACACTTTAGCCATCCTTGGGCTTGGTAGTAGTGTTGGAACTCCTCCAGGAGGTGAGTAGTCATGATTCATCTTTTAAATACATGCAACTGCAAATATCTGACCAGCTTATATTCTTCTGGCAGGTATTGAGGCAGAGGTAATGGTGGTGGAGTCTTTTGAAGAGCTCAAAAAGAGAGCAAATGAAGCTAAAGGGAAAATCGTTGTGTATAACCAGCCGTTTGTCAGCTATGGGGAGACCGTAGCCTATCGGGCTTCAGGGGCCTCAGAGGCTGCTAGAGTTGGAGCCGTAGCTTCACTTATCCGTTCAGTAACTCCATTTTCCATCAACAGGTCAGAATCATCGCACTGTTGACTTTGGCTATTGTAAAGTAAAATAAAATTGGACATTTACAGAAATTTTAAAATAAAGTTGTGTCAACAACAAAATAAATAAATGAATAAATAAGTAATAATAATATTAAATAAAAAAAAATAACTAAATCAAGAAATGTATGATGCTACAAATAAATTAAAAACATTTAAATTTCAAAAAAAAAAAAATTCCCCCTTTCTGTTCATCAAAGAATTCTAAAAAACAAATAATTGGTTACAACTAAAATTTTAAGCAGCAAAAAATGTTTTCAACATTGATAATAATAAGAACATTATAAAAAATGTAGCATCATTAAAAATTGATGATACTTGCAGATAATACTTCAGCTTTGCCATCAAAGGTCTAAATTACATAAAAACAAGAAGTATTCTGAACTTTTGACTAGAAATGTATATTATAACAATATTTATTACATAGAAAGCATATGTCTGTGTTTCTAACCCACTCATGGTGGTGTTTTCAGCCCGCACACTGGCTGGCAGTGGTACGAGCCTGGAGTGCCTCAGATCCCCACTGCATGTATTACTGTCGAGGATGCCCAGATGATGGCCAGGATGGCCCACAGAGGCCGGAGGATTGTGCTGCGTCTGACTATGGGGGCCCAAACACTTCCAGATGTTGACTCGTACAACACTGTGGCTGAAATCACAGGCAGCGAGCATCCTGAACAGGTAGGTGGTTGTAAATATGCTATGTTGCACTGATCTCACAATGATAATAACCCTTGATAGCATTACAAAGATTTTTTACAACTTGCTGCTGACTCTTGTAAATACAGTACAGCTTGTTTTTCTTCAAGACTGATTGTCACCGAAAGTCAACATGAAGTCACATTTCAAGTCAATTTTACTTCCATCATAAGATGCAATTCAGTGTGAAATGTAATAATCAGTAAGGAATGAATTTAGGACTTGAATTTATCCATTGGGAAATTATTGGCTTCACACGAGTTTGCCCATTGGGAAATTACTAGCTTCACACCATGCTTTTAAAGACCTTTAATGATAATACCCTTACAGTTATTACTAACGCCTCACAACTGGCTGTTGACTTATGCACTCTTGTAAGCCCTATATTCTGCACAGCTTGTTTTCCTGAGACTGATTTTTCCCATTTTAGTTTTACATAATAAACTGCATTTCAGGGTAAAATTTGATATTCATTAAGAAAAAATTGTAGGATGTTGAATTCATCCATTGGAAAATTATTTGCTTATTGTAAGCCCGTTTTAAAAACATTGCCTAAATAGCTGTTTGACTCTTGCTTAAAATTATCCAATTGTCTGCATGGCCTAGAATAGATGATGTCAGCCAAAAACAAAAGTTGCTTTACAAGTTGAGTAAGTTATTTATTTTCTAGAAAGATAATGAAGACATTTTTTTGAATTATTTTTTTTTATTAAGTTTAGTGCTGTCAAATGATTAATCGCGATTAGTCACAATGAAAATAAAAGTTTAAATGATATGTGTGTGTGTACTGTTTATATTTATTATGTGTATATTTAAATACATATGAATATTAAAGAAATGTTATATTTATTTATTAAATATATTTATATATAATATTATGTAAATATAAATATATACATGTAAATACACATAAATATTTTCAACATATGCTGTGTGTGTTTGTATTTCTATATACATAATAAATACACACAGTTCACACACACACACACATTATGTAAACAAAAACCTTGATTTTGGATGCAAGTAATTGCTATTAATTGTTTGACAGCACTAATTCATTTATTTATTTTTGAATAACGTGCACTAATGAATAACATGCAGTAAGACCAGGATGTACTTAGAAAGTAAATAGTCTTCTTTTTGTTTTTGCATTTGCATTATTTTGCATTAAAAAAAAAATGTTTACAAGGTACACATTATGTCAGTTATTGCATTCCCTAGGAATCAAACCAGTGACCTTGGTGTTATTAGCTTGGTGGTGGAAAACATTGTGTCTCATCAAGTAATAATTAAAATTATTTATATTAATATGCACTTGAAATTCTCTCAAAACATGTTGGCTATTTCACTTCACGTGTACATGTACTGTATGTATTTGTTCTTAACTTAGTCCTGGGGTAATGAACATGAAGTTTTTAAATGAGCGCCCTTGAGTTAGTCATCTACATAAAACACAACCAAACTGTAAACATATATGTGTTTCCTTTCATCACTCTCAGCAAACACTTTCAGCTCTCACCTGAGATCACACACAGCAAGATCCTCAACCAATGCCATGTGTGCCCTTCTCAAAAACAAAATAAAAAAATAGACACAATAAACACCTTTTATACAGACCTCACATTAGCCAGTGTATATCTGCACAGGAACTTCACACATTTTCACACACTGTATAAAATCCAAACTTAACATGTTTAAAATGCCACCCAAAATATATAATTTTTGTAATGTTTTCAGTTGTTACTAGATTTTTATATTTTAAATTAAAAAAAAATACACATAATATGTGTGTGTGTACTGTGTATATTTAATATGTATATATATATACACATGCATGTATATATTTAAGAAAATATGTTTATTAAATATATTTATATACATACACATATTATATATTTGTACATATGTGTACATATATTGTGTATATATATATATATATATATATTGGATGTGATTAATCGTGATTAATCATTTGATAGCACTAATTATTATGTTTTTGGAAAAAGTATTCTGAGGGGCCATTTACACACAATGCATTAAAAATTGAAGATGTTAGCATTTTTTAAATGCAGTGTCATGTGCGAGACACTGCAAAAGACAAGCAAACACATCAATCAAGCATGTCCATCTAGTGCATGTTTACATAGGAAATAACCAAAAAGTGGTCAAATGCAAAAATGCAAAAACTACCCCTATTCTTCAAGTTATTTTTCAGTATGTAGGGTTGATCATACAGGGTCAGACTGAGATGAATGTGATAGCTGAATTGAGAATTCTTCAATTGCTCTCTTCCAAAACCTAGAGAGCTGCCCTTCTGACATAAAGGCCATTCCAAACATAGTAATCATTAGTATACTGCTTCCTAAGATACCTCGTCTTAGTCAAATTCTAGCTTAACACCATTCAGTTAAAAAATACATCCAAGATGGGGGATGAAGTGAAAGAAATCCCAATTATAGATGTATTTCTTTCAGTACTGTAAATTAGCGGTAAAAATAGTTCTTGGAGCTGCTGCCTAACCAGTCAATTGGGAGGTCACACCTCGGTTAGGATGCTGTCTAGGTAGACAGTCGACCATGAAGCAGCTCTGTAGGTTTTGAACTGTAATCTCTGCCGATTCCCAACAGCCATGACGAGCCACACAGTGGTCATTCTGACATTTGTTTGCATTGCTGCTCTGCAGGACATCAGGGAACCAATTACAGAGATCTGCTACTTTTTAATGCTTGTGTTTATGGAAAGGAATCTGTTAGTCAGGAGTCAGAGGAATAAGGTATCTACAGCCTTAGCCCCAATTATAGACAGTGTAGAAGATTTCTCAGCCGCTCATCTCATACTGTAGCCCCTTCGACTGATCATCATGCATCTGTCCAGCATCCACTGCCAGCTTATATCTAATTAGAGACTTGTTAGGGAAAGTTTTCTACTCTTATTAGTGTGCTGCCCTCTCTGTCAGTTCCACAGCCATGCGTTATATTTTCAGCACTCTTCCCTGTTAATGTCTTCTGTGGGAGGTGGTGAAAGATTCAGTGTGATTAAGTGTGAAGGGAAAAAGAACCATTCTGGAGTCTTAAATTTTAATCGAAGCGTTCAGCTCGAGTGGTCTGTTATGCCTTACACTGGGATGCATGACCACAGCCACGTAAGAGAGAGAGAAATAGTGAAATTTGAGGAAATGAAGCTTCAGACAGAAACAATGTTAAATTGTTTTCTAGACGTTTCATTGTCAGGGGAATCTCCCAAAGCTGGTCAAGAACATGTCTGGGTTGTATTTCACCCTGAAATCTAATCTGAAAAAAGAAACGATAAATTATGTTTTAGTTAAGAAAAATAAAACCCTTTTTGTTGATATTTTCATGGTAGTATAGTGATTATTTATGTTATTATTAGTGCCGTCAAGCGATTAATCGTGATTAATTGCATCTAAAATAAAAGTTTTTGTTTACATAATATACTGTATGTATGTGTATATTTATTATGTATACATAAATACAGTGTTTATGTTAAATATTTACACGTGTATATACATTTATGTATTCATATTATTAAATTTGCTATTACATATAAATATATTTAATACATTAACATAACATTTTTCTTAAATATAGATACGTGCATATGGTTGTTTTTAATATACACAAGTATACAAAAACTTTAGTTTGGATGCGATTAATCGCGATTACTCATTTGACAGCACTAGTTTATTTATGTATTATTTATATTTATATGGTTACCAAGTTTGCATTTATTTCAAATCAAAGCATTTATATATATATGAGCAATATCGGCTCTAGATCAGCATGGCTGTGATTAGGCCAGAGGCACGAGCCGGAGGCAATCATAGCCACTGATATAAAGTTGATATCACTCAAGTACTCAAGTTTATACAACATTTTGATGGCACAGGTGTGTAAATAAATTTGAAACAACAAAAGCCCTCTTCTGTGCAAACTACTTCATTCCGCCACATATTTAAATCTAAAAGTGGCCAGGTTAACAGCTGAGCCCAAGCTCCGTTACTAATTCCAAAACGTCACTTTAGAGCTAATATAATTAGTTATATAAAATATTATTGAATCAACTTTGATAAACAACAACAGCCATCTTAAAAGTTGCTAAGCAGTTCAGTCCACCGTACAAAGGCAGCAAGATATACAGCATTGAATTTAAATAAACATGATAAGATTTGGCCAAAACAATGCTCTGGAACAAATAATAGTTTAGTGAGACCAAAGACTGGTTGTTAGATTTACCCAACACAAAATATAACTCAAGTTTAACCACATTAGAGCCAGCGGTAAATTCCAGAAGATCTGGCTGCGGTGAGGTGCTCTCAGTTGATGTAATGCTAGCTGAACGGCAGCTGAACCAATGGATGTCCGCCTCCAAAAACGGCGAAGCAAATTTTGAAATAATCAAGATATAAAGACATAATCTTTATTAACAAACCGCATATTTGAAGTCAAAGCAAGCAGATTCTCTCCTAAAAAAAACTCTTAAAATTGTATTCTGTGAAACAAAACATAAAATTATAATTGGATTTATGCATCCGCCATGACACTAGATTAACAAAATTTATAGAACATGCGGAGTGATACAAAATGTGAAAGGGCGTTCCTGAAGCGATGCCGGTACAATATATCACAGCTCTCAACCAATCAGATTTGAGAACCAGAGTGAACTGGTGTGTATATGTGTGTGTATATATATATATATATATACACTACGGGACTGTTGAATGCTTGAATCTGATTGGCTGACGAACATTCTAATGTGTGCAGTTATTTTCAGGGAACTGCACGGCAAACGTAGTTCTAGACAGCTCTTTGACTTCATTACAGTTACGTATCACTTCGCCAAATGGTTTTTAATATTTCAAAGATCTTACAACAGCAAAATAACCAATATTATAAAAACGACAGCTCATTTCCATGATTTGACACACAATTACATTTTATTATGTACGGCAAGCACCTCTCCCTCAAAAACACACACACAGTAACATACGCACTAATGTTGATTAAGCTACTCTGACAACTTTATCCTTAATCAACTTAAAAACAACTTGACTTCTCACAAGTGAGGTAACAACGATGCTGTTAGTGAAGAAAATTAACTTTTCACTATTAGCTGAACACTTTTGAGAGGTGCACAGATTTGGAGGAAAAACACACCCACTCTCGCTTTCTCTCTCTATCTCACACACACACACACACACACTCATAACTTAGTTATTAACTGCATCAGCCTGCTATCAACAGTTCAAGCCTCCCTGACACGACGCAAAGCATTATTTATTGCATTGCTCAATTCAACTGCCCGTTGTCAATTATTCATTACATACATAGCTATATATATATGTGTGTGTGTGTGTGTGAAAATTTTAATTGTTCCACTTGACAAAGCTCCAGTCTTCAGTGTTACATGATCTTTAACAAACCATTCTAATATGCTGATTTGATGCTCAAGAACCCTTTCTTTTATTATCACAGTTGAAAATGGTTGTGCTGCTTAATGTAGTGTGGAAACTGTGATAAAATATGTCTTTTGTGCAATTCTTTTATGAACAGAAGCAGAAAGAACAGCATTTATTTGAAGTACCGATCATTTTAATGTCTTTCATGTCATTTTTGATCAATTTAATGCATTTGTGCTGAATAAAAGTACCAATTTATCATTGTGATACAAGCTTGGATAGAATGGTATTTTGTATATATTTGCAAAATGATCATTTAAGGAGAATCCCATTTCTGTGAGATTCATTTAAAGAAACGAGAAGGAGATGTGCTATACTTTCCATTCTCATATACACAACTCCTCAGAAAGCTGGATTTGTTCCTCTTTCGTCCTCTGAGCTCCTCCATGATCTCAGCAGGACGGAACGCTGTAGGATTGCTGACTAAACAGGATTCGAGTGCCTCATTTGGTTTTTCAATTAAATAATAACTGACTATGAGAAAACAGGTTTGTAACTAAGTGGTGAAGTGGATCTTGTAAGCTTCCTCCCTTGGCCAAATTTAGTGATTACGTATATATATAAAAAGATGAAGTTAGGAAGCAAGTACTATTGAGCATATTAAGCAAGTACCATCCGTCATTTCTCGTTTCCTTGTAGGAGTCTTCTTTTTGTTGTGTTGCAATAGTTGCTTGAGGTTACTTTGGTTGATATGGTCAATGCCGGTCATTGTTTTCAACTCTGTACTGAATTGGCATTGGATTTGCATTGGCATTCCAATAATCCATCATTAACGATAATGGTGTTGTTACTGAGATTTATTCTTGACTGTCAGGTCATGGGAGTGAATGGCAAGAATGACGTGAAATCTTTTGACAAGCGTACAGCTCAAGCGCAATCGCCATGCATCATATAACCTTTCACTTGGCCTTTTACTTAAGAATTTCCTCCTTTTGTTAAAACCAGAAGCAGCATAAAGACAGTTCATTTATTCAGAGTTGACATATAATGGCAGGAAATTCAGTGTAAGCACACAGCTGGTGAGATATTTGCTGTCAGTAGTGATTTTCTGTTAAACTGTTTATTCAGGAGAATAATGTTGTGACTTCATGATAGACAGTCAACGTACAAGTGTGTGTGTGTGTGTGTGTATGTACATATATGTAAATGTTTTTTTGTTTGTTTTTTTACAAACATAAATGTAGAAAAAAGTGTCTAAATATGCAATCTGTATTTAAAATACTTTTTTGTGTGACCAAAAAATGTTACCACAACAAAATTATTTTTGAACGAAGTATTTTGTATGAAGTTTCTTATGCTGATGAAAGTGCATTTATATTAAAACAGTAATATTGTGAAATACTATTGCAATTTAACATAACTGTTTTCTATTTTCTATTTCAATATATTTTTGAAATATATTTTATTTCTTTGAAGACAAAGTTGAGTGTCTAATATATGCTGACCCTTTCCTTTTTATTGTCAGTATAGAAAACTGTTTTATATTTTCATGGAAACTGTCATACATTAGCTTTTCTGAGGTTGTTTTGATCAACAGAAAGTTCAAAAGAAACAGCATTTATTTATCATCATCATTATTATTATTATTATTATTATTATTATTAAATCTTAATGGTGTAGGTGATTTTTCACAGAAGTCAATAGGAAATACTATTTTATTTTCATAATGTTACATATATATATATACACATACAAGTGGAAAGAAATGAAGACAACTTATTATTATTATTTATATTATTTTTGTTTTGATGAAAGATTACAAAAACAAACTTTTTTTCTTTTATAATGTCATGCACCAGTGAATCATGCACAATAAGCCTGGGAATGTGTACCGTGCAAGTAAATAGGGTCAATTTTCATTTCATGTTGAAAAAAGGCCTAAGCCGTATGTCTGTCAGATATGAAGTAATGGATTTCTTGCATTTCTTCTTCTTTCTTTTTTTTTTTATCTTAATGAGAGCAAAAGAGAGATTATTGTGTTTGGACCTTCAGGCTCTTCCAGCAGCTCTGATTGTGAAGATTTGGTCTCCTATGTTAAACCTTCTTTGAAAAACTTCTGCACTCAAATTAAAAAAGCAGATAAATGCTTTAGTAAATCCAGTCATTGATTGATTGATTAATTTTTTATTTTTTCAATTAAGATTGCTATTTTATATTCAAGCCTAAGGAGTTAAGGAGTATTTTGTTTTAAATCTTTTGCATAGTTCAGGGGAGTTTAATCTCAACTTGACTATTGCAATTCTCTTTTCATTTTAAACAAGTCAATCTAATATCACTTGCCTTTAAATGGCTCAAAATGCTCCAGACCTCTAACTGGCACCCGGAAATTTGATCATATCTCCCTTATATGATATCTTTTGCACTGGCCACTGGTCCATTACAAAAATGATTTTAAAATGTAACTTTTTAAAGCTCTAACCGGATCAGCACCTAGCCATCTTTCTGACCTTTTAAATCCGCATCTGTTAAATTTCTGAAGTCATCTGAGCAAAGATTGTTCATGGTTCAAAGATCCAGACTAAAGTTGAGGGGTCACTGTGTTTTTTCCATTGTTGGGCCCAAATTGTGGAATAGTCTCCTGGCTTCCCTCAGATTATTTCAATCTGAATCTAAATTTAAATTGTAAGTCTTTTTACCCAGGCTTATAAGGCTGAATCACTATTAGAGTGTTGATGTCTCCTACCTACACCTAGGTTTGTATAAATGTACACACACTTTTTTATGTTTTTGATGACTATTTTAGTATTCTTTGTACAGCACTATTGTTTTATTGTGTTTTATAAATACAATTTGAGGTAACATTTTATTTCGATAGTGCACTTTAGACATACTAGTAAGTACCTACATGCCAACCAGCAGTCATTAGAATATTAGTAGACTATCTGCTTAATATCTTTATTTTGATGGGTCCACAACATACTATGAGAAACTTTGCAAGTATATGTCAACTCTTTCTACTAACTCTAAACCTACCCTAACAGTCTATTCTGAGAGTAAGTAGACATGTAGTTGAGAATTGATAAGAATTAGTTAACATGTAGTTACAAAATTATTATAGAATGTCTAAAGTGGACTATCAAAGTCCATGTGGGTGTTTTTATATAGGAAGGACAAAAAGGAAATTCAAGTTGAGATTAGCAGAACATAAGAATGCTACACAAATTTGTAATCCTCAATATCCTATGGCTCTACATTATAGAGATAACAATCACGGTAATCCCAGTACACTGAAAATAGTAGGTACAGAGCATATTCCGAGCTCAATAAGAAGAGGGCATAGGATAAAAAAGTTACATCAGAGAGAGTCATTCTGGATCTATACTTTGAAAGCAACAGAATTTCCAGGTTTAAATGGAGAATTGCATTTTTCTCCTTTTTTGATCTTTATTGCAATTGATTATGTTGGTTGTATTTCACGGTGTATTTTTTAAGATTACCTGTAGTAATTATTATTGCATTATTGCATTGCGTCGGAGCACAAGTGTGTTTTTAAAGCCATGTGAATAAAGGCTTTTTAACTTTTTCACTTTGGTCGAGTGCCTTGGATTTATATGTATCTTTCATGTCAAAGTATAACCAAGTTTGATTTGATCACAAAATTTGAGAAATTAGACATTGTGTCTTTTAAATATGTTTGTTATAGGTTTCCTCTAACATATATATATATATATATATATATATATATATATATAGCCATAGGCTCTTGAGTGGGTTTCTTGTCTGTCACAGACCTGGTGTGTTTTCACTCAGCCTGTTGAGTTTTGGTTTCCACCATCTGCAGAAACTGAGACCTCTGATGACGTTGATTAGGACCCCTGAGTGTGTGTATGTGTGTGTTTGACAGAGAGAGAGGGCTGAGAGCTACAAGTGATGGTTTTGGTGTTTGTGTGTGTGTGCGCGCGTGGGTCGCTGTGATTGAAGGCAGCCATAACGATAGCGTGACAGGTTGTGTGTCCACATGTCTGCCTAATGCCTGACTACAGGGGAAGTATTTTTACTTGGTATTAAAAAAAGCTCTCCCACACACATTGTGTGCTGCCCACACTATGAGCAGCTTATACTGACTGATTTCTCATTTAAAAAATTAATTGCTTAAAGAGAAACATCTGACATTATACACATATCACATTGTGCATTTTAACAAGACACTTAGGGGGATAAGTGTGTTAGAAGTCATATTGGACAAGACATAATTGACCAACCAAGAATGAATGAGTTCCCCACTAAAGAGCCTCCCTAGTTATAGGTTAGCGGCATTTGGGACTCATGGAAGGCATGTATACTTAGTGTTCATTTAAATGAAGAAAAACTCCTACTGTTCTGTCCTGTCCTGAAAAGATCACGTTTCAAATCAGTAAACAAACTCTAGGCATCACACTTTGGCACATGAGTCAAATTTTTTTATTTATTTATTTATGTATTTATTTTTTGTCCAGATCTATTAATTTCATATATTATTAAATGCATTACTTACTTTACTTTCATTTTATTAAAACTATTTATTATTTGTTCTGATTTTTTTTCCCCAAAATAATTATCTAAATTGTCAGGGTGTTAACAATGGCATTTCAGAATGCGCATATGTTGCAACATTTGTCATATGTTTCTGTAATGCTGAACAAAATAACGAAAAAAAAAAACCGAACAGAAAATTATATCATAGACCCCAGCAGATTCTCATGATTGTGTGTAAAGGTCAGCAAGTCTCTTAAAATGTCAGACCATTTGATTTTTTTTTTTATGACAAGACAAGTTTAGGTTCAGGTTGTAAAATGTCATGTGGTGCAATGAATTATTAATGCATTTGTTAGTAAATAAATATTTGATAACAAAATAATGTTTAATGTGTAGACCCACTTGTTTTTATATTTTAAAAAAATATATATTTTCCGTTTTCTTAATACACCACATGACACTAACCCACATAAAGACTTGCAATGTTTGAAGAATTTTACCAGCAATTTTGTAGCTATTGTGTGTATGTGTGTGTATATCCTGCTATTTATACGCTATGTGGACGTTATTTCCCCACAACGATAGTAATAATAGTCAGTTTGGACCTTGTGAAACATCTTATAAATCATACTGAATAAAGTATTTTGATAGTTTGAAGTTTTGTATAAGTGGTCAATTAAGGGTTTAGGGTAAGGGTATAGAAAATACAGTTTGTACAATAAAAAAAACATAACGCCTATGGAATTTCCCCATAACTATAGGAATACCAGTTACTTGGAAACTTACTTGGGTCAGTAAGCAACACCCTAACAAATCCCCTAACCACCACATAGCAATGCCCTGAAACCCAGTGTCACACTAGCATGGACAAACACTGCTCTGGTTTTTTAAAACAATTTAAAAGTCAAGTTCCACATACAATACAGCACTTTTACAAAACAAATGTCTTTTCTTTTTGTGCAAATTGTGGTAAATGGAATATTGGTGATGCTGTTCACCTGTGTCTAAGCCACCGTCGCTGTCACTGAATTGAACATTGTCTCAATGACAACACACTTGCAATGTCTTGCCAAAAACTGACAGTCACATAGTTATGAATCACTGTGCCTGTACCACTATAGTTAGGCAGTCAATCCTGCAACCGTGTTGTTGTGTAGGATGTTTCCTGGGGTTACGCCATGTCATGGCCCATTCTGTTTTAATTAGGGTTGATGCATTACACAGCATTCCTTTGTGCTGTATCGCACTGCACTGTGTCACAATGTTGTCCTCTGCTGTGTTGTGCTGGACTGGGTGTAGCTGGTCCTGTCTGCAGTAATTGCACATCCAGTGTCATCCTCCCCCACAGTGGCAAAGTTGGAACAGGCCTGAGAAAAGAGCTAGTTCATTAAATGTGTGCATGGATTGGCTGCCTGAAGCAGGAGAACATATACTTTTACATTCTGATCTGGAAAGAGCAGGGGGCTATGGTAAAATGAGATGATTCATTTTCAAAGCAAGCACAGGAAACTTGAGGAATAATTTCTGCTGTCTGTTGAATATTGTAAAATATATTACATTTAGCTGATAAATAATTTTTATGTTATGGTCAATATGGTCAAAATGGCTAATTCAATTAAAACTCATACATTAAAATAATTCCATTTAATAATTTGGAAACCTTATTATCATTATAGTTATCATCGTGGTTGTTTAGGCTTTATAATGTGCACTATGAAAAATGGATATTCATTTTGCAGTTACATTTAACCCTGTGGTGCTGCTTACATGATAGTCAAAAATATCAAAACATTTTTCCAATGAAATGAATGTACTATATTTTAAATTATTAATGTTTTTTTTCATGTTTAATATATATATGTATATTTAATTGTATGGCACAAAACTATAGTTATGGAATAGTCATGATCTGTTTATTACATGTTAAGAAATCTTGGACCACAGACTTTGGACATTTGCAGTTTGGAAATTTTAAATATTAGGATTTAAAAAAAATATTTATAAGTAAAATAATGTAGTTTAAAATATCATTTTTTCTAAAGCTGATTTTATGCAGCCATTACTCCAGTCTTCAGTGTCACATGAGCCTTGAGAATATATTTTAAACTGCAGCATTTCTTATTATCACAGCTGAAAGTTTTTTTTGTACAAACTGTGATACATTTTTTCAAGACTCTTTGATTGACAGAAAGTTCAAAAGAACAGTATTTATTCAGTAAATGCCATGTTAGAACTTTTCCATGCTTCTTGGCAGATTATTTCAAGTGAAAAAAAAGAAAATGATAGATGTTTGCTTATTATCATCTAAAAAAGCACTAAAATACTGTTTTTAAATTTCAGATGAAAAATATATTCTCTAAAACATGCTTTACTCTAAAACTTAAGAAGTTGTGTTCCAAATTGGAGGTTGATATCTCAAAATATGAGCAATGATTAAATATTAAATATCGCAAAATATGAGCAATGTTTTAATATTATTAAATATTCAGCAATGATTATTCTACATTTATTTATTTATTTATTTATCTACATTTATTCTACATTCTACATTATTCTACATTTTTCATTATTACTTTTTGCTAGTATTTTATGCACAACCACTGATACAGATGACACTGTTGCAAAAATGATGTTTGCAAACAAATTTCGGGGTCACGCAGGGTTCGGGCTGGGCAGTGAGCCACACACTTCCCGAGCCCAGTAGGGTTGATAACCGGGATAGCTCGGGAGCCCTCCGAACCCTGAGTCCTCTCCATGGACAGCACGCCAAACTCGCTTCGCCTTCTATTAATTACCAGTAAGTTCGAACTCATGATTTATATATTAAAATAAAGTATTTTATATTACAACCAATTTAAAATACACATAAATCACGTAAAAACAACAACAACAACAAAAAGCACTGTAATTTGGTTGTTTTACATGTTGGTAAAGCTATCTCTTCCCTTGCTGGACACTATTTAAGCTGGACCTGAGCTTATGCCACTAGCCAAAGGGTCTCTTTTCTCACATTACTCACCTCATGTGACACTTTCTTCCTTATATAACTGTTTTCGCTAAACCACAAAACAAGCAGCAGGTCAGAAGACATGAATTGTCATGAAGAGACAAGTCTAATGATGTCAAAAAGCATAATTGAATTCCCCACTTTGCGAATGTCAGTAGCATTCAGTCGCATTCAGAATTAGAAAGTATTCAACCCCAGCGGAGTGAAGGAGACGATCACCACTGAAGACTTCACAACACAGACTGTGTTTGTTCTACTTTCAGTCTCCTCTTAATCCCAGCAATGCCCGTATGAGTCTCTTTTCTCTGTTTTTGTTTTTTTTTCTTTCTTTTGATTCTTTCCTCCCACTGCTTTTGATCTCTTTGTAATACAACAGATGGTGTCTGTGGTTATGGCTTTTATATTTCCCCAGAAATAACCTTGGAAAGTATCCTCATCATCATCAGCCTCAGCATCATCTGCAGTCTGAGAAGAAAAACACAGTTGTCTGAATAAACGTCTGAGCTCTGCTTCTAAAAGCAGGCCTACCCCACTGAATTTCATAAAGAGCTTTGAAATGCGACTTTAAATGCAATTCTTATAAAGCGAGAGCAAGGTTCATTATGAAACATGAAATCTATTACTTAAATCAATCCAATTAATTCCATTCTTAGTTTAAAAAAGGACTGGAGCTGCGTTTCTATTGGCATGGAGATTAGATTCGGTGAAAAAGAATAAAAGTGAAAGCTTAAAGAACCTTTTTTAAACTATGAATCAGATTTATTATCTCCAGTGAATGTTTAGCATCTGTTCATTATAGCCATCGCCAGCTTTTTTATGGAGATGAATTTTATTTTAAAAGATAAATTACACCATGACTTGTACATGTGGTTTAGTATGCCGTTAAAGCTGCTCGAGAAAAATTAACTGCCAAATAAATATAAATATGGAAGCAGTGAGGGATATAATTGCGTGTGGGAAGAATGTAAGTTAAGAATTGAAAGTTTATATATAGGCCATTTATAACAGTCTGCTGTTGGCCAGATTGTCAGTGTGTTGAAATGTTGTCTTGTTAAAGGGATAGTTTACCCAAAAATGAAAATTCATATCCGTTATTTATTCACCCTCATGTTGTGTACATATTATGAAGAACTATTCTTGTCCTTCCAATGAAAGTCAGTAGGGTTCAAAAACTTAAAAAAAAATAAATATAGAAAATATATAAATTATACAGGTTTGGAAAGACGTGGCAGAATTTTCATTTCTCTTTAATTGTAAATAAACTCAGAATCCTTGGATTGTTTCTGCAATATTCCAAGAGAAATTGTGTATTTTAACATCTATTATTGACGAATAAATAATGCATTGTCATAAAAAAACAAAAAAAACAATCAAATGTCCTAGATGCGGTATCATATTGTTTCCCAGAAACAGCAGAGAGTTGGCCATCAGCAACTTTGAAAAGCTGGCCTCAACTAATGCCTGCAATGCACAGTGGCTGGCATCTTGTGGGGTTTACCCTGTCATAACCATTCATTTCTCCTGCTCCAGGGGCCAGGCTTCTGCCTTATAAATAATGCATTGAGCTGTGATAAAACCTTGTGGCACCCAGAATAGCTGCTTCATACCAGCAAGCAAAGGACGGGGAACTGGAATAACATACCGCATCTACTGTACACTGTGTTCATGGGCATCTTAACCTTCATTGTTTCCTGTTGTTTAACAGCGTGAGATCATAAACACCATTTTGGATACATAGCTTTCTAATGAATGACAGGAAGTTTTGTGGTTGTGTTCAGATTATCAGAATGAATCATCAAAATGTTTAGGTGATATCCAGGTCATAATAAAAAAGGATGACAGTTTCGGGGCAGTTGATGCAACTTTCATATGCTGTTTTGTCACTAAATCTTAAGTTACCTGTTTAAGTTTGCAGACTGAGTTGAGTTAAAAGTTTGGTCAATTAAAAAAAAAATGAAACGAAAGTAAGTTTTTATGTTCCCACAAATTTAACTGCTGTTTAAACTGAAAATAGCCATTATGGAATGTGTAGTAGATTCAGTCAGGCATTTACTGATACAGTACACAATGTGCTCCTGTCATTTCCCGAAACATTTCCCGCCTTTATAATGGACCCACTCCATTCCGGCAAAGGTCGCTGTGCGTCCAAACTGTATTTCCTCAAACCTCAAATCTGTACATTTCTCTCCAGTAACAGTTAGTTTCCAGAACATTCTCATATGAAGCAATGATTAGAACAATTGCAGTTTCCTTCTCTTTATTTGGGTTTGGCTTGTTGTTTTTGTCTCCTAAGTCACTCTGTCCATCATCCCACTCCCCTCTTTCCGTTTTTGGGCCCATCAACTGATCTTTTAGTCCCAGAATGAGGTTGAGATGTTTATATCCTCTGATAACAGCAGAGTGGATTTAACCACCTCAGGGTCGGCTGTTTGTTGTTTCTGGCCTGTGATGTATTGGGGGGGATTCCACAGGGAAACCAAAGTTTATACTGCTCTCCACACTCCATCAGTACGTGGATGACAGGAGGCCACAACGTTCATGACTCTTGGGGTTCAAAGAGGGCGACGTTGGCTTTTAAACTGGGCTCATATTTAATTTGAGGGAACACTGTCATTGCTGATTGGTTTACTACCCTCTTGCACGGTTCAACTCAATTTTTTATGAGGTTTGACAAAGGGTTTCTATTTTAGAATGAGCACTGTGCCAATAATTATTTTAAAAAAAGTATCAGTCTCATTTTTTTTCTTATTTTCTATCCTCAAGAAAAGATTTTTTTCCAGAGTCTGACTATGTTTTGAAATGTATACGATCATTTCCACACTTTTTGAAAGATTATTATTACTTTCTAAAGACGTTTGACCTTCCCTCCCACTTTTCAAATTGTTCCTACACCCTAAATTTTTGCCATTGCCTCAAGTAGCCTCAAGAACTAGTGGCTCTCAGCCTACTGTATTGTGACCCCAAACATGGGTTGCAACAGTGATAAATACAAACAATAAAATTTAATTAGTTAATTAGTTTTGGATAGTTAGGAGAACAAAATAAATATGTTAATCACTGACAGAATGCCTCCGTTAATGTTTTTTTTTTTTCTTATTAACTTTTTCCCCGCCACTGACGAGATATCATAAATGGTAGGATCAGAGACAGTGTCATATATAGATCATATATGTAGATCATTCATATATATATATATATATATATATATATGTATGTATGTATGTATGTATGTATGTATGTAGCCTAAATGTTTGTGTATAAACATGTATATGTGTGTGTGTGTGTGTGTGTGTGTGTGTGTTCTGTTGCCTGAATGCAATTTCAGTTATTCATATAATTATTTACAGGTGAAAGAATATGAAATCTGAATGTATTTTGCTTGAAAATGCAGTACTTTGAGAAAAATGCACACAAGTGATGATAAAACAAGAACACATAAAGATAGAATAAAATATATATATATGTATATTTTTTTGTTTAAAAGCAGAGGCTTGGTTCTTAATTTTTAAATATAATATGTTCATATATGCATCGCAGAAAATATTCTGAAGGCCGTCAAATTGAGGTCAAAATCATCAAAAATGCTGACGGTGGCTGGCAACTTTTTAAAAAAAAACACTGGCGGGGAAAGAGTTAATAGTTAGTGCGGTAGTTGTTAAGTTTAGGTATTGGGTAGGATTAGGGATGTAGAATAAGGTGATGTAGAATAAGGCATTAATATGTGTTTAATTAGTGTTACCCAATTAACTCATGTGTATAAAATTACTTGTTGTATCTGTGCAGTTCATGATAATATTGAAACATATCTGGATTTAATTTTAAAGCTACGCTATATGAAATTTGCAATTGAAACATAAATATGTACATTTTTATATTATGCTGATTGTGCTTCACCAGACTATTCTGAATCTGTTTAGGGAATCCCCATAATTGATATTTTCTGTTGTGGTTTGGATTGTTTAGGCACAAGCCTTGTCACTTTCCGTTTTCGACTTAACATTCTGTGCAGTTTGAGGTTTCTTTGTTGTGAGTATGGGGTAAGTTTAAAATAGACCATATTAAGCACTTAGCTAGTCGGCTAGTTCATATTCTATGCAAAAACACTATTTACTGCAGCTACAAGGTACAACCATTTCTCAGAACTCACACCTGCAATAGTAGCTTGACATATACTACATGCTTTTTAAAAGGATAGTTCACCCAAAAATGACTATTCTGTCATTAATATTCACCCTCATGTCGTTCTAAACCCAAAAGACCTACCTTTATCTTTGGAACACAAATTAAGACACAGAAGAGAAGAAATTGTTTAATAAAGTTATTTTTATTTTCTTTGTGCACATAAAGTATTCTCAAAGCTTAATGAAATTAAGGTTAAAGCTCTGATGTCACATGGACTATTTTAATGATGTCTTTACTACCTTTCTTGGCCTTGAATGTGGTAGTCTATGCAGTGTCAGAAAGCTCTTGGGATTTCATCAGAAATATCTTAATTTGTCTTCCGAAGACAAATGAAGGTCTTAGAGGTTTGGAACGAGGGTGAGTAATTAATGACGGGTTAAATAATGGGTGACCTGTCCCTTTAATGTTTTTGAAAGACTCCTCTTATGCTCAGTAAAGCTGCATTTATATGATCAAAATGCATAAGAAACAGTGACATTGTCAAATGTTATACAAAATGTGAATACTATTAGTTTTCAGTATCACATTATCCTTCAAAAATCATTCTAATAAAAAAGTGTATCTCCTATTAAATTAAAGTGCTTTGGAAAAGAGAATCTGCCAAATGCATAAATGTAAAAGTAAATATACTGAAAAATTAATTACTATTGATATCAGCATTTATTAAAAATATAAAGTTTTTGCTTTAATTTGCTTAAAGACTCTATTTTCACGGTACTTTAAAATATTGAAAATCAAAATTGATGCAAAATTAGTTATAAAAGCACTGATTTAGACCTTGTAAAATACCAATGCCTATGTTTTTGGGAGAGAAACTTTGCTCTAGCCTTTGCCCTAGTTACAACTAAGGCTTGTGCAAGCTGGGGGCCTTTATTCTGCGAACAAACAGAACCTTGAGCCCTGGTGTTTCTTCACAGTCTGAATTCACCGAGCAATGACACTCCGGTCACAGCCAGAGACATGCCTGAAAATACTGATCGTTCCAGCTGATGGATGGTAACGGGAACCCTCAGTATAGACCTTTGGAGCGTATTACTCATCACTGCTAATGAGGGTGCCGGTGACAGCCAGTGAGTCAGATGTTCTTTAGATGTGTCCTGTGTTATCTTTGAAATAAGAGGATTAGCCACAGTTTTCAGAGTGCAAATATTTGTCAATGGCTACCTAAAAGGTAGATTCAATTTATGAATGAGTATACAATAAAAAGGAGATAGGGGAAAAACAAAACAAGGAAAAATGTACTTTAAATTTCTCAGTTTCTCAGAGGCATTATGACCATTCAGACTGTGATGGAACATTTCCCTTCAGATTTCTAAGTGGATCTGAAAGCAGAAGTTCCAAAAATAAACCCTAAAACTATTATTTCTGATTTGTATTAAACTAACATTTCTCTCTGAAAGTTAAGCTGCATGATTATTGCAGTCAATTAAATATTTTTTTGATCCTGTGGCACAAATTCAGATGGTCAGTCTAAACAGTTTCTTAAAAATCAAGAGGAGTTACACTTCCACCATTTAAACATATGGGTTTAGTCGGATTTTTTATGGTTTTATTATGCAGGGATGCTTTAAATACGTTAATAAGTGATTTCTATGTTAAAGAACCATTCTATTCATCAACGAATCCTTTAAATAATGTATCAGTGATGAGAAATGTTTCTTAAGCATAAAATCAACATATTAAAATGGGAAAGGATCACATAAAATGTAAGACCTGAGTATATCGAAATTTCCTATGAATTTCCTATTTAGTTTTATTGCACATTTATCCAGTCTTATTACTTTTAAGATAATCCTCAAAAATCCTTCTTGCATAAACTTATCTTAACTGTCATGTGGTTTTGGCAGAATAATAAAAATATATCTTAGCATACTTTTTTTTATGTGAAATGCTGAATCAAATATTTGATCTATTTGAATTAGTTAATTTATTATTCAGTTCAGTAGCTAAATAATGAAGGTGTCTGATATCATGCTTTGGGCACCATTGATGTTCTCTCAAAAAAGTTGAAAAAGTGTATGTTTATTTACTATATACGTTTATTTAGTTTCTTTTATTTAGTTTTCGAAATTCATCAATTTCATGAGAAATTTTCAAGGATGGGAATCTAGCACTGATTTCCGATATTTCTAAAACTGTTAATTTTTTGATTTGCTAAAACTAGTTAAAATCACTTCTAATACAAACAGCACTTTAATATAGCGTACATGACCATGACTGCTAGAATCATCAATGGCTTAGGTTACTGAGATGGTAAAGGGAAATGAAACCAGTTTGTAGATGACCTCATATGCTGCCACACAAAATAATAGTTTTGCTGGGTTTTAGGGGTTTGGCCTACAAGAACAAAAACCTTCCAAGTGTCCAATTTAGCAGGAACGAGAAATAAAATACATAATAACCACCATCAAATCGAATGTTAGTGAGAACGTCCAATCTGAACTTGGAGGAAGCGCTCTTTTGTAGTGTTTGTAGTCATTTGGCACAACTCAGACATGACAACTTTCCAGTTCTGTAATTGAATGCGAATGATCAAGGTCTGCACGTGTTTGATGGTGGTGGTTTTTGGGGAATTTGAGAGTGAATTTGACAGCTTCAGTGTGGGGTGTCTGCCTCATTACGCACATCTGTGTATTTGATCAGTCTGTTCTCATTTCTTCAATTCACAGAGTGGCTGCATGACCTGAAAAAGTCACTTTATTTTTGGCAGACGCAATTTTTGGGATGAGAGGAAAAAGAAAAGGCAGTAAATGCTGGATTTTAACTGCCAGTGGCTCTTTTGGTCAGATAGGTAGATAATGTTTTGTTAAGTGAATTGTGTGTGTGTGTGTGTGTGTGTGATGTTGTGTCCATGGTATAGTAGAATTACCTGACATTTATTCTAGAGCAGTTAATACCATGCAAATTCTGATTACATTTCTTTATTTTAAAGTTAATCAACTGACCAATATATCTGTCTAGCAGTTTTTCATTCATTTCAAACTTTAAATGTCCTTAAGGTCAATGCACAATTTTCGCACGTTAAAAAATAAATACGACCTCACGTTGTCAGTCAAATATACACAATGCCTCCAAACTTTCGTCCGTTATTTAAAAAAATTGTATCGGGCTCGATTATTCGATCTAGATTGCTTTTTCACATCTGTAGCATGCATTTTGTGCGGAAAGGATGATGAGTACGGAAAAATGGAAAACCGCGCATGAAAATTTTGCATTCAGTGTGCAAGGACCTTTATTCTTTAAGAGGGCTTGTATAGGTCTTATAGATCTAATATGAAAAGTCCAACAGTCTTACGACCATTTCGTACGAGGTGAAAAATTTGTGCAAATTTTTGTCTAAACCCCAGTGAGGGGTCGGTATAGGTGCGGGGTTAGGTGTACGTCATTCATACAAATTCATACGAATTGGCAACTCGTACAATACGTACGATTTAGCAAAAATCGTATGAGTGATGTCATAAGAATTAGCCACCTCATAAAATATGTACGAACTGCCATGAGATCGGGTTGTAAACGTCTTTAAAATCTTTTGTTACAAACGTATAGCTAAACAAATGTTACTGATAGCATATTTAATATGTATACTAGTTGACTTTTTTTTTTTTTTATAAGGGCCATGTCTTTTCACTTAACATACAATAACTGACAGTCATTAATTATGATTATTTGACAAATTTAGGCTAAATTTGATTTGAACTAAAGCTAGTTTCTTATAATAGACACAAAAATGTAAAATGTAATACCTGTCTTTACAAACAAGCCTTAGTTAATTAGTATTTTTGATAATCAAAATTGTAACAGGTATGGTGATAGAACCCAGAACCCAGAACATTCCTTTTAATGTCCTAAAAACCGGAAACAGAACTATGTACTGTATTTTGAGAGAATTAAGTCAGGAAAAAAATCTGTTTTTCATTGCTGACAGTTCCCGAGGCAACACATTTGGAACATTTCTAGGATCTTGTCACACATTTCATCACTGTCTAGTTCTTTCACTGCAAAAATGCTTTCTAAGACTAGATTTTTTGTCTTGTTTCCAGCCATAATATCTAGAAAGTCTGAAATCAAGAAGAATTTTCTAGACAAGAAAAAAAATATCGTCTTGTTTTCAGAAAAAAAACAAGTCAAAATTAAGTGACTTTTTGGTTAGAACAAGCTAAATAATCTGCCAATGGGGTAAGCAAAATAATCTTGTTTTCTGTTTGAAATAAGATTATTTTGCTTACCCCATTGGCAGATTATTTAGCTTGTTTCAAGTAAAAACAAGCATGTTAAAAGTAGCATGTTTTATTCTGAAAATAAGAACAAAAAAATTCTTGTCTAGAAAAATCCTTCTAAATTTGAGAATTTGTAGATATTTTAGATAAAAAATCTAGTCTTAGAAAGCATTTTTTGCAGTGTTTGTTTTGTCCTCTTCTATTTCATAATGATTTGAGTTACAAAAAAGTCTTCCAAAGGTGGTTTGCGAATGATTTACTGACTTGTGGGTGAGCCATCATTTCACAGCAAGTTCTTCCTCTCATCCGCTCTCTAAAGCTTGCTCATTCTCTCAACAGACGATCTTTAAACCACTCTTTGGTTTTGTGCTAAACACTACACTTGTTTTTAGCACTCACAACGATGGAGTTCCAGGAAGTGGTGGGGGTGGAGAGAATGAGTGGGGGACAGTTTGTGTAACCTCTGTCTTTCTATCTGTCTACAGGCCTATTTGTGATGACTTTCCCATTACACAATTCCCTTTCAGTAAACATCTAGTTTCAATAAGTTAGGGAAAATAATATCTCCTGTAGTTACACAAATGTTTTTGAACTTGATATTTGTTTATTTATTTTTTTTACAGAATGAGATATCTAATTGTAGCTAAACATATACGTTTAGGTGTCTGCATGATGCCAGGCTGATCAGAATAAGAGTAACGTTGTTTATAAAAAGCATTTTAGCTACAGTAGACCGGTCAAAACATCTCTTCTGGGTTTTTATTGGTTGCTGCGGTCGTTCAGTTTTGACCATATGTTGAAGATTTTGATGTGTTTTACAGCCACATTCCTAGGTATTTGGAAAGAAGACCCTTATTCTGTAAGACCTCTATTAACCTGTTACATGTTTCAGAAAAGCAGATGGAACGGCGTGTCTTTCAGTCTCTCTCTTTTTCATATAAAATACTGTATAACTTTTTATAATAGCATTAACCCATTAAAGGATAGTTCACCCAAAAATGAAAATTCAAAAACGTACTTTCTTCTGTTGAAAATGAATGATGATCAGTATTTTTTTGTCTGCGCAATGGAATTCAGTGGTAACCCAACATTTTGAAAGAAAATGAATGAAAGAAAGAAAGTCATAAAGGTTTGGAACAACATGAGTGTGAGTAAAGGATGATAGAATATTCCATTCTGAGTAAACAGTCTTCTTTCAACTATATATAAAAATGTTTAGATGTAGTTGTACTTAAGTTATTGATCCATAAGCATTTGCATTGTTTGGGCTGTTAATGAAAATTATTATAAAGTGGACTTTCGTTACACAAGTGCCACAGTGTACCTATATTAAATGTACTGTTTTCCACTGATTCATACATCTTTTTTTTTTTTCTCAAGAAAATGACAAAGTTTGTAGTTATCTTGTATGGTGGTTCCTACTGAATAGAGTGGGTGATCAATTCAATAAAAACATCTTAAAGGATTTTTTTTTTTGACTCTGCCTGCATGCAGACTGTTTCCGTTGTGAATGACTTGACAGGAATTTGGTTTTCACCAGCACATTTTTAAGTTCTCTATATGAGTCATTTTTGCTGTTACTTAATTCAGCAAAAAGTGACATCGTGCTTAATTATCATCTACTGTATGTTTGTTTGCATTATAATTGCCGTTGCTTAGAAGTACGCATGCACATCCATATACTATGTGCTCAAGTCCCTGGTAGCTCTTTGGGCTTCCACATTTCATATTACCGGTTACTCTTTCCTGTTTTTCAATTTTCAGGAATTCAAATTCTTCCCATAAAATGTATCTTTAGAACAGATAAAAACATTCTTAAAGGGATAGTTCACTCAAAAATGACACATTTAGTCATAATTTACTGTTGTTCCAAACCTGCATGATATTTTTTTTTCCTTCTTTATTGAAGACAAAAGACTTCCATAGTATTTTTTACTACTTTGGACATCACAAAATATCTTCTTTTGTGTTTCACAGAAAAAAGAAACGCAAATTTTATTTTTTGGGTAACAGAGAGACAAAGAGAACTATCTAGAAATTATTCCTTATTTTAATCTTACGTTATAAGGAAAAATAATTTAAGAATAATTTTATTCTTAACAAATGTCTACTGTTTTTGGTCTGATACAGTAGTTTGCACAGTGACATTTTTTTTTTTCTTTTGGATCACTGTATGATTTCATTCCAAATACCAGGCTGCGGTTACATTCATTTGATTAGCATCTGTTTCCATTTTCATTTACACATCTTGATTGTTCAGCTAGTTATAGGTTTTGGCCCCTGGCTGGTCCAGATTTACTGCAGAATATTGAATGTGTGTTTGGGTATGACTCCCCTTGGATAGTGGGCTCATTAGGCTCAACTCATCCTCTCCCTGTGCACTCTCTTAATTTCACTCCCTCATTCATATTTCAGTGCTTCGTAATTAATAGCCTCATCCTGTCACAGCTCATTAACGGTGACATGATAGTGTTTAATTATGAGGTCAGTCAGCCCTTACATTCCACCCTGCCATATAGTTATTAGGAAGTTAAGTTTAATCTGGAGACAGATCTCTCTTTGTCTCAATACTCACTACTAAACCTCTCTGTGCTTTTTTTGGCCTATTCCTTGGTCTTTGTTTGTTTTCCCTTTCCCTTTTTTTCGCATCCATGCTATGCGTTTGGTCAAACAGCGTAGTTATGTTGTCAGTATTACTAGCCTAGTTAGTCTCAAAAATATTCAAAAATATATTTTTTTCTTTTATGCATAAAAAAACATGTTTAGATTAATACATCAGTTCCATATTTAGGACCACATCAAATTAGGCCGGTCCATCTGCCAAACCATAATGTATGCAGTGCAGGTCTAACATCAGTCTCTAAAGAAATCTAGTTTATTTTTTGTTTGTTTGTATTTTGTACTTGAAAGAAGTGGAAAATAATTTCTGTTTGTGAGCTGGCTTTAAAGAGGATTACTGGAATTACCAAAGTTACACAACATTTTATGTTGATTTTGTGCATTGATGTAAAGCTTTTAGATGTTCTTGATTCTGTGTAAGCTGTGGCATAATGCTGGAAGTTATGCCAAATTTACTTCAACATTTCATGTTACCAGTGACTGTTTTCTTGAAGGAATTTCAATAAATGTTTTTCTCAGTAATTAAAAAGTATTTATTTACCCATTATTTACTCAAAGTGTTATTTGATCTGTTTTATTCATTATTATTTATACTATTGAAAAGTTTGGGGTTGGTAAGTTTTATATATATATATATATGAAAGAAATCTCTTATTAGAAGTCTCAAAGCCTGGATATATATATATATATATATATATATGAATGTGAATAAATAAGCTTTCCATTGATGTATGATTTGCTAGGATATGACAATATTTGGCTGAGATACAACCATTTTCAAATTTAGAATCTGAGGGTGCAAAAAATCTAAATATTGAGAAAATCACCTTTTAAAGTTGTCTAAATGATTGTTTTGATAATAACAAGTTTCGGGAGGATCGTTGGACGAATTAACAATCATTAGCAATCAATCTCCTTGTTACAAACACCCAATCAAATCACTCCTACAGCACTATAAATATTGCTGCTTTCCTTCATTCGCATCTCGCTTTTGCAATGAACTCGCTTCGAAGAAAGCTAAGATGTCCTCGGATTCCTCCGATTATCTCCGCGAGGAGCCTGCTCCTCGCCCAACCACCGCCAACCCTCTGCCCAGCCAGCAGGCTGCGGCTCCGCCGTCGACTCCACGGGAGTCCGCGTTGCCTAGCAGAGGCCGCAGGCCTACCAGGCCGCCCAGCTCGCCAAGAAGGCAAGCCCGTTCCCGATCTCCACCACCAGCCATACCTCCGCAACCATCCCCGGCTTCATCCTATGCTTCCGCCTGCTCTTCCACAAGCAAATGGACTATCATTACCATCAGGCAAACCCTCGCTGCTGCAGGAATACCATTTTCCCGCAAAAGCAATAAACCGGAACTTCTCGCTATTCTGAACAACCACCTTCCAGACGCCATCCCTCCCGCCTCTCCACCGCCAAGAAAAAGAACACAAAAATCAGCCACTCACCCAACTCCAGCTCCGCCAGCTTCTCTCCGCCGATCAAGCCGCCAAAGGACCTCAACTGACGCTGATCCAGCCGTAGTCTCTCCTCCGCTCTCCTCCAACCACCCGCAGCAGCCCGATCCAGCCCAGCCATCCACCAGCCAGCCCGGACCATCCACCATGTCTCCTGCCCAGCTCCATCAGGCCCTCACTGACTTTTTCGCCACTTGGCCATCCGCTCCTCACCAGAACAATCCACATAATCCAACTAACTTTTCTCTCTCTCTTCCCGCAGACTTTAACCAGCCCGGGCCCTCCCGCACAGATTACACATTTCCCTCCCAAGCCGCCTCCTCTTCTTCCACCTTCCCTAACCCTGCCTCCTTTCCCTCCACCTCTAACCCCTCCCTCCCACCTTCAGCTTCCCGCTCTCCTTTTTCCCTTTCATCAGCTAAACTCCCTCCTGTTCCAGTGAATGCTCTGGCCTCTGAACCAACCATCATCTCTCCTCTCCTCTGCAGTCAGATCCTCGCCGGTAACGACATAGATCTCTTTTCTCTCCTTTCCCCCTTTTCCCCTAGCCCTGTGGATCGCCAGGTTGATTGCGGCAACTTCGCCATTCTCCTCAAAAACTCACCTTCCCACCAGTCTCGACCCCTCTCATTCCCCGAATTTACTACAGCTTTCTCCCGGTACACTGACGTCATCTGTTCCGTTTTCCCCCACAGGAGGCGCGAGTTAAACGACTATCTCGCTATCATTGCAGAACTCGCGTCCTCCTATGGGGGCACCCACTTCTTTACATATCACAAAATGTTCGCAGCCAAAGCCGCAGCTAAAGTCTCCCAGTGGAACCAAGGCACCTACTGGAGGGCTTTAGATCTAGATCTCCATAACCGTGTCTTCACTGGTTGCCGCAATTTTACCTGCGCGATCTGCAGGTCTACTACCCACCCCTCCTCCTCCTGTCCCCTTTCCTCTCACCCTCCTTCCTCCTTCCCAGACAGACCCAGATTACCAAGCTATGTCCCCAAAATTCCCTCCCTCTTCCAAGTCCCCGCAGTCCGCCCTCCTCTCCCCTCCAACCAATCCATTTGTATTAATTTCAACAACCACAAGTGCCTCCGTCCTTCATGCAAATTTCTACACATTTGCTCTTTCTGCGGGGGGGCCCATTCAAAAATCATCTGTTCTGCCATCAATAAAAATACTAGAAAGTACTTATCGACTCCTGTGAATGTTTCTCACTTGTCTGCCGAGTTGTCATTTCACCCTGACCCTAACTTCTCTAATTATTTATCCTCAGGTCTAAAGCACGGATTCCACCCCGGAGTCTCCTGCATCCCTACCACTTCCTTCATCTGCCCCAACCTTTTATCGGCCACAAATGAACCCGAATCCATGGACATTCTAATCAAAAAAGAATTAGATGCCACCTTCATGATTGGCCCCTTTACAGCCCCACCTTTCAGCACATTTCGGGTCAGCCCCATTGGCATTGCTACCCGAAAATATTCTGGCAAAAAGAGGCTAATCATAGACCTCTCTTCCCCGCATAACTCCCACATCCCCAGCATAAACAGCTTGATTCCCCTCAAGGAATTTTCCCTACACTACCACAACGTCGATCAAGCCATAGAAATCATCAAAAAAGTAGGCAGAGGCGCATGGCTAGCCAAAGTTGACATCACCTCTGCCTTCAAAGTTATGCCCATCCACCCCGATTTCTGGCACCTGTTCGGAATCCAATGGCGAAACCTTTTCTATTTCGCCGTCTGATTGACTTTCGGTTGCAAAAGCAGTCCCAAAATTTTCGACATGCTCTCCGAAGCAATCTGCTGGATTCTTTTCAACAACTATCACATCCATCACCTCATCCACCTCCTCGATGACTTCCTAGTCATTTCCCCTCCCCACGCCCCGCCCGCTGCTGACCTATCAACAGTCCTTAAAGTTTTCAGCCACTTGGGAATCCCCATAGCCCAAGAGAAAACTTTAGGGCCCAGCACTTGCATCGAATTCCTGGGTATCAACCTCGACTCCCAGAAATTCGAAGCTTCCCTACCAAAAGAAAAACTGGACAGAATCATCATGATTTCTTCCAATTTTCTAGCCCAACCCCAGTGCTCCAAACGCGAACTCCTCTCCATTTTGGGGCACCTCAACTTTGCAATGCGCATTATTCCCCAAGGCCGTCCCTTCATCTCCCACCTGCTAACCCTAGCTTCCTCCGTCCCCTCCCTCGAAGACCCCCTAACCCTAACCGATGCCTGTCTACGAGAACTTCAGCTATGGATTTCTTTTCTTTCCCAGTGGAACGGGAAAGACTTCTATAAAGACTGTTTGGCCGACCCAGTAGACATCCAACTGTTTACAGATGCTGCCCCCTCCCTAGGCTTCGGCAGCTTCTATCGCAACAGATGGTTCGCCTCCCCCTGGCCCACCGAACTAACTGAAGTCCCGCCCCACCAAGCTTCTAGCGCCCTGTACGAACTATACCCTATAGCCGTCGCCGCCGCCCTCTGGGGTAAAGAATGAACTGCTTCTTGCATTCTAGTCCATTGCGACAACGAAGCCACAGTCCACTGCATAAATAAACACAGCTCCCATTCCCCAGCAATCATGCCCCTTCTCAGACGCCTTGTCTGGATCTCTGCTATTCACCAATTTGTTATCACTGCTAAACATATCCCTGGGAAAGACAATGTAATCGCTGATTCCCTTTCTCACTTTCTGTTTCAGAGATTCAGGATGCTGGCGCCAGATGCCAACCCCCTGCCAACCCCAGTGCCTCCCTTCTCGCAGCTGATATTCCCCTAAACCACCCCCTAAGACCTTTCTACGACCATTCCCTTAATTCCATGCTCCAAGCAGTTGCCCCCAGAACCCTCCAGTCCTACCTCACAGCCTGGAAAGCTTTCAAGACTTTCCACTCCAGCTACAACCTTCCCTTCCCAGATTTTTCCCTACTATCCATTACCTCCTTTATCTCGTACCTCAACTCCCTCAGATTCCTCCAAGCCAGCTCAATCAAAGGATACCTTAGCGGAATCCAATTCTTTCACAAATTATTACACGGCTCCAATTCCCCTGCCATCACTAATGCCCAAACCAGCCTCATCATCAAGGGTTTCCAAAGAACGAACCCTCCTCGCCCCGACCAAAGGCTTCCTATAACTACGGAAATTTTAACCCGCTGCATTACTACCCTCCGCCAAGGCTATTGCAATCCCCTCACTGATCGCACGCTAGACGCCATGTTCACCCTAGCGTTTTTCGGATTCCTAAGAGTCTCCGAATTCACCACCAACCCCCCTTTCAACCCATCCATCCATCCCACCATTTCCGACCTCTCCATCCATAACCAAGAAACCATGTCCTTCTTCATTAAGCACAGCAAGACAGACCAGCTCAATAAAGGTCATCATGTCTATATCTTTAAACTCCAATCCCCTACCCAGCCTTACCAAACATTACGAGCCTTCTTAACCTTCAGAAGCTTGTTCGCTTCCTCCCCCCTCGAACCCCTCTTCACCGATGAACGCAACCAACCCGCTACCAGGTTTTGGTTCCAAAAACACCTCAAAATCATTCTCTCGAGATCTGGGATCTCCCCAGAAAGATACTCCTCCCACTCTTTCAGGATCGGAGCCGCTACCTCAGCAGCAGAAAGAGGCCTCGCCCCCAACCAGATCCAAACTTTAGGCCGCTGGACCTCCAACGCCTTCAGAAGCTATATCCGCTCAGACCTCCCTTCTCTCCAGCAAGCCATGCAAACCCTCACCAGCCCACCGCAAAATCCAACCCCCCCTCCTCCCTAAATCCCTGCAGAAAACTTCCCCGCAGAATTCCCATGTCAGCCCAGTCTCTGCAAAAGACCGCCAACCCCTTTCCTCCGCAGAGGTTTAAGCTCCATCCCTCAGCTTCCCCTTTCCACCACAAAGACCGCCAACCCCTTTCCTCCGCAGAGGTTTAAGCTCCACCCCTCAGCTTCCCCTTTCCACCACAAAGACTGCCAACCCCTTTTCCTCCGCAGAGGTTTAAGCTCCATCCCTCAGCTTCCCCTTTCCACCACAAAGACTTCCAACCCCTTTTCCTCCGCAGAGGTTTAAGCTCCATCCCTCAGCTTCCCCTTTCCACCACAAAGACTGCCAACCCCTTTCCCTCCGTAGAGGTTCCCAACCATCACCCATGATGAAATTCCCCCATCCAAGATTCCACTCCCCAACCCAACTCCCGCCCACCATGTTATTTACATGTCTTAACTCTTGTTATTTCACCCGCTAACCTATGTTTCTGTTTCACCAGCAGGTCACTGGACCATCCCTCCAGCACTCCAGAGCTGAAAAAAAACAAAAAAACAACCCACTCGTCCAGCATCCCCTATCCTCGCTTTTTTGGGGGGCCGCAAATTTGGCTGCTGTCCCTTGCCCTCGCTAGGGTTCAAATCACTAGGGTTCGGAGCCTGCCGTTCTCCCGGCTCGCTCCCTGGACAGCACGC
>JAUMHE010000068.1:5573690-5591047 GCA_032359235.1 Enteromius mattozi | reverse complement strand
TGCCGTTCTCCCGGCTCGCTCCCTGGACAGCACGCCAAATTTGCTCTTTACTCATGAGGAAACGTGAACTCGTGAAACTAAGTTCTTAGAAATGCATATTACTCATCAAAAATTGGTTTGTAATTTTTTTACAGTAGGAAATAAAATACCTTCATGGAACATGATCTTTAAGATTTTTGACATAAAAGAAAGATAGATAATTTTGACCCATATAATTTATTTTTGGCTATTTCTACAAATATACCCCACCGTCCAGGGACACATTTGGTAAAAATAAATAAATAAATAAATAAATATATATATATATATATATAATAAAATTTAAAAGCTGTAAAAACAGCAATATTATGAAATTTTATTACAGTTTAAAATAACTGTTTTTTTGGGGGGGGGGGTTTTATAGATTTTGAAATGCTTTTTTTAAATAGCAAAGCTGAATTTTCATCAGCCATTGCTCCATTCTTCAGTGTCACATAGTTCTTATATTATAAATATTTGTTATATGCTGAATTTGTGCTCATTTCTTTTTTTTACAAGTGTACAAAGTAAGTTGTGCTGCTTAATATATATGGTGAAAAGAACAGCATTAAACAGAACAGTAAAATAAATACACGATGATATCAGTGTCTTTCTTTTACAGGCTGTTTTGACTTGAGTTTAAATGTGAATGACATTTCAAAGCTTTATAGCAAGGAAGATTATTGGTAAATAGCAACTTGAATGTCTCTCTTATGCTCACTTTATGAATTTAGCAGACTTGACAAAATGAGCAACAGTCATATAGTCTAATTTAATGAAGCATGATAGCTGCCATTAGCAGATTTTTTGTATATGCTGTAAAAATTGTCTTCAAAATGAAAAAAGCAGCATCATTCGGCTTTGAAATGGCACAAGGATGACAAAATAACGACCCGATTTGTCTCCTGTTTAATAATTCAGCAGCACTAAAGAACAGTCTGAACCGTTTCCACCTAGACGTTTCCATCTGTGTGTTTCTGGTGTCTGATCATGAAAGCGCAAGTCTCACAGTAGATTGTGTTCAACACAAAAGGACGGTCACTACAGAGTCTTTTTGTACTTTTGCTGTTGGCACGTTGGCTGTTGCTTTAGAGTTCACCCGTTGTAACTCACAGATGGTTGGCATAGATTACCGTTAGCCTTTTCTCATAATGCTGTTGGAAGTGTTAACCTGTCATGAGTCTGACAACAACATGACACGGTATAGACAAAATCTGTCACAGTATTCAAAAATAAATTTGGAGGGAGTGGGCTTGTAGCTGATTGGCGGATGTCCAGACAGCATTTGTATATTTGCCAACGGGATGCTGTAGGCAGATAGCTGACAAATCAACTGGAAAATCCTCACTTAACTGAGGTGATTCTCGAAAACAGACTTCAATTGAGCTTATTCCCCAAAAGTTGTAAAAGGACTTCAGGATGTTTATTGCCATAAAATTTGACCAGCCCATAGAGGCTATTGTATAACAGCCAGATTGACAGTACAAAACAAAATCGGAGCACATTATTTGTAAGCTATTTTCTTAAAGTTTTTGCAGCTTTGCCGAAAGTCAATGTTAAGTGGTAGAAGATGCTCTCGGTGGAGTAGAGATATATATAGCCAGTGTTAGAACTATGAGAGGAGGATGTTTAGAGTTTAAATCTAATCTAGTGCATCAGTTTAAAGGCTTTCACTGAGGCCTGGGTTTGACAAGATCCATTTAGACTGACAGTCAACATCTGGAAAAGGTTGCCAGGATGCTTTTTTCCTTTTACAGTTTGTTATGTAAACCCTTTTTATACATGAATAAACAATTGTGTAACTATAAAAAGAAAACACACACACACATATATATAAAGAATACAATGCTGAGAAAATGTGTTATGAAATATTTATTTTACTATTCATTTGTATGCCTTTCCTCTGATTTTGTTTTAGGTGGTGTTGCTCAGTGGTCACCTGGACAGCTGGGACGTCGGACAGGGGGCTATGGATGATGGAGGCGGGGTCGCCATTTCCTGGGAAGCACTTTCTTTGATCAGAAATTTAGGTGAGAGTTGTGAAGATGGTAACATTTTGAGAACCCCTCTCTGTCACATGACTAAATATTTAGTTGTATACAGTACAGATGTCAGTGAAATGTACATGAGATAAGATATAAGGTCATTCAACCCAATCCAAGAAGCTTTCCAGGATAAATTGTTTGATTTAGTTAATATTTTTTTTCTGAAGAAAGACAAACATAAATAGTGATTAAAGCCAAAATATTAAATGTCATGGATGAATATTTGCGGAGTGATCCACTAATTTGTAAAGGGCGGTCAAAATGACAATTTTCACTTGAGAGTTGTGCCAGATTACATGGAGAAAATTAGTTTAGAAAGATGGCAGCATCATGTTATTTTTACACAGAGATCGGATGGTGTAGTAAAATCTGTTGACTTTAGCTATCTTTGTTTCATTAAGTGCCAATGGGGACAGTTCAAAAATGGGGAAAAAGCACTTATTTCGAGTATGTATTGCTTTGAAATGATTTATCGCGATTAATCATATAAATATAAATTTATACACGGAAATATTTTCCAAATATATACTTTATGTGGGTATATATATATATATTAAATAAAAACAGCACAAACACACACACACACACATATATATATATAAAAGTACATACATGCATGTAAAATGTTATGTTTATATTATTTATAACATGTAAATATTTTCTAAATATATACTTTATGTGTGTGTGTGTATATATATATATATATATATATACACATATATACATATTAAATATAAACAGCACACACACATATTATGTAAACAACAACAACACACTTTTATTTTGCATGCAATTATTTAACAAGATTAATCGTTTGACAGCACTAGGTATGTATGCACTGTGTGTGTGTGTATATATGTGTGTGTATGCATGCATCCATCATAATATCTTCATTTTTAAAGTTAGTCTCCATGTGCAAATTGTTGAATTTTGCCTATTTTCAATAGTTGAAAACCAAATGTGGGTCCTGTGCATACAACTGGTTTTCTTTTTTATTTATGTACACTGCCCTCCAAATGTTTGGAAACACCCCTGGCAAAGTGTGGTTATAAGCATAAATCCTTATCATTTTTTGGTGCAAATACATGAAAGTAACTTGACCTTATCATTGAAGACCAGCAATAATAATATTAATTTTGATTACCCCAATCACCCGACCTCAACGCAATTAAGCTACTATGGAAGGAACTGGACCATGATGTCCGTAAGAAGTGTCCAACCAATGTGAATCATCTTTGGGCAGTCCCATTCAGTGCAAAAATTATCACAAATTAAAAGGCCAATTCATGCCAATATTGTCCAAAAACCCTTTTTTCTAGGGCGTTTCCAAACAAATAAAAAAAAATTCTAAATATTATAGAAAAAATTCAAAGGTCTAAACATATGTTTTATGCGTTGTGAACTGTATATTTGTTTTTCTAAAATTAGCCATGAAGTATTCCCTGAAAATGTTTAAAGCATATTTAAAATACGTTATAACTCATTCTATTATTTTAGTATTTTTAAATTATTATTATATAAATAATTGTAAAAGTTTAGTGTTTGAAAGATGTTTTAGCTCAGACTATATGCATATTATTTTGGGGGCCAAGTGCTGTAGAAGCAGTGCAGTGTATAGAGAGTACTCTGTTATAATGGAGATTATTAAAATTCCTGCTGAGTGTCAATATGCAATGCGGTGTGAGTCTCTTGGCCCCTCTCCTCTCTATTGTTGCTTTATTGCACAGGCAATACTGAGGGTTGTGCTCATTTGTATTTAACATCTTTCTCTTGGCAATGGGCGTCCACAAACACTGGCAAAAATAAAGCTATAACGGTGCACAATAACCACAGACAACATGATTAATTTCACTGCTGGTAGAGTAAGCATTCTCTACAACATTTTAAATGCTCAACAACAACGTTCAGTTCATCGAGTCCTTGGCTCTGTTTCTAATATGCAAGTTTTTTTTTTATTATTATTGTAACCGTGTGAGCTGTTTGCTCAGAATCTATAAATCTACTTGTATTAGCCTCATGTTCTAGTATATTACGTTCTCTCGGCTGCGTCCTATGCATGCTATGCCATTTGACTTAGATACAGTGACCAGTTTTCCTACAGTATGTATACCTTGCAGTTTAGGAGATGGATGCACTTTTTGACAGCTCTCCCATCTGGATTATCGAGAAAGCCCAACACAATTAAGCCCAAAATATCTCTCACAGATTCCACTCTGCAGGAAGTACAGACAAGTTATCAAGTGCCCAGTATGCAACTGTCTGGACGGCCAGGATCATCTAGCATTGCCTACCCAGATATGTCAGCATGCCATCTCTGATGTGTCAACCTGACCTTACATATGCATTTTTATTTTAAAAATAAATGTAATCTTCTCTTGTCCTTTTCTGCTAAAGATCAGATTGATGAACGCAACTAGCCTTGATCTTAGCCAGTGAAGCAATATTACAGTGGCTGCGTTATGAAAATGTATTCTGAAATATTATGTGGTTGGCTCATACTGTCGATTTCTTGGGTCCCCAGGGCTGCGTCCCAAAAGAACACTGAGGACGGTGCTGTGGTCCGCAGAGGAGCCAGGCGGGGTGGGAGCTGCTCAGTACTTCCAACAGCACAAAGTACACTTCCTTATCATACTAATACTGTTATACTTTATTTTAGAACAAGGGTGTTGAACATTTGAAGATGTAGTTATGTTAAGTCCATTTATTATATTGGAATTCACATTTGTAATGTTCTATTTTCTATGGAAGCCTGTTTAATAAAAGATAAATAAAGGTTATTACGACTTTTGATCTCACAATTCAGACTTTTTTCTCAGAATTGCGTGATACAAACTTGCAATTCTGACTTACTTTCTCAGAAATGTAAGATATAAACTCGCTATTGCAAGTTACAAAGTCAGAATTGCGTGATATAAACATACAATTCTGAGAAATAAACTCAGAAATGCTAGATATAATGTCAGAATTGCGTGATATGAACTCACAGTTGCCAGTTATAAAGTCAGAATTGTGAACATATCAGTCTTTTTTTTGGCCCTCAAAATTGGACTTTATAAATTGCAATTGCGAGTTTATATCTCACAATTCCAGCCCAGTCTCATGGCAATTCGTACATATTTTACGAGGTGGTTAATTCGTACAAATTCGTATGATCTCACTCATATGAATTTATAAGATTTTTGCTAAATCGTACATATTTTACGAGTTGCCAATTAGTATGAATTTGTACGAATGACCTACACCTAACCCCGCCCCTAAACCTACCCATCACTGGGGTTTAGAAAATTAGAGAAGTTTAGAGTGAGGTCGTACAAGATTTTACGAATTAGCATGAATTTGCCACCTAGTACGAATACGTACGAATTGGTCGCAGTTCTGACTTTATAACTCACAATAGCTAATTTATATAACAAAATTCTGACCTTTTTTTTCGTAATTGTGACTTTATATCTTGTAAATCTGATATTATTAAATTTCACAATTCTGAGGAAAAAATTCAAATTTGTGAGATAAAAAGTCACAATAACCTTTTTTATTTTTTATTCAATGGCGGAAAAGGGCTTCCATAATTTTCATATTTCAGCGGGACAGGTACAATCTTTCATTTGTTGTGTTGCAAGTAGCTCACAACTTAAAGCTATAAAAGATAAGTAATAAATTAGTGAATTTATTCCATGTTTCCACTAAATAATTGTAGATAATTAAAGCAATTGTTAAATTGCCTGTGATGCATTAATATTAATTTTATTTAAATACATTTTACAAATTTTTTTTCTTTTTTATGCCTAAATTTTTTAATGTTTGGTTTCAGATGGATTATTGTTAGTCAGTTATAAAGCCAAGAGCAGTAATTAGTTTAGAACACTGAAGGAAATAGAAATATATATGGATATCTTCATATAACGGTTCAGTGTTCTATTTGGCTTCAGTGTTTTTGTTTGAAAATATTCACTAATTGCTAAATTATTGTCTGTCAGTCTTTTTTATATTTTTTTCCTCATCTGATTAATTTGATTTTAAAGGCATTAAAATGCTATCATGCATACATTGACCTGAATACACCTCGTCTATGAATAGCATATTTTTCATTTTGAAATGAAATTCACTTTAATATATATGTATTTTTCTGACATTTAAGTAAAAAATGTCAAGGTGACAAATGTCCTGAAATCATAATGTAGAAATAAGCCTCATTAAAGGAGTGAAAATCTTGAACGTTATTAAGAAGTTTGGGATAATCTCTTATAATAATAGTAATATAAAAACTTGCAGAAACATGCAGGGTAAAATTATCATAGAAAGGGCCCCTGTGAGTCCTTTTGACAGTGTGTCAAGGTCAATAAGCCTTTCAAAGAATCAAAGAATTTGACCTTTTCTATGACAAGTTGAGGTTATTTCAGGCGATAAAATGCCATGTGGTGCAACTGAAAAATCTAATCATTATCTAGTTGCTTATTAGCATGCCTATTATTAACGTATTGGCTGTTTATTAGTACTAATAATACACATATTCTGCATGACCATATTCTATATCCCTAATCCTACCCAATACCTAAATCTAACAACTACCTTACTAACTGTTAATAAGTAGCAAATTTATTAAAAGTAGCAGCTTATTGGTCAATATATAGCATAGTTAATTGCTTGTAAATAGTGAGATTTGTCATTATACTGAAACTTTTCTTGCAGAACTTTCAAAACCATATGAAACCAACATGAATACAAATAATACTTCCTAAGAAGCTTTTCTGAAAGATGGTTTTCTATAATTTATCATGGACACTGGCCTTGTACTGCATATGTAATCTAAAGTGAATATGATTAGTGAATTCCATATACGTTTACCCCAATTTTAGTTATTAGTTATTAATCCAATACAACTGTGACCTTCTAGGAGTTTGAAACCCTTGTTCTAGCTCATCTGAGTTGTCTATACTAACAGTCTATGGCATGTTTTATGTATTTTGAAAACTGTTTGCAAATGTCAGTTAAGCACAGGATGGTTCAAGTTTAAGTTAATAGATTTCGTAAGTAAGCACATTTTGCTTTGTTCGTTATTTTAGTGCTTTTTTGTCCATGAGAGCATTTTTGAAATCTTTCATCAAAGAATTGGATGGATTTTCTCTTTTATCCTAAAAGCACACAGTACCCTCACAATTAGTTCTGTTCTGTTTAAATGGCTTATTTTACTGTCTTGGGTTACGGCATCTGACAAAAGGGTTTACCAGGTTTGTGTGGTTTCTGTTTTAATGCTGAAAGTACTCTGAGAGTTGATCCTACTTTAGCAGGAGGAGCAAATTGGCTGAAATTTCCCACACAAACCAAAGAGCTGTGGCACCCATCCATCTAGCTTTTATTTCTGTCAATAATGTTTTACTTGGACTCTTCTGGTTTTGGACCGAACAGTGCAATAAACCGTATTTGTCAGGTCTGTGTGCTGTAAAGTGATACTTTATGGTATGGAATAATTTAGCCAGCAGTTGGACTTGAACCTCCATTGTATCTGCACATTGCCATGGGATTTCGTTTTTTTACTTTATGAGGTTGGATTCTGATCAGAGAACGGTGGTTTCAGGCCAAGCAGGATTCAAATGCTGCGTTTTGGCCACTGACCCAACTTTTTACTGTATTGCATCCAATTATGTAGATAGTTGGTAAAACTTTGTATTACTTGGCAATTCACAGTTGAGAATGAAACTAACTTGAATTTCAGGGTATAACTGTCATTTATGGAGTTGTTGCCCTGCATTATACAGCATTTGTCAACAGTCAACTGTATGAAAAGTAAGATGACGTACAGGTCTGGGCCAGTGCGTTGGCCAGTGCGTTAAAGGGTTAGTTTACCTAAAAATTAAAATTCTGTCATTAATTACTCACCATCATGTTGTTCTGTTATTATAATACAGTATAAGTTTTTTGTATGTTTCTACTGTGTTTTTTGTTGTGACTTCTTTTCCACTTCTCCTAAGGCAAACATCTCGAACTTTGACTTGGTAATGGAATCTGACCTGGGCACCTTTAGTCCTCTGGGACTGCAGTTCACTGGCAGTGACAAAGCTCGGGCAATCATGAAGGAGGTGATGAAACTGTTGGCTCCCATCAATGTTACGTCTCTTGAAGAACATGGAGAGGGAACAGACATTAACATGTGGATGAAGGCTGGGGTTCCAGGTCAGTTTCATCTAGCAGGATCTTGATTGCAATTAACAAAATAAAAACCGCATAATCTGTATTAAAAGTACAGTTCACTCAAATATGAAAATTACTATTCACTGTCATGTCATTCCAAACCTTCTTTCTTTAGTGGATCGTTTGAAAAATGTACCTTTTTGTACTTATTTTATGTTTTTTATATTATATTTATGTATCATAGTCACTTTTAAGCTAAGAAGCCACTCACTAAGCAAGCATGGTTATACACATGTAATGTATTTAATTTATACTTGTTTTCCTCTTACAAATTGCAATGGACTTCAGGAGTCTAATGACTAAAAGAACTGCATTAATTGTTTGAGTTCAGCCAATGATCTGTGAAATTGGCTCTGAAAAGCTTGGGAAACTTGGCAGAAGTGAAAAGCGCTCACATGGTTAACCCCCAGGAGCAGATTCGGACAGGTGCAATGTAGTGTATCATTTAATATTTTCACACTCCGAAAACTGGCAGGGTTTGCTTTTTATGACTATTGATAATTTCTATTGCTATTAAAATAACAAACCGTGACCAGTGTCTTCAATATTTCCAAAGAAAAAAAATATCTTTAGCATCAGAGTGTCTTTTCTGCCGTTACGGTGGGATTCAGACATCCTGAATATACTTCCAGTTTGCATTTTTAAGATTTAACAATTAACATCATCCAGCATGTTTCAAAGAATATCTGATCTTTTGTACCTTGCCTGGTCTGTGCCACATATTTGCTTACATTTGATTTAGTCACCTGAAATATAATATTTGGTGTTCATTGTATGTCATAACTTTTCTTAGCTCTTGCTTCACAATGTGATTTCAGACTCCGAGACCCCACTGTATAAGCAGTCATTAGCTCCTGTGAAAAGTCACGCATGGCAGCTATACTGCCTTCTCCCATCATCATATTAAATTACTTGAGCATTAGAATGGATAAATCTCATTAATGTCTGCAGTCACCAGCCTGATTGCTTTAACCACCAATGAACTGCGGCACACAAGAGGATCGGCTGTTCCCTCGCTGCATTGCACACTGTGTTATCAGATGAATTGACTATGACATCACTGCAGGAATAATGAACGCAGCAGGAGGCATGTAGAAATGTATGGCGAAATTCCACTCAAGTTTAAAGCCAACACGTTAAACAAATGAATCACCCACACAGCTGTCTAAACAGCCCCGGCAACACGGAGCAACTTGAGCTGGTTTCTGTTTTCCAACAACAAAAGATTTTGTACTGCATTTGATGTGTAATCACAAGTCGCTCTGTAGTTTTTCCCCTTCACAAAGCTGCAAATTCAAACATGAAATCTTGGCTTCGCTTTGCAACAGCTTCTCCAAAGTTTAATGTAAGTTAAGATGGTTTCTGTTACAGTCATGGCAGCTTACCAACTCAAAAGCGGAGCTTGATACGGTTTGTATTTGCAGTTGGATATTGTAGAATGTACCGCAAATGTGATGTAGTATTATGGGTATTTATTTGTTAGGGTAGAGTAAGGGAAAAAAATATCATAGTTTTAGTGACAATGACATAAATTATAAACCAAGTAAGACATATGTCCAGAGATGTTTTAGGTTTTTATGTTATTAGATTTTTAACAAAAATGTAATTTGTGCCAAGTGGTACACCAACTATGGGGCATAACAAAGCAGTCTGACAAAGCAATTTGCTTTTAACAAGGAGGTAACACTTTATTTTAGTCTCTTTTAGTTAGTTGCTTATTAGCATGCGTATTACTAGAATATTAGCCATTTATTAGTAGTATTTAAGCACATATTCAAGCCTTGTTCTACCTGAACTTATTCTACATCCCTAATCCTACACAAAACCTGAACTACCATACTAACTATTAATAAACAGCAAATTAAGAATTTATTGAGGGAAAAGTCATAGTTAATAGTGAACAAGTGTTCCCTATTCTAAAGTGTTACCAAAAAATATAATCCGTAATAGCCTATTTGAAAAAAAAAAAAAGTTAGCTAATGCTAACTGGCTAGCTAACTAGCTACCTGATGCTAACTTGAGGTAATTTTTAAAATATAAAATCTGTTTTCTCTCTGGTACATCACCAGTGAAAACTTCATGGTGAAAACTTCTAAATCTGTCAAGGTAGTCCATTACTGTAAAAATTAATCTTAACTTTATCTTGTCGTTATTTTGGGAAAAACAGTAGGGGGCATTTTCCCCCACTGTACATAGTGTTAATGGTGCTATCAGTAATAATAAAAAATAAATAAATAAATAAAATCAAAAGCAAAATACTAGTTGACTAATTTTTTTAATTCTTTCTTAAGCTCAGCGAATCTGTATTTATGTGATCAAAAAATATAATTAAAATTAATTGAATTGACCTATCGCTAAGCCCCTCCCCTTAAACACAGATGAGCCAATGGCATTCGAATATCAGTTGTACAGAAAGCAGAACTCGGACATAGGTTTCAGCGCCATAGAGAAACATTAGAAGACCTGAAGCTCGCATAGTTTTTATGGAGTTTATGCTTCAAAAAAGGAAAAACAATGTGTCTGAGGTACTTGTGACACTAATTCCAGGTATCCGGAGATGATAGGCAATATAAATTAGTTTATTTAATTTCTTGAATCCGAACGAAGCAGAACATTCAGTGTCCCTAAGCATTCCACCTCAATCCAAATGAAGACAAAAACATTCATTTTCTGGTTGTCATACACTCATTAAGTTACAGTTTTTATCTGCTTAAGCAGATCTCTTCATATGAAACTGGCTAAATTTACATTAATTTAATCATACCCTGCATGAACAGTGTTGTCATCCACGATCGTGATGACCGGCCGTAATATGGGACTTCTGTGCTTGCATGGTGATCTGTAAACCTTCGCTTCGATCTATTCATCGTATTTATTTTGAAATAATTTATAAATAACTCCATGAAATATTTAATTACCATTTGGTGGCCTTCTGTGTCCAAAAGTGTTCAAAAACATCATGGGACAAGGTTTTCACACGGCAGCTGTCATTGTAAAACAGTGAGCAACTCCTTTTGTTTGTCCGAGGGAGCAACATGAACTAAGGGGGGCTGACTGATAAGTCAACTGCTTAATAATATAAAATAATATATCTAATATAATATCTTTACAATTTAGTTTATTTCTGTGATGGCGAAGCTGTAATATCAGCATCATTACTCCAGTCGTCAGTGTCAAATGATGATTCAGAAATCATTTTAATATGCTGATTTGGTGCTCAAGACACATTTCTTATTACTATCAACTGTATATTAAAATAATCCTGAAAATAAATAGGCTATATTACGGTTTCTGCAAAAATATTAAACAACTGTGCTGCTTAATATTTTTGCAGAAACCGTAATATAGCCTATTTATTTTCAGGATTATTTGATAATTAGATGATAAGAAAAATAAAACGGCATTTACTTGAAATATGGTTTATTTCGTAACAAGATAAAAATAAATTTTGATCAATTTATTGCACTCATGTTGAAAAAAAGTGTTAATTTTATTAAAAAAGAAAAAAAAAAAGAAAAAATCTGACCCAAACTTGTAAGGCTAGATAGATAGATGATTTAGCATGATTAGATCGAAAAGCCTCTAAGTACGTCTGACTTTTTCAAGAAATTAGCATTTCTTTGTATAGGTTTCTATGTAAGTACTGGTACTTCTCAGTGGCTTGTGGCTGGCATTTAGCACATTTGAAGTGAAAATACTTGATAAACATATACTATGTGTGAAGAGCGTTCAATCAGTATCATTATCTCATTTTTGACCAAGATGGCTTTTCGTTGAATTTAAATTGGAGGTTTGTTGGAACATAGCCCTCAACCCTGTGCAGTTTTTTCAGTTCACTGCACCGTACACTTCAAACTATTGATTCTAGGGCAGAGAATAAGCAATGCTTCACCAAGCACCCTTCTAAGGTCAAACAAAACTCTGTCCCTGAATTTCCAGGGGAATAAAGTATCTTGTGGCTGGTGCCTGTTCACATATGGGATCAGTACAGAAATAGATGGCAGGCAAACAGGCTTTAACTGCAACCACATGCATTCTGGATTCTATTGCTCTTCCAAACAAAGAGAATGAGGCCTGCAGTGGGATATAGAAAAGGTTTTTGTGAATGTTTAAGTCACACCGATCTTAAAATGATTTTGCATGAGTGATGCTGTGTTAATGAGTCACTGCATGGTCAGCTTGTCATCGGCGTCACTTGGACCAAGGCCTAGGAATATGAAAACCCATACAGAGTTTAAAACTAAACAAAAAGAATAGCTTGTAGTCATTTTATAATGGCCCCAAAATGAATTGTAATTTACACACCATGTCATTCGAAACTCATACGACTTCCTTTTTCAGTGAAATGCAAGAAACAAAATTCTGAAGGCTTTTTTTCTTGTTCATGCTGTTACTGTGAAAGTGGCCTGAAGCTTTCAAGTTTCAAATGTCACACAAATCACCATAAATGAATCATGAAATTGGTTGATGTCACTCTTGTTATATTCCCAGTGTTCTAGAGCCATACGATAGCTTTGTGTGGGAAACTGAATGCAATTGTTAATATTATCCTCCAATCAGATGCTACAACCATTAAATTTGTGAACTGTGAACCAGATGCAACTAATAAGTGAACAAATCGTTCAGATCTGATTCAAAAGTATTATTTATTCAGATATTTGACAGAGCATAATTTTCCAGAAAATAAGTTGCACTTTATTATGTCACATCCATTCAAAATTGCATTTTGAGAGAAAAAGAAAAAAAAAAAAACATATAAGCCATAGTAGGCTTGTAAGTAATGTTGTATTATTACATTCAGATTCATGTAAAATACCAGTAAAAAAAGGTTTATAAAAGTAAAAAACAAAAACATACATTATAAATATCGCCTCACTCCACAACAAAACCTTTACATTTACGAACATTCATAAAAGAACAAAAATGAAATGTACCTCTTAAAACCTGAGAAAAAAAGCTTTAGGATAAATAGTTTTTTGATGTCATTACAAAATTATGTAAAAAAAAAAAAAGTTAATTATATTTCTGCATAAGTTATACTAGGACATTGGGACTCAATTTCTTAAAAATTGAAAAAAAAATAAAAACACATGAATGAACATGCATAGGCAAAACAAACTCTGTACACGACATCCAGACTCAAAACTGTGGCATGCATAGTCTTAGAGAAATACACTAAAATATAATGTCCTCATATGAGGCCGGAGGGTCTTAAAAGGTTAATTATTGTGGCATTTATATTAAATGGCAAGCCCAAAATTATTTATTTAAAGGCAAATGAAACTGCCAATGTAGAAATCCAAACAAATCCAAATGTTGATGTTATTTTCATCATATAAGTTGCTCTAATATTTAAATTGCAGCACAGCTCAGGTCATAAAAACAGTACTTATGTACCGGAAAATATGGTAACTACATATAGTCGCTAGGAATTTAAGATTTTCAGAAACCTATGTCTGTCTTTTACGCAAGCCCATTTTTGCCAGAGAAAAAAAAATATATACATAAAAATGGTAATTACAACATTTTATTTTCTTTCAATTCTAATTTTATATCTTGTAGTAATGTCAGAACTGTCAGACAGAGTCACAATTACCTTGTTTTATTTATTTACCTTTTTTGTAATCTCAGAATTCTAATAATTGTGAGATAAAAAGTCACAATTACCTTTTTAATTTTTTTTATTCCAGAAACAAGCTTCCATAATTCGTTTCTTATACAACGCTATCATATGGCTTCAGAACATTTGAGGTATTCATCATTATTATATAACTGCATTGAAAATAATGCGTGTTTGGAACATGTGGGTGAGTAAATGACGATGGAATTTTCATTTTTGGGTGAACTATTTTAAAGAGCAGACGTAAGCCAGACTATTTAATATTCTAAGGCAGAAGGAAAATTTTCACACATATGAAACACAGAATCACACATTTCAGTTCTGTTCATTATGTATTTTTTTTCTCAGGCGCCAGCCTGCACACTGCAGACCAGAGGTACTTCTGGTTCCACCACAGCGACGGTGACACAATGAGCGTTCAAAACCCAGAGGAGATGAACCTGTGTTCTGCTGTTTGGGCCGTGGTGGCCTATGTGGTCGCTGACCTGGAGGAAATGCTCCCCAGATAGTGAGTCACTCACAAACGACTGAACAAAGCCCTGTCCATCAGCTCACAGCAGTCGCTCGATCACACCATTACCTTGAGAATTCTCTACCAGCCTAAGTTTTTTTCATCATAACCTCAGGTACACTCTTGATCACGCCACTGTCATGTAATATATACTGCTACTTTGATACTTGTGTAATTTTAATTTTTAATGTTTACAATTTTTAATTTAGTTTCATAATGTGAAATTATGTCGTTTTTATTCATAATTTATTCACCCATTTTTCAATTCTGTAAACATAAGTGGTTCATAATATATAATAAAATTGCATTCAAGTCTAGGAATACTGGTCTAGCATCTGTGGCTAAAATTAGCTTGGGAAGTCTTGGTTTCACAATTTTATGTAAACAGTGACAAACCATGTGATGATATTATGATGTCATTTTCCACAAACTGAATATGTCTTAGTCATCAGAACATCTGACTTCCTCTTGGAAAGTAATCCCAGTTCTCCTTTCCTAAAACAAACAAACATAAGTAATGGATATGCTACTGTTTAGTCATACTTCTTCTCTTTTTTTTTTTACAGAAGTTGTTATTAAAGGATTTTATGAAAATCATCCACATGAGAGATTTCTTTCCCTCCATTGAAAGTCCACTCCACTGGACTTTAATTCTTCAAAGGGTTCATTAATACATTGTAAATGAAATGAAATCCAGATGAATTAGCAGTTTTAAACAGTTTAGTCCGAGTCTACTGAAAGGACACAATGGCTTTATATGATGAACAGATTTAATTCAGGATTTTATTCATATATAAACGTTAATAAGAGCACACAGATTACATCAGATGTGGTAAACATGTTGTTCTTTGAGCTTCGGTTTATCATGTGTGTTGATCGATGTGTGAGTAGAAGTATAAATTAAGTTAAGCTGCACAAATGATGTGGATTAATTTTATGCTGTCTTCATGAACGCTGTGAAGCTTTCTGTACAAGTCTTAAAACTTTCAATGGAGAGACAGAAATATCTCATGTTCCATTAGAGAAACCTTTTTGAAGGTGAACAAAAGTTTAATTGGTTTGGAATGACATGAGGGTGAGAATTAAATTGTAAATTAAATTTACAACGTCCTGCTGCTTGAGCTACAAGCCAAAATTCTCACGTTGGCTTGTTTTTCATCACTTAAACTAAAAAAATTAATTAATTAATAGTGATTAACTGGTTTCAAAAACACTTAAGTCTCAAACCTTTCTCTGTGGGTGGGTTTTCAGAATTAGCATAACTTTTTGGTTGTCCCTGCAAGCTGAAATTTAAACATTGGAAAAATCACAAACTTCATAAATACAACTTGCATAATGCCAAAAATAATCGAGATGAATTTGTTCTTTATTCCTGCATTTATATTGAAAGGGTAAGAGTGTGTTACTGTTTTTATTTTTAAGTAATGGAAATGCTGTGGTAAGCTTGTGTCCTCATTATGTTGTATATGTACGTGCGTGTACCCATGTGAGCTGCACTTAATGTCTGGTTTTCAATTACATCAAACAAGTAAGTTCTTGTTTCTATGACAACTTGGATTGAGAGGACATTTGAACATTATGCAAGAAAATCAGCCCCAGTCTTTGGTTTTCCCACAGGTTTCTACTCGCCATGACTAAATCTGAATCATACAAGCACCTTGAATGCACATGTTTCACAAAGAGAAATGTCACAGACTTAGAGGGTTACTGTATGTGTCAGTTTCCTGGGATCTGTGTAATTTTTTTTGTTTGTTTTTGCAACAATCACATGCTCTCTTTTTCTTGACAGAGAAGAATTTATAGAGAAAATTACCCAGATAAGTTTGGTTAACAGGCTAATAGGTCAGTTTCCTGAAGAAGAAAAAAAAGAGTCCTCAAGAGTTTTTTTTCTCTGCTTTGATCGGATAACAAAAGTTTACAGGCATTGACCCAATGCTGCTTTTACATTGCCTTACATTGCATTTTCCTGGGATTTCAGGGAGTTAACGTCGTCAAAAGCTGCCAAGACTTATTCTCTGGCCTCAATGCAATATATTGACAAGGTCCAGTCACAACATTTCTTAAAGCAATATTCTGGGTTCAGTACAAGTTATATTCATCATTTGTGATATTACAGTATATTGACTTTGACTTTTTCAAAATCAGGGTTACAGTGAGACACTTACAAAGGTGTCAGTTACGAACAGTCCCTATTCACTTTTGTTAAGAAAATCGTGAAGGAAAAAAATGCTAAAAAAATCACTTTTTTGTGTGAAAATACAGTTTTATGCCACCTATAACATCACAACATTGACCAATAAACCTGAAAACAGTTTTACAACCTAAATAATATACATATTTTAACACATTTTTTTCCCGAAGTGCTTTTAAGCACTTATTTTTATGACAAGATTGTCATTTCTAAATTCTATACTATTCTATAAAAGTCTTTTACTCAAAAAATGTGCCATTTACTTCCACTGTAATACCTGATTATTACTTACGTTTTTTTTTAAGAAAAAGTCGAAATTTTATTTATTTAACAGTGTAATCAACATTGTGCCACAAATGTGCTTAAAGGGACAGTTTACATTTACTCAAGACTTTTGTTTAAGGGTTAGTTCACCCAAAAATGAAAATTCTGTCATTAATTACTCACCCTCATATTGTTCCAAACCCATAAGACCTTCGTTCATCTTCAGAAAACCAATTATGATGTTTTTAATAAAATCAGAGAGCCATCTGTCCCTCCATAAGCAGCTATACAACTGAAATTATCCCTCTTTTTAATTTTTGGGTGAACTAACCCTTTAATCTTTGGAACACAAATGAAGATATTTTTAATATATTCTCATAACTTTTGTCCATTAAAGCCTAGGCAATCAACATACGGAAGTTAGCTTAATCCTTGATGTGAGAGAACGTCTCGGTTACGTATTGTAACCCTCGTTCCCTGAAGAAGGGAACGGAGACGTCACGTCGGTGACCGACGAAT
>JAUMHE010000068.1:5493095-5505021 GCA_032359235.1 Enteromius mattozi | reverse complement strand
TGAGACGTCCATATCTATGTCTTTCACAAACTCTTCTCTGTTTTCCACAGAAATATTCTGTCCTCTATTTATCTGTCACCGGTATGCCTAGGACACACCGTACGCAGAATGGGTTAATAACGATTAAAACATCGTAAATACCTTTTATGACCTGGTTTTGTTTTTACAACAGGATGCTATAAATACCATAACTAATTGATACTCCGGAGGAATTTATAACAGGTTGTTTATAGGTCAAAGGAATGTCCGGATGTAGAACCAGGTGTACAGGTAATTGGACATCATAAAGTCATAAAAGGGCCATAAAACAATAAATCGTGGTCGTAAATACCTAAGTGTCATTCCTAATAGGATATAAACTACTCTAGTATCACTGGGACCTACACTACTAATAATATAATAATTAGTATAAAATAAAATGTTTCTCACCTGCAGTATAAATTTTGACCAAGACTGGAAAAAAGAACAGGGTGAAATAAAGAGAAGTTAGAGAGCAAAAGCACTATGAATATATAAATTAATATAGAATGGTCATTTGACATGACAATTCTATATTAATTTACTCATCCTTAAAACTGCAGTCCGTAAGTTTTGCCTCTTTATCATCATCTATGTTTTAAAACCTGGAATTGCTGTTCTTTGCGGAATTATATTCCATTCGTGGCGTTGTACTTCGGTGCAGTTCCAGGGCAGATGAATCTAATGTTTTGAGGTGAATTGTGTAGCTGTCAGCCACTGCACTGGTGTGAATCCTGTACTCCGTAATCACAGATTCTAACCTAAGTGTAATATGTTACCAAATAAGAATTTTCACAGTATATTGTCATCTGAACAAGTAACAAGTCTGCCACGCTTTGTTCTGACCAACTGAGGAAAAAGCATTACAATAAATTGTGCTACCAATGGTCATTTAATCTTACGATCAAAGCTCATATTACATCAAACCCTGCAAATCATTATTGCTGTTATACTTTATTCTGAAATTATTAATGTTAGCAACATCAGCATTGTGTGACTATGAATATAGTGTGTATTAGCATGTAGATTTTAATTTTATTGTCCCAACATTCAAATTTCATATTAAGAAATTATTTCAACCCAAAAAGCAAACTATGCTCCCTTCAATCTACAGTAGTTGTCTTTAAAATGCAAATCTTGTGTAATCCCTGGCTATCTGTAATCAGAAGCACTGATTTAAAACTGGAATATAATTTAATTTCATTCACATGTGTTTCATATAATTTCTAAACTTTTTGGATTGCAATCTGCCATCAAAATAATATTTGGACATTTAATTTTTCCAGCTGCTGTAGGATAGGCTTTAATTAAACATTCTGCCTCCTGCAGGATCATCACATGTGATAGCCTAGTAGCCAGGACAACTTCTTTGCTTACAGACATCACATAATAATGCAGTGACATGCTCGAATTTTCTGTGCAAACCTACTCGTACCACTCAAATTAGAAAACAATAGCTAACCATTGTGAATCTGGATAAAGTATGGCAATAGCTTTGAAAACTTGCTGGTTATGTACTTGCTCAAATATTGAGTTTGGATCATTTTTAACCAACAAAAAAAAAAAAGTTAGACTGCAGCTTTAAGTTAATCCAAAATTGTATGGTGTAATTGTTTTGGTGGAACACAGCAGGCCAATTTTTTAAAGAATCTTTACACAGCTCTTCTCTGTGTAAAACAGTTAATAGCATGTTATTTGGGTCAACTATTCCTTTAAACCTGAGCTTCCAAATCCTCCTTGTAAGAGAGAACTTAACTTCATCAAGTACTGTTACGTCATCTGAGTCTTATAACTGCTTTGCACTGCTCTCCCCACTCAGGAACACACTCACACAGGCTCACATGATTACAATAAACTCTGTGTTCAAGAGATTTTAAAAACCTAATCAGCCATAATATAAACAAAGAGCACAGCTCAGCTCTGCTCTCTCCCCCCTTTCCACTTTCATTCTTTCTTGCTCTCTCTCTCCTACCCGGAATGAAAGAGGACAGGACAGTTCTGTGATTCAGTGGCTGGGTGGTGCGGTAGTTATCCTGGAGAGCCATGGGCTCTGCCTCTTCTGGTTTACTGGAGTACAACACTGTTTGTAATTTCAACAACTGAGAAGAGAAGAGAAGAGAAGGATGTATTCACTTCAGTCATGAAACTCTATATTTGTCAAGCTAAAGGGTTCATTATATGTAAACTTTCAGTGAGACTCAATGCTCCATACCTATACGGGGTGGGGGTCGTTAGTAAGACTCTTTGTACCTGTGAGTGAGAGATTTTAACTCTTTCATTGAAGATAGTCCAGAGGACACTCTGGTGGCAGGGAGGAGTGGTGAGTGAGCCGTTATAACGGAAATATTGGCTGAGGTTGTCAGGCAGCAGCAACTCTATATCAAATGCGGGTATAGTCACCTTCTGGCCTGGAATAAATTAAACAAATATTAAAAAATATATATTTTCAAAGTAATCCCAAAAGGAATTACAATAATCATACACATACACTGACATGCACACAAACACATGCCTGCATATCTGATGTGGCCCAGATAGTTAAGAATACTGCCATATCCTTGATTAATCTCCTCGCCTGCCTGGGAAAAAAACAGCTGAATGAAATACAGATAGAAATTTATTAAACTAAAATGTAATTTATTTATGTATAATGTTAAATTATGTATAATGTAAACTATATTAATATGGTTAGAGTAAAGGCAAAGAACCCACCTCAATTAGGATTGCCAACACAGCCAGGCCATTCTCCTGGGTCTTAGCTTCTGACAGATTAGCATAAATCTCTGTATTGTAATGGACAATATGGAGCTGACAGAAAAGAGAGTGTCTTTGAGTTATTATTTGAGTAATAGCTGATTAAATGTAAATGCCCCCAGATGTGTTTTTATTGTCTAAAACCTAGATCTGTGTTCTTTAGGTGCCCATTTTAGCCGGTCCATGCTCTCTTAAGTTATCTGTGATTAGAAGTGGATGATGGTCACAATGAGTGGTTCATAAACTATGATTCATGCTGGTTCTCTTTTGCCAAGTTTGATCATTCCCCTACTGTTTAATTACTTCAGGGCCCTGCCCAAGGCAGTCTGCTTCATGCAGAGGCACAAAACAACTTTATGTCTCTCATATCTCATGCCACAATTGGAGAAACTGTAGGCACTCTCCCACAACACAACACAAGCGGCTCAAGTGGCCAACTAAGCATCATCAGCTACAGAGCACCTGATGCCTGAAGCATGAGCATGAAGATTGGGTTCTTCAAACCATAAAATATGATTTTTGTCATTCAAGAAGCTACCATTTTGGGCTAAATATCTGTGTCCTTCTGAAAAATATTCTGGTTTTACAGCTGGCACTTATGGGTTCCAAAAAAGGATCAGGTCTATGCCCATCTTCGATTGCGTCTATTACACTCTTCAGAAGTGTTTTTTTAGGATGCTGACCATGAAATATGATATAGTGCAGATTATGCTGAGGGACCATTGATCTGATAGATCTTTACTTCAGTGAGATTTTACAGAGAAGTTTCTAAGGTTTGTTTTGGGAACAAAACTTAACAAGTCCATTCATGTGCTGACCCTCCTCTTGAATTGGCTGACTCTAGCACAGGATTTGGTGTGTCATTATTAGAGACTGTTCTCAATCATTTTTGAGCTATAAGCTTGGGCATTGATCCTCAGAAGCGTGTTCTTCTGCAGTGTTTATAGGGTTAATATTTGACTCACATTTAATGCTGGTATGGCTGTCTCCAGTTTTTCACTTGGGGTGAAGGAAATAATTTTTAATGCAAGAGTTCCCTCCTCCAATAGGAGGTTAGTCTCGTGTAGCCAGACCTTCAGACTGATGGTTGAAAGTCTGGAATACATGGTAGCATTCATTGGCCAAGGCCCACCCATGAGACCATTTGACCGACATCTCAAACAAACAACCACGTTCGTTCAGCGTCACGTTTTGGGGCGTCACGGTGTGTAAAAGTCTTTTAATGCCATAAATTTAAAATATTTCACATTCTTTTAAATATTCAGCGTTTAGTTGATCATGATATGTGCTCATCGTTGCAATCGTAAACATGATGGCTTTCTTCTTTCATGGGGGGTTTGGCATCACAATCTTTGTTTACAGGCAGAATGTTAAAGACAGCAACTGAAATCTCGGAAATCTGATGATGACTTCGAAAATCCTGAAGTGTAAAGGCAAAAGTCACTAAGCCTCCAACTGAAGCACTGGAATCAGCTTCTGTGAGGTTCCTGACTTCATCTCTAGGCCTTAAAGCAGCACTTCTCATGGTATGTTTATGCAATAATGATTGTACTATACAAAATATGATTTCATTTGTTTTTTCTAAAAGTTTGGAAATATACAGACACTAATATTGTCAAAACGATCCCTGTTGACACAAATCTGCAAATAAAATTACTATTATCATTGTTTATGCATGCCACAACACAAGCACACACCTCTGCTGCAGTGCTCTGTCCATTAATGGTGTGTTCACTTCCTGTAGACACTCCCACTTCACTACCCCAGTGCAGGTGCAGCTGTACAGCACTATAATGCCATGGTAACCCAGCCACACTCATCCAATGTGGCAATGTCATCTGCACTGTGTGAGAAGAGGGAGGTTTAAGAGTGTAAAGAAAATGATCATATTTAGCAAACAGTATTTTGCTGTCACACAGTTTAATGCTCAGTGACATAGACTTTATTCACACTCAAATGTATAATGTATATGTCATTGCACTTAAAAGGTTACTCCCACACAAAATGAAAATGTTGTTATTAATCATTTACCCCCATGTTGTTCCAAACCCGTAAAAGCTTTGTTCATCTTCGGAACATAATTTAAGATATGTTGGATAAAAAACAGAAGGCTTATAACTGTCCTATTGATTGTCAAGTAAATAACACCGTCAAGGTCAAGAAAAGTATGAAAGACATTGTACGGTGCATACAAACGCTGTTCTGTGTCAGCTGTGCCACACAGATACATCTTCTACATTTATTTATGCTTTGATTTGAATGAAAACAGCACATCCATGTAGTGTGGCTGACACATAACAGCATACACAATTTGCATCCAGTGGAAACTCTCCAAAATGATGCTATGGTGGAGGAGACACGGATGAGACAAACTGTTCAATACAGCCATTACTTTTGTTTTCTTTGCACACAACAAGTATTCTCATAGCTTCGTAGCATTATGGTTGAGCCACTGATGGCAGATTCTAATGATGTCTTTCATACTTTTCTGGGCCTTGACTGTTTTACACTTGAAAGTTAATGGAACAGTCACAAGCCTCCCTGTCACGAATGAGTAGGCGAGAAGGCGTGTGGATTTATATGCAGGCTTTATTATAAGCACATAAAGCGTAAACAGACTGGCAGGGTCAATACCAGCAAACATCCATGTCAGAGGCGAGGCTGAATCGTAAACAAAGTCCGTAGCAAGGGTCGTGCGAGGGTAAACAGTATCCAGAGGGCAAAACAGAAACGATAATCAAAAGCAGGCAAGGTCGGCAACAGAGAATCCAAGACAGAGAAACAAAGAACAAGAACACGAATGAAAACCCTTGGGGTGATGGCAAAAGTGAGTACAATGAACCGTGACAACATACAAACACATCCGGGGTTTTATACATGTAAAACTAGGTCAATGGGTGGAGCCAACAATGAAACACCATGACAACTGACAAGCGGGGCGGAGACATGAGTTCGTGGGAATGAGTCCATGAATGACAACAAACAGAAAACACAAAGCGTTCGCTGGGCACAGGAGTACCACCCCCTGATCTGGGCTGGCACCTCCAGCTGACTGTGACATAGCCCCCCCCCAAAGGGGCGGCTTCCAGACGCCCAGACTTGGGAGCCAGAGGGAACGCCTGCCAGGGCAGGGCAGACGGCGGAGAAGTCCATTTGGGCGGCGTGGGCGGAGCAAACGGTGGAGACGCCCACCTGGGCCGAACAGACTGAGGAGTCATCCTCCGGGACAGGCCAGGCGATGAAGATGCCCACCAGGGTGGAGCGGACAGCGGAGAAGTCCACTTAAGTGACGCAGGCGGCGGAGACAACCACCAGGGCGGAGCGGACGGTGGAGACACCCACCAGGGCGGAGCAGGCGGAGGAGACGACCACCGAGGCGGACCAGACGGTGGAGGCGCCCACCAGGGCGGACCAGACGGCGGAGGCGCCCACCAGGGCGGACCAGACGGCGGAGATGCCCACCAGGGCGGACCAGACGGCGGAGACGCCCACCAGGGTGGAGCAGACGGCGGAGACCCCCACCAGGTTGGAGCAGACGGCGGAGAAGACCACCTGGGCGGACCAGACGGCGGAGAAGACCACCAGGGCGGACCAGACAGCGGAGAGACCCATTTGGGCAGATCAGAGACCCAGGCTGCACAGAGGAACACAGAGAGATTATTATTCTGACCGACCTGACTCGGAGGCTGTGCAGCCATCAGCGGAGCCCCTGGGGATTCTATGACCCTGGTCAACATCCCTAGGGGACGTGCAGCCGCTGATGGTTTCCCAGGAGTCGAGGCCGGACAGCAAAAAAGCCCTGAGGCTTGGAGGGTAGGACCTGGAGATAGTGCTGCCACCAGCGGACCCTTGGAGGAGTTCACCGACTCCACCGAGGGGTGTGCAGCCACTGGCGGAACCCCAGCAAACGAGACCGGCATTTCTGACGGCTCACCGGGCCGTACCACCGAGACCGACTTGGTACACGGCTCCTCAGACCGTGATTCGGGGTTGGCACCCGACAGATGCAGACTGGAAACCGCGAGGACCATGACACCGGAACCGACAGACTATAACACGGCTCCTCGGACCGTGATACGGGGCTGAGACCTGTTACTGGCGGGCTAGGGACCGCGAGGATTTCTGACAGCTCTCCTGGCTGTGAAACCGGAATTGACAGGGTATAACACGGCTCCTCTGACCATGATACGGGGCTGAGACCCGTTACAGGCGGGTTAGGAACCGCGAGGATTTGGTATGGCTCACCTGGCTGTATAACCGTAACCGACTGGGCTTTCAACAGCTCACCTGGCTGTATAACCGGAACCAACTGGACAGTACACGGCTCACTACATCCCCTTTCCTTTAAAATGTAAAGAACAAGTGATTCCATGTAATTATGCAATCTCTAGACTAAATAACCATTAAACAAGCACTGTATAAATCATAAGACTTAATACAGTAAATTATAGTCTCAAGAATTATTTACATTGTGCCCTAATAATCAACAGATTACATTTCCTGTTATTATTCTTCGTTTTTACTCAAAGGCTTGTTATGCTTAAGCACTATTCACAGGTTAAGCCTATCAGGTGGCTTTACAGTGCGTTTGGATCTTCGCAGTACAGGTAAGTGCATATCTTCAGCGGATTTCTTGTCATCCCCTACCAGAAGCATTTCAGATGTTTTTGGTGATACTGCACAGTCTGTATCTTCTGTAGAAGTATCCACTAGCCCTGTCTCTTTCGTTTTCAACAGACTCTTCTTCTCAGAATCTGTCCATCCTCCGTCCTAACCGTGTAAGATCTCGGGTTCACTTCCTCCAGGACTGTGGCTCTTTTAGACCAGGTACTGCAATCCTCAAGCCTAACTGTGTCACTATTGGAGAGTGGTTCTAAGCCTTTTGATGCCTTGTCATAATGTGCTTTTTGTCATTGTTTTAGATGCCATTGTTTCCTTGCTAGGTGTTTGTTCTTGTTTGGTGTTGCTAAGCAAGGAAGCGTGGTACGTAATCTGCGTCCCATCAGGATTTCCGCAGGAGACAGACCATGCTCCAGTGGAGAAGCACGTTAACTCAGGAGAGCTAAATAAGGATCCGATTGACTGTCTACTGCTTTCTTGAGCAGTAACTTCACTATGTGTACACCTTTCTCAGCTTTTCCATTCGACTGCGGATATAATGGGCTCGATGTCACATGTTGAAACCCATACTCCTCAGCAAATTTCTGGAAGTCTCTGCTGCTGTAGCATGGCCCATTATCGCTGCAAACCACTTGTGGAATGCCATGTCTGGCGAAGATGGATTTCATGTGTGTTACCACACCAGCAGCAGATGTACTGGAAAGTCTCTGGATAGTTTGACAGGTAATCTATGACAAGCAAGTAGTTCTGTCCATCCAGGAAAAATAAGTCAGTCCCAACTTTCTGCCATGGTTCCCCTGGTGCATCACTGATAATCATTGGCTCCTTCTGTTGCTTAGCACGGTGCTTCAAACAAGTATCACAAGATGACACCATCTTGTCAATGTCGGTATTTATTCCGGGCCAATAAATCACAGTTCTAGCCCTTCTTTTACATTTTTCTGCTCCGAGGTGCCCCTCATGCAGTCTTTTCAACATCTCTTGACGCAGTGACTGAGGGATAACAATCCTGTTCTGCCTCAGCAGAATTCCATTGACCATACTCAGCTCTGTTCTGATGTTGTAGTACTGAGCACATTCTCCTCTAGGCCAGCCATCGTTCAGATGTGTAACAACCTGTTGCAGGCATCTGTCTTTCTCAGTCTCAACTACAATTTGCTTGAGCTTTGCGTCTGTTACTGGAAGAGGTCTCAGCTATCATATTCACATGATGAGTCACCTCAGAATCTGTGAAGCTTTCAGTATGTTCTCCACCCCGTACCGCTGCTCTGGACAGCGCATCTGCCAGAACGATGTACTTTCCTTGAGTATAAACCAGCTCCATGTCATATCTCTGCAGTTGCATCATAAGTCGCTGAATCCTTGGAGACATCTGATTTAAGTTCTTTTTAATGATGGCTATTAATGGTTTGTGATCAGTCTCTGCCACAAATGTCGGTAACCCGTAGACATAGCTGTGAAATCTTTCCATTCCATACACCAAGCCCAAGCATTCTTTTTCTATCTGCGCATATCGACATTCAGATGGAGTCATTGTTCTTGAGGCATATGCTACTGGCCTCCAATTTTCTCCCTCCATCTGCAGAAGAACTGCACCCAGTCCATCTTTGGACGCATCTGTTGAAATCTTTGTCCTCTTTGATGGGTCAAAGAATGTCAGCACCTGCGAGGTGAGAAGAGTCTTCAGTCGTCCCCATTCTTGTTCATGATCAGCTGTCCACTTGAACTCGCCTTTGTCACGTAGCAGTTCTCTCAAGTACACTGTTTTTGAAGACAAGTTTGGTATGAACTTTCCAACGAAATTGATCATTCCCATAACTCTTAGTACAGCCTTTCTGTCTGTGGGTCGGGGCATTTTGAGTATTGCCTGTACTTTACTCTTATCTGGTTCCACACCTCCTTCTGTCAGCTTGTCCCCCAGAAACGTTATTTCCTTAGCTCCAAACTGACATTTATCCTTATTCAATCTCAGCCCATAGTTCTGCACTCGCTGCAGCACTTCCATGAGCCTTTTGTTATGTTGTTCTATTGTGGATCCCCACAATACAATATCATCCACATACACACGCACCCCATCAATGCCTTCAATGATTTGTTCCATGGCTCTGTGAAATACCTCAGGAGCTGAGGAAATTCCAAACGGCATCCTTAAGAAGGAGTATCGGCCAAAGGGTGTGTTAAATGTGCAATACTTTGTGCTGTCTTTATGCAGTTTTAGCTGCCAAAAGCCCTGAGATGCATCCAGTTTCGTAAAGAACTTTGCCATCTGCACCTGCCATCTCGCTTATAATTTCCTCTCATGTGGGAATTTGATAATGTTCTCTCTGAATGTTGGCATTTAAATCCTTTGGATCCATGCACACACGTAGATCACCATTAGCTTTTTTCACACACACCATTGAATTGACCCACTCTGTAGGCTCTTCCACTTTTTCTATGACACCCATTGATGTCATTCTTTCCAGTTCTTGCCTCAGCTTCTCACGAAGAGGTGCTGGAACCCGTCTTGGGGCATGGACAACTGGCTGTGCATCTTTTTTCAGCTGTATTTTGTAGGTAAATGGTAACACTCCAAACCCTTCAAAAATGTCAGGAAACTGCTTCACTATGTTTTCTACACTGCTCTGTGTTTCTCCATTATTTATGATGTATACTCTTTTTACCAGACCTAGGTCTTCACATGCCTTGTCTCCCAACACAGAATCGTGTCCACCTGGAACAACCACGAACATGAGGTGATGTTCTTTGTTTTTCATCTTTACCTTGAGTCTACATGTTCCTTTTGTTGGTATGTTCTGTCCATTATAGGCTTTTAGTTGTACCGTTTTCTGATTTATGCGTGGCTTGACTTTCATTGCTCGGACATCTTGCTCTGAAATCAGATTGACTTTTGCTCCTGTGTCCAGCTTGAGTGACACGATTATTCCGTTTATTTCTAGTGCCGTCATCCACTTGTCCTGTGCAACACTATTCACTTCCGTCTGTTCTGTTCTTTCCTGACTGGAATCTGCCTGCTCCACCATTCCAACAAAGAATGTGTCTCTGAGATCTGTTTCTTCCACTGTATCTACATGCCCCTTTTGACTTTGTCTGCCTTTGGAAAAGCATTGCTTGGCAAAATGATTCTGCCCTTTACATTTGGCACACATTTTTCCATAGGCTGGGCACTGTTTTGGTGGGTGGTTTCTACCACGTCTCTTACAGTTAAACAGTTCTTTCTCCTTTGGTTGTTTCATTTTACTCATTCTGCATTTCTGCATCTTCTCTGTTACTGCAGCTACAGCTGAACTGTCACTTCCACTTGTCTTTGCAGTTTCATAAAACGTTTTAGCATGCTGAAGAGCTATCTCACTGGCACGACATATCCGCACAGCTTCATTCAATGTAAGCTCAGTCTCTCTTAAGAGCCTTTCCCTCACTTTTCTATCATTGATGCCAAACACAATTTGGTCACGGATCATTGAATCTTGCAACAGTCCAAAATTGCATGTCTTTGCTTTTAGCTTTAAATCCATCAAGAAACTGTCAAAAGTCTCTCCCTGTTGTTGCAGACGAGAATGAAAAACATACCTTTCAAAAGTCTCATTCTTTTTCGGTGAGCAGTGTGAGTCAAACTTCTCAATTACCAAGTCGTATTTGCTTTTATCCTCTGCTTGTTCAAACACGAGCGTGTTAAATACCTCTATAGATTGAGGTCCCGCGACGGTAAGTAACAGTGCAATCTTACGTGCATCCGATGCCTCTTCAAGGCGCACTGCTTGCAGGTATAGCGCAAATCTCTGTTTAAACGTTCTCCATTCACAATCAAGATTCCCTGTCCAGTTCACAGCGTCAGGCGGTTTAACACTTTCCATGATGACTCCGGGTGTTGGTGATCATCACCACTCCTGGTACCATGTAATGTTTCTTGATCCAATAAAGAAACAGTTTTGCAACAAACTTGTTTTTTATTCTAACTTTGTCAGGATATCAACACGAGCAGTAGCAGCCAGCTTCACTTCTAGTTCGTGAGCGCCACACCATCACTTAAGTGTAACCATACTGACACCTAGTGGTTATCTTCAGTACTGCAAATACTAATCCAATCTATCACTACAGTCATGAGCTGGTTCTGGTGAGCAGCGTGCGGCCCACACACTCAGTATGGCAACTGCCATTACAGGAAACATGGTGGACAGGGTAATAGTCTCTAAAACGGCCTGTGTGGGAGCCATGATAACACCAGCGGCCTTTACAGATTTCAATGAAGGGTCCAACAAACTAGACATAAATCCGCCATACCTAGGGGCAGCCTTGTTGTCCTTAGGAGCACCATCCACGACGCTCGGGAGCAGAGGTGGGTAGTAACGAGTTACATTTACTTCGTTACATTTACTTGAGTAAATTTTTTGGGTAAATAATACTTTTAGAGTATATTTAAAAATGGGTACTTTTACTTTTACTCAAGTAATTTTTTGGTGAAAAAACGGTACTTTTACTTCGTTACTGTGGGCGACGCTCCTCTCGTTACTTCATCTTAATGCTATACAAGTTA
>JAUMHE010000068.1:5463939-5487269 GCA_032359235.1 Enteromius mattozi | reverse complement strand
ACAGCATCTTCAGAATAAAGAGAATTTTGCTTCCAATCCAAAGTATCTCCTGGTCTCTCTTGGAAAATATCACAACAACACACACAAAAGTCCATAATTGTGACAACCTGGGGGCTGTTCCAGAAAGCAGGTTAGGTGACATACTCGGGTATGTTTAAGAGTAAATAAGCAGATAACCTCAACTTTCGGTTCCAAAACCGGAGGTAACTTTCAGGGTGTGCAAGTAGCCATATTAACTTGCTCTCTGAAGATAATCTGCTCCAGAGTAGGCTATGTTTCAGGGTTAGTTTACTTCAGAGCTATCAGTGTATGCGTGCATGCTCTACTGACGAGAGTCCAGTGGGCGTGACAGATTGAACCAACCTGAACCAACTCTTAACACAAAATTCCGTGTTAGTGTCACGGAATCGTCGAAAATTCCGTGATGGGCTCATGGAAAAGATTACATTGTAAGTCAGTGACAGGCATCAGCCATGATCCATGCATGGATAACCGGATTCATTTTGTATAAAATGTATACTTTCATTGTAGCACCTAGCCCCACCTTTACCCTAAACCTACCCGCTTCTGAATAATATAAAACACACACAGACCATATAAGCATAGTCACAGATATTTATTGCAAAAACGGAAAGTTGTGTTGCATTTCAAGTCCTTCTGAAGCCATACGATGTCTTTATGTGAAGAAGAGAGTAAAATACAAGGTTTTAATCGCTGAAATTATCCCGCTCCGTTAATGCGCTCACATCTGATTCAAAAGACACTCTCGTCCTGTAGAATGATGCAATCGATCACCAGACACACAAGAGCCAATAGGAGTTCACAAATGCATGGTCACGAGACGAGCCAATAGAACTTTACAACCAAGGATGACGTAAGGATTCTCTTGGCGGCATTTTTTTAATTTGTTCAAAGCAGCAACTGCAGCACAGATGAGTCACGGCAGACGGAGAGATGGTGATTGCATTTTGTCACAAATCAATCCTTTTGCCTCGGAAGAATTGGAATATTAATCCTTTTTAATAAATAATGTTGGTAATTGTATCTGCCGGTTTATCTTGTGTTTTATTAACGGATGGTAGGTTTAGGGGCAGGTGTTGGGTTATGTGCTCATAAATGTATAAATAAAGTAATATAAATAAAACTTTTGTGACCGTTTACAGTGAAAAATCACACCCCAATACATATGCAATAATGGCAATATCATTACCCAATATTTGAATCCAGTTATCCCTGCGTGGATCACGGCTGATGCCTGTCAATGACTTACATTGTAATCTTTTCCGTGAGCCCATCACAGAATTTTCGATGATTCCTTGATACTAACACGGAGTTATGGGTTAAGAGTCCTGTGTTTTGTAAGATCAGGTTGGACTTAATATTATATATTATTACAATAAAGTATGATACTGTATGTGTCACGATCGCCAGCTGGAGTGCACATGAGCTCCATTAGAGGGCGCTCCACCCCAAAGTGTCTTCTTATGTGCTACCCTTGTCTGTGAGTTGTGTCCCCATTGGTTCCTTTTTTTATGTGTCATGTTCTGATTGGTTACCTGGTTTCATGTGTCTTGTTCTCATTGGTGGGTTCCGTCTTTTATTCTGCCGGCCCTGACCCTCGCTTTGTTATTGGATACTCCTTTGCCTTTGCTCGGATTGTACTGTTTGCTGGTGTTTGACCCTGCCTGTTTGACCACGTTTGCGAATAAAGTGTTTGCATTTGGATCCCAACTCGACCCTCAGTCTTTTCGTAACAGAATAATCAGCCACACCCGGATCCAGCAGCTTTATTTCACCCACCCTACTCAACCATGGACCCCATTGACCAGCTTCTAAATCTGCGGCAAGGAAACCAATCGATTGAGGAGTATGTACACCAGTTCTGTGAGTTATCATACCAAGTACCACTTAATGATGAGTTTCTGTTTAAGGACTTGTTTCGTTTTGGACTGAATGAACTCACTAAATCTCAGTTACCACAGCTGCTGCACAAGATGGCCGCCAACCCTGAACCACATCCACAGCCCAAGATGACCGCCACCCCAGAGCCACAGCACAAGATGGCCACCCATCCAGAGCCACAGCCCAAGATGGCCGCCACTCCAGAGCCACAGCCACAGTCCAAAATGGCCGCCAACCCAGAGCCACAGCCACAGTCCAAGATGGCCACCACTCCAGAGCCACAGCCGCTGCACAAGATGGCTGCCAACCCAGAGCCACAGCCACAGCACAAGATGGCTGCCAACCCAGAGCCACAACACAAGATGGCTGTCAGTCCAGCGCCGCTGCACAAGATAGCTACCAAGTCTACTCCAGAGGCCTAATCCGCCCATGAGCCTGCCACAGAGGCTTCATCCGCCCATCCTCTTCCAAAAGCCTCATCTGCCCTCAAGTCCACTCTCTTCAGACCGGCCCAGTCCAAGAAACCCCTTCGGAGGTTGCACCGGTGGCTGCAGACTCTCCAGGGGTATCCTCGTCCTGCCCAAACCCAACTAGGGAGGCCACCTCACACAACACACAAAATAAAACAAAGCAAAATATTTACCATAGTTTTATGTAACTGTTTAAATTTTGTAATGAGAAACCACGAACATCGGAAAATATTAATATTAATTTACTCTTATGTTGATCAATTCATTTTTCCTCGCATCATCTATAGAGAATGAGATGTACAAAAAATGCAAGTGAGCCTTGGAATACAACAGGACACATGGTCCACTGATGGGCAAACCCCCGGATGAATCAAAACGCTCCATAAACTCTTCAAAAACATTAACTCAGAGGTTCATTCATCTCCTGTCACACGTTCAAACAACATATTTCCTCATACAGTGGATGTAGGTTGATGTTGGAATTCCACATGTCCAGATTCCAATATCTGGATGTCATTATAGTATCACAGGAGTCACAGGGGTGTCAGTTGGTATTGGATAAGGACTACTCATTTTGTATTTTATTACATCCAATCAATAAATTAGCCTTGGCTCAGAAGATATTTATTATGGCATTTATGTAGGTGTAGTCTGATCACATGCTAAAGCAGTATAAACTGAACCATCACTATACGATTAACACAAATTGCCAAGCAGAGCAGTCTCCAAATTCTTGTTTTATGACATTCATTTTTATCAAATGGAAACACTAATTTTAGGCTTTGTACCATGTACTTGCAACCTATTGCACCTGCGTACACATGCACTCTCTTTTCTCTTTCACTCTGAGATGGGGGTGGGGGAGGGGTTAAAACAAGCAAATGTTCCTTTTTAGAAATCAACAGAAGCTTGGAACCATAGCAAGTTAAAAGTACATACTATTATGCAGGTTATCTAATCACAAAAATACTATACCAAGTCTGTGACAAAGTCAGAGTGGGGAAAAATTTTTTACATTTTTGTGTTACCTGCATATGTCCATTCTTTAGCTTAAAAAAGGAAGAACACACAAACGTTAAAACAGAGTCAATTAAATTGTAACCTAATTATTAAGACTTACAAAAAAAGACAATGAGTAACTAGCACATTAGGGCAGTTTATTTATTTAGCATTTAAAGTTACTGAAGCATCAAAAAGAAAAGAAGTCTTTTCAGTAGCAGTGATCACCAAAAAGTTATTACTACAGGTCACTGCATTCATATTACATAGACAAAGTCTTACCAGTTCCTGAGCAATCCACACACTTGCAGAAGAGAAAAAAAGTCACTGTTATCCAGACAAGGTCCATTCTTCCACTTTCCTCTCCACAGACTACAGACACTCATACAATGAGAAAGCTATAGACACACCAGTACAGTGGAAAATGGTGGAAAAATCTTAACAGGTCTATAGCACAACAACTTTTAAAAAAAAGTATCCAAAAATGTTCACAAAGAAATAATAATTTGTGTTCCTTTTTTGGGTTTGAGTGATTTTGTCCAGTGAGCTGAATTGTGGAAAAGAGAGGCCATCACATACCACAGAAGAAAGTGAGAGAAACAGAAAGAACTGAAAGGAGAAAAGAACAAGTGAACGAGAAAATCACTTGCTGCTGGACACTGAAAAATGTGTATGACACAACTAGCTGAGGGGGGAGGACTAAGGGGGAGCAGGGAAAGGCTGACTGAAGGGGTACTGAGGTGATAATAAAGAGAATGAATAGAGACTGAGAGAGGGAGACCAGAGAGGACAGAAAGTGCAAACAACAAAGGCTATTTGACAAATTTAGCATTTGTAACTATTTTTCTGTGCTGTGCTGTGTTAAAAATTCATAATAAATTAATAATAAAATGTATGTATGCTATTTGTAAAAAAGAAATAAAACAACACAATGACATGGTAATATTCATGGTTTTCAGGGCCCCTGAACATCATTGATTTGAGTCATCAATGCGTCCCGGGCCCCTTCTGCCTTGCTGGGCCTTTGCCTATCGTCCTAACCTTCCCCAGTTATGGCACACCTGACACTGATTGTAACAACTGAATTAACAGGCACATGCAATTTGCATATTTGAATTTCACAAATAGAATAAAATGTTCAAAAGTTCAATGACCTCATTGAACGCCTTATTGCGCTTCATTTTTTAAACGCTGGAGGGCATCGAACTCCGTCCAATAATTTCTACAACCTCTTTTTGTTCCACTGTGCTATCTTTGTGTTTATTGTTATTGTTATTGTGATCTATATTAATGCACGTGTTTGCATAAGTGTTTTGGCTCTCTGATTTAAGAAATATTATTTAATAGTATAGATTTATAATTATTACACGAATTTCTGGCTTTTTATATTAAATTAATTGGCCAATAATTAATGAATCTCTATAACACTGAGGTGTTTATGTTTGCTTTGGATCCCCTTTATTTTCACTGGAAATAGTTATTCGTAATTGTAATGTGTTCTGTAGTAGGCTAAATGTAATGTAGCAGCACCCTCTCTCATGCCACGATGTCATGGCTCGGATATGTTCAAAAAACAAAAATTCGTTCTACGTTTCAGCTTGGGTACTCCAATCCGTTCCTCCTATTAAAATTTAACAACATAGTGATACGTTTCAACGTGAAACCGTTGCACAGTCTTACGCAACGCTTCTTATCCATGAAGCTTTCGCCATTGGTCAATCATTAGCGAGTAGGGCGTGTTAGAATGGTTATCATCATTTTCATTGGCCTATTCCCTATTAGAGGCGTGGCTGTGGATTTCATTCACAAATCTCAGGCTGCAGTTGACGTTCATGTGCATGTTCCTCTTAAAGGCATACATGGCAGGCTCATCCTTCTGGAATGTATATATATATATATATATATATACATATATACCTATACCCATACCCACACCCACACACATCTGTTTAGTGATTGCGCATTGGAAGAGCTGTTAAAGAAAAAAAATACCTTGTTAAACGAACCCAAAAGGGGAACAAACCCTCCAGAGAAATGTTTGTAATATTCTAACTTAAGTTTTTTAATGTAAATATAATAAATGTATGTATGTAAAGGTTAATGTTAAGATTATTACTTCATCTGCGACAACAGCTTGACAGCTGAGCTCATGCACTTTCTGTGTACTAATTGATAATAGTCCGTGGCCGGCCTGTTTGAGAAAGCAACAACTCATACTGAACGTATACTTTATACCCTAACATGGCTGAGACAACCAGTTTGAGTGCGGGAAATGTTTTAAAGAATATGTTGAACGAAATCGTCATTCATTTTTATATTTTCATTCATTAAAATGTAAAACGACATCAGCTAAAGACTTCTACAAATGTAGTGCTCTAGAGCTTGACGAAAGCTTGTTCATATCATAACTGTTTTACTATTGTTCAGATGAGACTACAGAACAGATAGATTCACGTGTGTCAGTTGACTTGGAGTCTGTAGATTAGCTGTATTCCAGCGGACGCTTACCACGTGATAGTGAGATAGTGATAATGAAGCTATGACTTTATTACTTCCTTTGCTTAATGATCTTACTCCTTTCCCATTAAAAGAGTGAATGCGTCATATGTGCATATGCACACACTGTATCTTTTCTACCAGCGCATGTTTACACTTCTGTTCCACTGCGCTCATGCCAACACAAATACCACACGCATGGGCGGAGCTACTAGTCGTTGAATGGCCAGTCGCAGAAGAGCGGAACAATTACTGGCTAGATCGTAAGCCAATAAGACTGTTACTATCTGACTGTAGCGGCCAACGAGAGGTTGTGCGTGGATGGCACTAAATTGGGCACGTGTGTCCATGCACATGTTGACACTCAGTAAGTGAGGAGAGAGAGTGAACCCAGATAGGGAGCTGATCTTTGAAGTAGAGTAGACGGTATCGTCCGAAAGGGTTTACGTTGCTTGCAGAGGTGCCCTGAAGTTGAGGTATGTTTTTTTTTTAATCACTGTAAAACAATTCGTTGTTAGGGTGCATGCCACACAGGAATAGTAGGCAATAAAATTTGGATTGCTCGCTTTGACATTGGTAAGCTGTTATTTGATACAGTGTTCATGTATGTATCCTGTTCCTGCAACTCGCCATTTAACTGTGTGTGCAATCTGTGCATGTGTGTGCGGTTACATTTAAAATGCAATAGAATACATTATATAAGCTATATGGTCATATGGTATGACAGGAAAAACGTAATAAAAAATAAAATAAATAACCTCTAACGTTGTAGATAAGCCTGTTCATGCTATTTGTAACTCGTAAGAATGAAGATAAAATTTTCATATATATATTTGTGTATATATATTTGTATCGTGTTGTATTTTACATGTAACTGCAGTTAGGGGAACTGTGTATTTATGTTTATGTTTATGTTTATGTGTATATATACAGAACAACAAAACCAAAGCTTAAGTGACCCCAAATCAAAACTGTCATCTTCATTGCTGCTTAATATTTGAGCAGCAGAGAGAGAAAGTTACATACTGAATGTGAAGAATATACAACTAATGGACTGGAGGAAGACAGCAGGAAATAGATCAACTTTATTTTAATATGGGTTTGAATAGAGGCACACTTGAAGAGAAAGAGACAGACATTAAAAATGGTTGGGGGAGGGGAAAGGAACACGAGGCAGTCAAAAGTGAGTGTGTTTGTTTCTAAGCCAGCTGCCTCTACCCTGTCCTTGTATGTGTGTGTGTGTGTGTGTGTGTGTGTGTACTGTATTTGCCAGAGGGAGAGGAGAGGGAAAATGAAGAAATATAGAGACCCTAGCTGCCTTCTTTAACCACTAGTGTTAAAGCATCCTACTGCACCCCTCCCCCTATTTTCCTGCTGTAGACGATACACACTGAATCATGCACACTTTACACAGTTGCACAGGCATGCAAGCTCCTCTTTTTTCGGTGATCTTAGAGGTTTTAGACAGACCCCATGTACTATGTACTGGCTCCGACAAAACAGTATAGATCAAATAAATTTAATAATGAAATTGTGTGTATTTGATTTTATTAAAATAGTTTTTTTTTTTTTTTTTCAATATGCAGTAGGGTCTAAAAGATTACTAGTTTTTAAATGTAATCTGAACCTTGTAAAAACTGAAAAAAAAACATTTAAAAATATATTTAAATAGAGCAACTATTTTACATTTTTATATATTTCTGTTTCTGCTGTACTTTTGGGGAAACCTAACTTCAGTGGTTTGATTCACATTATTTTTTTTTCAAGTTTTGGCATTTTGTTGACTTTATTTGATCTCAGGAATTCATTGAGGTCATTATGGATTAATTATTTTTGGAAAGTATTGAATTTGAATTAGAAACTTTTATCTAAGTTTAGTCTTTCATATTGGAAAAAAACATTGTGCTTCCTGTTGTGTTGTTGATTGTTCATTTATCCCTCCTGTTATTGAAACCCTCCTAATTCAATTTTAAAACTGAAATTTGGTTTATTAAATTTCTTGAAATATGATTTGTTTTTGAATATGCAATATGATCTAAGAGATTACAATGGAAATGTATTTCAGATCTAATTTGAACCTGGAAATAAGCCTTTTTTTTTTTTTTTTTGCATTTAAAAAAAGTTTAAAATAGAGAAATTATATTTGTGTGCTCATCAACAAAAATTGGCATTTAAAAAAATATATATTAAATGTATACATAAGCAACTAAGGATCTCCGACATGTGGGCCCCACTACTGCCGCGGTTTGTGCATTATAACGTTGTTCAATACCCTCTAGTCCCAAGGCTTTCAATCCTGTTCCTCTGGAACCACTGCTCTGCACATTTTGCTTGTCTCCATTATCTGACACACTCATTTGGGTTCATGGAGCTCTTTCCTAATGAGCTGATGATGCGACTCAGGTGTGTAATTTAGGGAGACATGCAAGATGTGCAGAGCTATGGGTCCCCAGGAACAAGTTTGAAAATCACTGCTCTAGTCAGTACTATGTTTTTTTTTTGTTTAAATGCATGTCTCTGTCTTCTCTCTTTTGTTTGCAATAATTTTACAAATACATTTTTATTTTAAAACTTAGAAACTTAAAACTTTAAAACTTTTAAGGATACTTCTCTTTTTTTCTTTCTCACAGTCATGCAGTCCACAGAATCTATTTCCTCTCAGCCATCACAGGATTTACCAAGCTCCAAGAGCAATTTCTTGTTCAGTGATGATGAAACGGATGTTTTCCTTTTGGAGGACAGGGACAAGTCCCATGGAATCCATTCGACTCCGTCATGTATCTCTAACAGAAACGTTTACAGTACGAACAGTGAGCAGGAGCGTCCTGGATCTCAGTGGGCATGTGATGGGTTCATTGTGTCTAGTGACCCTCAGAGGTCACAGGACAGCAGTCATGCTAGGTCAACGTCTTCATCCATCTCATCATATCTGTCTCTCTCATCATCATCTTCGTCTGTATTTGGATGGAATAGCTCAGAGAGTGAGCAAGGGAAGAATGGAGGAACTGAAGGTGACCTGCTGTTTGCTCGTAAGGTGAGATTTTTTTCTACCTGTTCTTAACCCTTTACACATGGTGTTAACATCTGTCTCGAGTGGTGTACTCAAATGTAGTGAGTCAAGATCCACGACTTTTTACCTTTAGTATTTATATGCATCACAAATGTGACTTTTCTTATCTGCCTGTCATCTACTGCATCAGTGTATTGGTTTTGCATGCTACTAAAGCATAGAGATGTTTTAATACATTGCAGAATGTCAACACACACCAATAATGAAAGATTTCAAAATTTTGATTCTGCAAAAACTCTTTTGGGCAGAAACACAGTTTTGTAGTAAAGTACATGCACTGAATGAACTTAGAGGGGTCCTATTATGCTCTTTTACAATCTTTTGTTTTGGGTGTGTACTAGAGCATGCTCTCATGCTCGAAAAACGCATGTTTTTTACATAATTTACATTACAACAATACTTTTCTCCCCAGCTTCGGACAGATGGCTTGATTAGTTACAGGTTTGATGAAGGCCCACCTTCCGAAAAACAAAATGTGTTGTGATTGGTTAGCTGTCCCAGTGCATTGTGATTGTCAAACAGCTAGGCAGAATTACTAAAAGCAAATTCGTGTTCATATTTTCTGCCAGCGGGAGTAGCTGTTGGAGTGGTAAAGATTAAGATTTCCCCAGTAACAGCTGTGCACAAAGCAGTGCTTTCTTTTTTAAAAAGAAATTGTAACTTTGTAGATACTTTTATGCCCAAACATACACACTAAACACTGACTAAAATTAAAAAAGTGAGGAAGCATAATAAGACCCCTTTCAGATGTGCAAGCCTCACATAACATGATCTACAGTATTTTTATTTATTTAAATGTACAGTCAGGTCCATATATTTGGACACTGACACAATTTTCATAATTTTGTCTCTGTATGCCACCAAAATATAATTAAAATGAAACAATCAAGAAGTGCAGAATTTAAGCTTTAATTCAAGGGGTTAAACAAAAATATAACACAAAATACTTAATAATAGGTTGTTTGCAGTCATGTGGTTCTGACGGCATGCGAAATGCAGCTAGAGGGCAGGAAGTGATTTTTTATTTATTTATTTATTTTTTTTTTCTCCCTTGGAATCAGTAGCCGAAATTCAAAATGCCTGTGTTTTGTATTCTTTATGGATGCTCAAATTTTTTATTGTGTATGAAATGTGTTTTTCAAAAGGAGAAAAAAATCAAGAAATTAACCCGAAAAACGTCACTTGTGAATCCGCGTCTGCAGTTGAGAGTCGGATAATACTTGTGTGTGCAAATGATTAATGTAAGATATAATAATACATCAAAATATTAATAAAGAAATATATTAAGATGCAGGATGGCACAGTCAGAATTCACTCAATTCTAAAAGCCACATGATGTAAATAAGATATTATTCGCAGTTCAGAGAGCTTTACTGATTATAAAGGAACATGGTGAGATTGTGATCGAGTGACAGCTTTTTAGTGATTACGTAGAAGCGCTATTTGCTCGTTTTCTATGCTATAATCAATTCAGAATTTTAAAAAAGTTGTTTTACGTGCTGCTGACCCACAGCCACAAACCCTGTACAGTACATGCAGCAAGTTTCAGAAGTGACATATATCACGCATCCTTCGTATAAAAACAGGATTCACTTTTGAAATAGCTTGTTTGCAGTGAGGGTAATATCCACCACCTCAGTGGCAAGCAAGTATTTCAATTTAGTTTAACTTGTATTTTTCTGTTTATACCTTCTCTTGTTATAGCGCCTAAAACAGTGCAGTACGGACTTTCTTCATCTGTTCTCTTTTTCAGGCACTCCTGAAACTTTGCTGCATACAGGGTTTGTGTACATTGGTCCTGTTAGCAGCACGTAAAGCAAAACTTTTATTCAAAATTTTAATTCATTCTAGCCTAGAAAGTGAGCAAATAGCGCTTCTATATGATCGCTAAAAAACTGTCACTCACTTAAATTTATTTATCTCTCAATGTTCTGTTATAAAGGTATCTGAAGTGCAAATAATTTCTTATATACATCATAACTTCATGTGGTGTTGAGCATTGAGTGAAATATAACTGTCTCATGCTGAATGCTTGTGAGTCAGCAGCCTTGGAATATCTATTTATATCTTTATATCTTAATATATTATTATATGCTATATTAACCATTTGCACACACAAGCATTATCCAACTCGGCTTCTCCTGACTACAAACACAGGTTTACAAGGCACTTTTTTTTCTTCTGTTTTTCAGTCAATTTCTTGACTTTACCCCTCTTATGAACAACACATTTTCGTGCATGATAAAAGCTCCTTGTATTTTCATGGTTTGACCGATTTGAGCAATCATAAACAAGGCAAAACATATAGAGAAAAATCACTTCCTGCCCTCCAGCTTCATTTCGTGCCATAGGAATGACGTCATATGCAAACAACCTATTACAACTATTGTATACAAAACCTCCTTCACCATTTTCAGGGTCTCAAAAAATAATTGGACAAATAAATATATGCATCTTTTTTTCTTTTTTTCTCTCTTTTTTTTTTTTTTTTTATATTTTGTTGATAATCCTTTGCTGGCAATTACTGCCTTAAGTCTGGAAACTATAGACATCATCAGAGACTGGGGTTTCTCCTTTTGATATTCTTTGCCAGGCCTTTACTGCAGCTGACTTCAGTTGTTGTTTGTTTGTGGGTATTTCTTGTTTTAGTTTTGTCTTCAGCAAGTGAAATGCATGGTCAATCAGGTTAAAATCAGAAGACTTACTCTGCCATTGGAGAATATTCCACTATTTTACCTACAAAAAACTCCTGGGTTCCTTTTGTTGGACCATTTGTACTATAAAGTCCTGCCTATTGAACTTTGCTCAATTTGGCTGAATCTGGGCAGAGAGTATATCCCTATACACTTCAGAATTCATTCAGCTTCTTCTCTCACGTCACCACTAAACACCAATAACCTGGTGCCACTGGAAGCCATGCATGCTCATGCCATCACACTGCTCTCCCATGTTTCAGAGATTATGTTGTATGCTTTGGATCATGGGCTGTTCCCATCTTTCTGGCACATGTTGATCTTAATTTCAGATGTCTAAAGAATGCTTTTCCAGGAGTTGTCTGGCTTTTTTAGATGCTGTTTGGTAAAGTCTAATCTGGTCTTGTTTGCACCTTGTGGTGAACGCTCTGTATTTGCGCTCATGAAGTCTTCTCTTGATTGTAGATTTTGACAGTGGCATACCTACCTCCTGGAGAATGTTCTTCTCTTGGCTGGCTGTTGTGAAAAGGTTTTTCTTTACCGTGGAGAGGATTCTCTGATCATCCACTGCTGCTGTTCTCTGTGGCTGTCCATGCAGTGCATTTTGTTTTTTGTTTTTTTTCTCACTCTTTCTCAGAATCTACCAAATTGTTGATTTGGCCACTCCAAATGTTCCTGATATCTCTCTCTAATGATTTTTGTTTTTTAAGCCTAAAAATTGTTTCATTTATATGGAGAGCTCCTTTGATGTGGTTTACAGCAACAGCTTCTAAATGCAAATGGAACACTTATGATCAACTCCAGAAGGATGAATAATAAAGGAATAGCCCACATCTGTCCATGAAATTACAGTTAACTGTCCAATTACTTATGATCCCTTGAAAAAGGAGGGAGGTACTTATTAAAGATCTGTGATTCCTTAAGCTTTTATCCAATTGTGATAAGAATACCCTCAAATTATAGCTTAGAGTGTGAACTTTAAGCCCCACTATGTAAATGGAATGTTTTGGTCAACAGCTAAAATAATTAAAAGAAAAAAGTGTCCAAATATATATGACTCTGAATTCATCAGAACAGATTATTATTTTGTTTATGAGACACAGCAACATTTAAAACCCTTATTTTAGCACAGTGGTTGATTGCCAGGTGGTCCTTCACATGACACATAAGGATGCATCAATGTTTACACCAGAACTTTGAAACCATTTGCACATGCATTTAGTGCTGTCTACTTGTGATGTTATTGCCGAAAACAATATTAATATTAAATGCAAAAAAGTTAAATTTATTAACTGAATATCAAGATGGCTTTCTCCCCCTTTCAGTGTTTAGAACTGCAGGGGTATGTTCGACCTCTGCTGGAGCTTCTAAATGGACTGAAGAAAGGGCGATTTGACAAAGGTGAGACAAAAGCAAACGGTTTCTGTGTGTGTCTAGGCTTAAACATCACTCTTTGTAAGGATATAAAACAGCTGTAATTGGCCTGTAATAAATTGTATAGTAGAGTGTAGCAACACTTTTATGTGCGTTGAAATTTATTGCCTTTTTTTTTCTATTTTTTTTTTTTTTTTTGTGTCTGTGCTTTCTTCTTTCTGGAACACTGACAAGGTGCAGCCCAAGGCCTTATTAAAAATAAATGTCAATTTACTTTATTGTTTTCAGTTATTGCACATTTCATTACACAAGCGGAAAAACATCACGCTGTGCAGGAAGTGATTTAATCTGACTCTTTCTGAAGATTGTATCAGTACATTTACTGCTTGTGATTGGCAGGTCTGAGCAGTTTTCAGCAGAGTGTTGCAATGGACAGAATTCAGAGGATTGTAGGAGTCCTGCAGAAACCACATATTGGGTGAGAGAGTTTGAATATCTGTAAGAACTGTATTAGTTGTTATTGAGATCATAACAGAATAAGCAAAAACTTATTTTTTTTTTGCATTATTTCAGACTTGTTAGGTATAATCTTGTCTATTTGCTTGCAAGTATTAATGACATTATTAGGGGTCCATCTTTCAAACAACATCCAAGCTTAATGCAACTTATGTATAATCAGAACAGAAATTTCTGTAGAAGGTAGGTGTGGAACGGTTCTCTGCAAAAAAACTGTAGCTTACGGTTCTCCACACACCTACCATGCACTAGGACTGCAATTTAAATCTAACTATGCATTCATAATATGGTTTGTTATAAATAACAAACATGAAACAAACAGGGTTCGGCTAATGTATGTGTCTGTTGATGGATGTGCATTCTGATTTCCCAGTACGTTACAACAACAGCAATGGGGAAAAAACGTGGACAAACCTTTCACTCTTGTTCAATACGAGTGCCCTATTCTGGAATATGTGAATATTTATTCTGTCATCGTGCTGATAGCAGGCGTGCACAGGTGAATTTTAATACAAACAAGATCAACATGTTTTTTAAACAAAAAGTATTTTCATCAACAAAAGTCAGTCTCATAGTCAATCAGTATGTTACTGTAACTCTTCTAGCCCACATCTCATCCCTTTTGTGTTCATTCCTGTTAATTTTCCATCTATATTTCCGCGTCCCCTCTCTTCCGTCTTTCTGTCCCAAAAACAAATTATCACATTTTATACTTATTTTTTTTATGATGCTTCATAAAATCAGAAAATAGTTTAATTTAATGCAATTTAAGAACACTGTAAATAATCAAAAAGGAATAAAAAGGAGTAAAACAAATATTATTTCATTATTTAAAATGCATTTTAAAGAGTCTCCTCTGGTGTGACGTCTTTGTCCTATGGTGTGACAGTACAGGTATCACACCAGAGGACATTTCAGCCTTTTTCTTTCAATTAATGACCTTGCTTTTCTGAGCTAACTTGTCATTAGCAGTTAGCAAGACACATTTGCATAATTTTCCATGATTATGTAGTTTAACATGCAGTTTTTAATTAAAACATAAAATTTAAGGTTGTCATACGAAGGACAACAAAACATAAATGGTACCTAATTAGACACATTACTGTACATACTAATATGTACATGGTAAATGTGTAGCACCTATGGAAAAATTTGGTATTATGTGGTAGCAAACAAGACACATACTGTACTTGGTAAATAAGTAATATTTACAAACAAGTGTTTGTGCAATAACAGTCACTTACAGGTAGCGTCAGACTGTGATTTCTTTGGGGGAAAAATATACAGTATACTGTATACATTTAATGCATTTCATTTCCTGAAAAACCTGCCTTTTAACTTTATCAGTTGTTTGATTCACATTTTTGCCACCAAAGCCGCTATTAATTAGACATATATTCTTTCACATTTGGCAGTTTGTTGATTGAAGTTTTACTCAGTAATTCATAAAAATTGTTATAGATTTGTTTTTATTGGAAAAACATGTCATTTCATTTGTTTTCACTATTTTAAAGTTTGAAGTTAACCAACCTTTCTGTAAATTCAGGCCATTGTGCGACCAAATATGTCAGTGATTGCTCCCATCCCTCCTATTATGCTATTGCAAACCTCCTAATTGCACATTGTTAAAAGAAGAAAGAACTATCTTCTCTTATCTCAAACCCAGACCAATCGGATAAGCAAGATGGTAAAAATCAAAACATGAAGCCACTCGCTAAGTTGAGTCGAGAATGATATGGGTGCGTGTTGCTATTATCTAAATTCAACTTTTTAATACTACAGCTGATGAGATTAACTAGTTGTGAAAAGTGCTGAAGCATCATCGTGCAGTGTAGACAACAACATTGATAACTGGATTTTTGGCAAAAGTGCAGCGCTCAAGTAACTGATGGACTCGTGCTGTACTGATCTGAAGCTGAATATAATCGCAGTTAGTATTTTAGTTCAAATTTACCGGCATATACATTTTAACATGAAAGTTTATGCATAATGCGTTATAAACTATAGTTAACAACTGTCTATTTATAAAACTACTTTATGGTCTGTCTGAATACTCGATTCTGATTGGCTGGCAGGTACGCATTAAAATCAAAATAAGCAGCAGTGGAGCCTGCAGGTGTATGCACTGTGCGCACCCTGAGTGCTCAGACTGACCTGAGATTTGCCCCGTGAACATTTAAGCAATAAATTATAGGCCCGTGAAAAAGAAAAAAAAACCTTTTGCCTGGATACTGAATAACTACATTATATTCCTCAACACCGAGGTGGTAAAATTGCTGTTTTTGAAGTAACTTAAACACGGCTTAATTTTTTGAGAGAGATGTGCAGATACAGGTATTGCATCTCTCTCCCTCTTGATTGATCAATGAAAGTAATATTTTTTTTTCCAATAAATGTCATCTTACTATTGCATCTCTGTGTCTGATTTGAAGCAGGCCGAATGCTGTACCCTTACGTTTGCACAGATGTAACCACATTGCAGTTCAACATTTTAAATGTGGATGTTTCACAAATGTTTGGCATCAGAATGAGTCAAGTTACTTATATATTTGACAGTATCAGACTATATATTTGTCTGTGTTATTGTTAATTTTTTTTTTTTTTTCTCTTTCCCTTGTTCTCTATAGAAAGAAGTACTTACCCACTTTGCTGCAGATAGAGGTGATGCTAAAGCTTTGGTTCCCTCAAGTGACTGCTCAAGTTTCTGTGACCCCTAACCTTGCTGACTTTTCACCTCAAAACATTTCTACCCATGGCAGCAGCAATATCACTCCCCCACACAAGCACAAAGACCAATTACATATTCCAGTCAAGGTTAGTATAGATGCACACAAGAGATTCCCATCATATTATCTTATAATGTGTGATTTTTTTTTTTAGACCATGATGCCCTTTTTTTTATTCTCTCTTGGCTCTTGCAGAAGCGAAGATTGAGCTGGTCAGACACAGATTCACCCTCTTCTTCACCTCACATGGTGTGTAAAAGCTCCAAACTCGAATGCCATGAAGAGCAACATCAATGGCCATATGTTGATAGAGGGGAGGGCTCTTCAGAGACTCCTTCCCTTTTCTCAAACAAGAACAAATCAGACAAGCAATTTGGTGAAACCCTGGAGCACAAGGCTATCCAGTGGTCAGGTTCAAGACTGACATGGGTGCACATTGCACCTATTTTTTCCCCACCTAAATCTGATCCCTCTCATAAAGGTGGAATGGCAAAAGAAAGAGGAAGCAGAAATGTCCTTCCAATTTCCCCTCTCACCAGCAGGAGCAGTCCAGCCATGCAGGACAGCTTTGTCTCTTCCACTACACATTTTTCAGAACCGACTAGATACCAGTGCCAGTCTGGGAGTTTAGGAACAAGAAGTCCATTGCAGGAGTATGCCCAAACTCCACCAATCACAATAAAGCCTTCAAACCTTGTACAGCAAAGCACTATACAAACCTGATGCAAAAAAGCACAAGCAGCTGAAAGTCTTTTCAGTGTCAGAAAAGAATTGAATTATAGGATTTTGAAAGTTTTGAAGGTTGTATATTGCAATGATTGGAAAAGAATTGCAAAAACTCAACATGTAAGACTTGAATATTATATTGATTGGGTTGAAAATTTGGTTCTTTTGAACTTGAAAAGAAAAGAACCTCATTTTAAGGTGAAGAAGATTTAGTCAGTTAAACAGATAGCCCTGCCCCAAAATCGTGACATTGGTTGAGCCAGCATTATGTTGTCCTGGACAAGATGCTAAACGTTTTTGCTCATCAGAGCCACAGTTTTTACATGACAGTAAACATCCAAAAAAAATTACACATTTCATCAGAAAAATGTGATATTGCTTGTGGATGTGCTGTGCCCTCAAAAGTGTGTGTTTAATCTGAGGAAAATTGTAGTCATTGGGTGCTTCTCAATATCTCCCCTTGTTTCCTTGCTCTGCCATCCTACATTCTATGACCCGGAAACTGATTGAACTTAGCCATCTTGTAGGACATTTCAGTTCTCCAATTGCTCCATGAGGATCGAGGAATGAGGAGGCTATCTGAGGAGTCATGAGAGAGGAAACAGGTGTATCCTTTGCGGAAATGTATTATCAGCTAAACATGACGCACATATAAATTCTCCTCCCCCTTCACATCTGCACCAAGTGCTAACCATGGCAGAAGATGCAAACACATACAAATGTGAATATTACCGTAAATGTGGGTTATGTTTTGATAATTTAGTTTCGATGTATAACGTGTACTTTTCAGCACAGTTTATGCAAGTTAAATCCAGCGGTGCAGAGTCATCATTAATTGATGACGCTAAAGGGAGTGAGGATATATCATGATTCAATTCCTCCATCCTTGTTTTTTTTCCTTGCGTCCTTCCCTTGTATCCTAAGGGGGTGGAGCTAAGACGCGAGGAATGGAAGCAAGGAAAGGAAACGTGGATGCACAAATAAGAACTGTGAAGCACCCATTTACTATGGTTGAATTAAGACTAGACAGAAATAATTTTAGTAAAGAGTTAACACAGGCTCAAGCAAGTGTTAGGACTTGGCACTTGAAAATATATCATTAATAAGATAAGATAAAATTAAATGTTTAGTTTTTGCTATATTATGTTTTCTCAGACTGCTACTGAGAATGTTGAGAATTACATTTAATTACAGTTTGAAAAGATGCCAGTAGACAACACAGTGCTGGTGTGAAAGGTCCTTTTTGTAGGTCTGAGGAAAAATGTAGCAGCAGCATAACTGACTTTTCAATATCTGATATATTATGAATTTATGAGTGGGTTGTAACAGTTTCTTTTACTGAATTGGTTTCTTTTACTGCGTTTTATAAAGGCAGTCATTTTGTCCCACCCTAGTAGTGGGAGCTATGTCGACTGGTTTGGGTGGTTTATGGGGACCCAAATTAGTGAGATTATAAAATCACAAAATGCACAAAGTTTTCTGTAATGGGTAGGTTTAGGTGTAGGGTTGGTGTTGTAGGGTGATAGAAAATACAGTTTGCATAGTATAAAATCCATTACGCCTATTGAAAGTTCCCATAAACCACCAGTACCAGTGTGTGTGTGTGTGTATGAGAGAGAATTTATAAATGAAGATGAACCATTTTATTTATTTGCTGTATAATCTTTGTGACAACACATCAAGCTGGAAGAACTAACCACAACTACTATAGACATTATGTTAGCGTGTCTAAATGAGTAATGTCAGATGGTCCTAATGGCTAATGGGGAATCTCAACCTCATATTATGTAGGAAATTATTTAATATCCAGGTTGAAAGATAAAAGAACATTTTGATAGAAAAAACAGTGCTTTTAAGTGCTTGAATGAGGCAGTTGAGTGTATTAGACATCTAAAAAAGGGTCAAAATGTTAGAAATAAGGAGGACAAAACCATCATAAATAGTGCTAATATGGCAACCTTTATTTATTCACTTTCAACATTTATTTATGATTATTTGTATATGTATTTATTATGGCAGCTGAGGTCATGGTATATTTATTAATATGGCAGGTTTTTGTCATGGAATTGCTGTGTGGAAAAAAAGAAGGAAATCTGAAATTGGGAAACTTGTGCCTTTTCTCAAGAAACGATATGAATATTCTGATTCATACCCATATTTGTTGTGTATTTTTATTAAATTGTACAAAACACAAAATCTCAAAACTTCATGAGAAAACTGCATTTGGATATAGTAACAATTTACCACTAACTGAACAGGGGTACAGTAATTAGTATGACCAAGAACAAATATGTCAATTTGAACTGGTCATAGAAACATTCAGAGAGAATCAGTATTTTCTGACCAGTGACTTGACACTGTTGTGATGCATCTAGGAAGCATCAAATTTTTTTGGATCAGTATTTTTGGAGCAGACAAATGATAATGACTTAAAATTAAAATGCACTTGTTGGTGCACTGACTTATGCATCAATTAATTTCTAAAAAAAGAAAAGAAAAGAAAAACAATTTTTTGTGGCTGTAAAGAGTGTAATGAGGGACAAAAAAATTGCAATTTTACGTGCTGCTAAATTATTGATTAAAATAAATAAATTGCTTCGAGTCCAGGTGTCCCTAGCAATAGAAATTTTTACCATGTTAGAAATCAGAACTGATATCTCTCTCAGCTTTATTATATGTAATTGACTTTTTTTACATAGGGCCTAATGATTTTGTAGAAATAGGTTGCACTTATTTTAATTTTATTTTGTCATTTTTTTATACTGTATTGGTTTATTAAGACCAAGAGCAATGATAATAAAGGATGTAAAATGGTTGTTTAATCTGTCTTTTATAAAACTATTGTACCACTCTGCACACTGGAAATCTTTCTACTGCCTGTCCTTTCTTTCCAGTCTCTCTGTCACCTTTATTTTATTTATATGGCGCTTTATACAAAACAGATTGTGTTTAAAGCAGCTTTTTCGCTCTGTCTTCCACCTGTTTTTCCCTTCTTCATACCGTACGTTTATTCTTCTTCTCTGCTTTTTACTGTTATTCATGTTTTTTTAACAAAGACAAGCATTTTAATAAACTCTGCATTTTTGGATGTATTATTTGACTATGTTCTATTTTAGTGGTATGTATGTAGTCTGTATGTCTGTGTGTGTTAGGTAAGGTTTACAATGTGCACTTGTGTTTTGGACATTCTGTTTATATTTAGAGTGCAGATGTTTGTACTGAGGCTGTGTTCCATACTGAAGCATAACTTTATATAGTGGCAACAAGCTTCGATGAGGCAGATCTCTAATATTTAAGCACAGATGCTCTGAATCAGAGCACTATATTGAGGCAGTACTCCAGTTAGACAGAGCTCTAAAATTAAGCTAGTGTTCTATAATGGCAGAGCTCAGTATCAGGGGCAGTGCTTTTAAAAACAATTTCACAGCACTGCTTTAAACCACTAAAACCAAAGCACTGCTGAGGCACAGACATATAGACTACTGAGTCAGAGCTTTGGCCACCTTATATATGTTTTGGAGTACAATATAAACCCAATAAGTACATTGTACTTAATTACTGTAGAGCAAGGATCTCCAACCATGCACATGGAAAGCTACCATCCTACAAACTTACAGGACAGGTTTGCGATACACTCATTATTTTCACATTATTATTATTTTGGCAGATGTGGTTTTGAACCACTGCTTTATGAGACCAAGATCTAAAGGCAAGTAGTGCTTCAGTCAGCCAACTGTTGTCTTCAAGTGGTACAAACTGATCCCCATGTTCATAAGCACAAGTGAATACATGTGGGGGTATAAGCTGTGTGTTTGTTTTCATGCGCTAGTGCAGTTAAATTCAAGTTAAATGTAATGCAAGTTAAATTCATTCAAAACTGATATAAATCTGGATCTGAACCACCAGATTAAAATTTTTAGCAAAACATTCCCTGTAACCATGGTAACTACAGAATAGACAGATTTTTCCTGTTTTATTCACCATCACCAGCCTATGAGGTCCCACTTTATATAAGGTGGCCTTAACTACTATGTTCTTACATTTAAATTAATTATTTGGTACAATGCACTTACGTTTTTACATAGTACTTATATATTTTTTTAAAATACCAATCTGTGGTTAATTTCTGTACTTACATTTATAATTACACTGTTGACCCATCCCTTACACCTAAACCTACAATATGCAATGTACATTGTATTTAATTTTTGATGTAAGTTAAGGCCACCTAATATAAAGTGTGACTGCCTATCATATAACAAATGTTCAGGTGCTTCGGAGACAGACACAAACTCTCAAATGTGTGTACATGCACACAAAGTACACAAACAGGATACATTTTAAATAAAACTATTACATTTTTGTATGTTTACTTAAATATATTAAATTTCTAGAATATATAACCATATTGTAGAAACTTGATATAATTTCCTGTAAAGCTGTTTTGCAATGATTTGTATCGTAAAAAGCGATATATAAATAAACTTGAATTGTATTGAATTAGTTTGTTTTGAAAATGAATCAACATCGTTAATTATTCACAGGCCTAAACTTGGTTAATTGACTTTTCTTTTTTTCTTTTTTCTTTTTCTTTTTTCAGGTTTCTGGTCTGTACAGAATGAATTTGTTCAGATAAACACACACACATACAAAATGTGAAAATACCATATGAGAGTGTCTAGGTTTTGGTTTATTTAAATCACTACAAAATTAATCAGAAGCGGTATTTGTACTCCACAAAGATCACACACATCCACACTCTGCACATTTACACATACATACCTTCACTATGCATTTACAAAATCCACACTTTAAATATTCTAATCTCCTATAAATCTTTAATCATGCATGCAAATATCTACACATACAAAAAAAACTCACTAGTCACTTTGCATTTTTCCAAATCAGAAAATAAAGCATGCCATGCACACACTCTCTTTGACACACACCCACACGCACACAGACACCCCTCCCCTCTTGTATCCAAGCAGTTTTAGGCAGAGAGCAACCCATACTACCCCCACCCCCAAACCTCTTTTCAACTGCCACACCATCTCTCTCTGCCTCCCTCTCCATCCCACCCTCAATCTGCCCCTCTTCTCCTCTATTGGAGGACAGAAACTAGGGGCAAATAGCAAGGGGAGGGTGTGGAGAATCTATTGCTTGTGTCTTGTGTGTGTACTGTAGGACATCTAAGTGGGGAGAAGGTGACTTTATATTATTTTGGAATGCTTGAATGATGAAATTTTATGAAATTTGAATAATTTCCATGCACAAAACATAAATATATATTTTTGTATGTGCGCAAAATAATTATTCCTTTTTTTTCATTTTCATAAATGTTTTACTAAAATTACACATTTTTAAATTAATAGAACAATTAATGACAGAAATGGCTAAAATGAATTGGGGTAAACTGCTGGGATTATTGTATATGTCTGGAGGAGAAAGGGTTGGATATGTGCTTACTCACTCGTAATGCTTGACTCTGTCGAGCCTGTCTCTCTCTCCCTGCTGTGTTCATTCAGACCGCTCCATAAGTACTCACGCAAGCTGCCTACACACACATTCAGCAACACTGCTGTCACAAACAAACGCATGTCACAAACAAACGCAAAAAAATAAATAAATAAATAAATAAGAAGAATAATAGAAACTGGATAACAACATATTATTCACATTTATCATAATATTCACATTCATAATATTCATTATTAGTGTAGAAGTGCATTGTTTTATAGATAATAGAGGAAACTGAAAGGGTTGTTGATTGGCTGTAGTGACATCTCCTTAATTTGGCATGTGCTTGGCTATGGTTTTGTTCCATGCTGTGGTGTTTCACATTCATTACAAACTAGCATTTTAATTAAAGAAACTTTTTTTTTTTTCTCTGACTTGCATAATTTATAAAACAATAAGCATGGTTTGATTCCATCGATAAATCTCAGTCATTCAGAAGAACTGCACAAAGCTATCTAACCAAATTTTCGAAATGGCTTGTCCTGTACAGAGCCTCTTTGGCCATAACCTTGATAGAGTCCATTACAGTAATAGTAAAATCATAACTGCTTAGAGAAAATATGGTTCTTTATTTTAATAGAAAATAATCTCTTCACTGACATTATTATTTTACAGTAGTAAAATTTAAGCAAGATAATTTATTAGAAAATAAAAGACAAAATATAACTAGAGTATCGGAATTGTCATTACATTTGCTTTGTAAACCAGGAAAGTGAAAGGGAGCTAAAAGTGGTGTGAACCGTGGTGCTAGAGAGTACGACAAACACAGAGATGGAGTGAACACAAACCCCGGAGGGTGGATTTATTGGACACAAGCAGGTGAGTAAACACAATGGTG
>JAUMHE010000068.1:5428328-5450146 GCA_032359235.1 Enteromius mattozi | reverse complement strand
CCATGCAATGTATTTTTGGCTATTGCTACAAATAAACCCCAGCGACTTAAGACTGGTTTTGTGGTCCAGGGTCACAATTTTGCTGTGAATTTATCCATTCAAACATAATACTTCAGAGAGAGTTTAATATTTGGGTGGGTTCTGAGGTTTGGGTTTGCACACTTCAGATGAGCACATACACAAATCAAGGCTTAAATTAGATTAAATTAAATTAACACAGATGATGATGAAATAAATGGCTGCCCATATTCCAGCATAAGGCACTCACATTGAAAAAAAGTGAATAGTTTGTCCACATTTTTTTTTCATTGCTATTGTAATGTACTGGGAAGCCGAAATGTGCATCCATCAACAGAATTATTGTTTTACGTGTTACTTATAACAAACCAGGTGCGTTGTCAGATTTAAGTTGAACTGTGGTCCTACTGCATGCTGAACTGTGTGTGGAGAACTGTTCCACCCCTAAAGACTAGCAATTGTATTTTTGAGAGCAGTAATGAGATTTAAATTTACCATTCAATTAACAGGCTTTTGCAAAGTTAAAAAAACAAACAAACAAATCCAAATCTTCTGTTTTCTACCTCTGCCTATAGTCTAGATTGGTTCCCTCTCAGACAGACTCTAGTGCTCCACATCCCATCCTGCCAGCAGTGGGTTCAACCCAGTCTATCGCTCCCTCCCAAGCTGCTAACTTCATGAATGACGCTATAGAGAAAGCCCGCAAGGCAGCAGAGCTGCAGGCCAAGATCCAGTCTACACTGGCTATGAAACCTGGAATTCTAGGTGCTTTGGGGAACACAGGGCCGCATAACCTGGTAGCCCTGGCTAACCTGCACGCCATGGGCATTGCACCTCCGTGAGTGTTGTATACATCAAAAAAAACTACAGTTCTTAGAAAGGGCATGTAAACTTTATATATATATATATATATATATATATATAATAATTTTTTTATCTATTTTGGCAGCTCTGACAAAGAATAATTTTTTAGTAACATTTTTATTGAATTACAATGTTTTATGTTAAGGAAGAATTTATGGCTAAAAATAATTTGTTAAATGTTTTCTCATTTGCTTACAGTAAAGTGGAACCACGTGAAGTCACAAAGCCAACGCCCCTCATTTTGGATGAGCTTGGACGAACTGTTGATGCCAGTGGGAAAGAAGTTGAACTCACACATCGTATGCCCACCCTAAAAGGTACCAAGTGCTGCCACAGAAATACAAATTTCTCAACCTTTTTTTTATTAATGTTTTTTTGTTGTTTTTTTTCCTCTAGCCAACATCAGAGCGGTGAAGAGGGAACAGTTTCGGCAGCAGTTAAAGGAAAAGCCTAGTGATGACCTGGAATCCACATCTTACTTTGACCCACGTGTGACCATCAACATTGCACAAAGAGCCAAAAGAGGGTTTCGGTTCCATGAACAGGGACGCTTTGAGAAGATTGCCCAGCGCATACGCACAAAGGTAGATAACATCATGACTCCTTACTTTTGACTCTAAAAACTGTAGATTAAAATGGCTGGGAACAGTAACAAATGGGAAAACTATATTATCTTCTGTTATCAGGCTCAGTTAGAGAAACTACAGACAGAGATTGCTCAGGCTGCCAAGAAGACCGGCATTCAGGCCTCCACTAAACTGGCTCTTATTGCCCCCAAGAAGGAATTGGGAGAGGGGGAGGTTCCTCACATAGAGTGGTGGGACTCCTACATTCTGCCTTCCCACATAGAACTGTAAGAGTCAACAGCTTTTAAATGTCAGTAGACAACTATAAATCATTTAAGACAGTACTTGCCATGATGTCTTTCCAAAGCCTTTTTCCAAACAGTCTGGCAGTCATGTCATTTCTTTTGATTATTCATAATGGAATTTGGTGAAAGTGATCTTACTACATTTCTTCTGTTCTTTATCTCAGATCTGCACATATAAATTTTGATGAGGTGGAGATGCATGGAGTCACCAACCTAGTTGAACACCCAATTCAGATGGCCCCTCCAGGTACAGATACATACATACACACACACACACATCAAAATTTCAAAAGATTGATCTAACTTTTTCTGTTTCTATTTCTGTCTCTCTCTTTTTGCTTCTCTTTCTTAGTGGATACAGATAAGCCAGTGACTCTGGGTGTGTATCTGACCAAGAAGGAGCAGAAGAAGTTGAGGAGACAAACTCGCAGAGAAGCCCAAAAAGAGTTGCAGGAAAAGGTCCGATTGGGTCTTATGCCCCCACCTGAGCCTAAAGGTACATTACCTTTTTAATAACATTAGTTTTAAAATATATTTAATTTAAACCTACCAGTCAAAGGTTTGGGCACGCCTACTCATTCTTTATTACATTTGTTTTTCAGCTATAAATTTTCCATATCACTTAAGAACATGTGTGTGTGTGTGTGTCTGTATACACAATATGTTCCTGTTTGTGTGCAGTGCGCATCTCTAATCTGATGAGGGTTTTGGGAACGGAAGCTGTGCAGGACCCCACTAAGGTCGAGGCTCATGTTAGAGCACAAATGGCAAAGAGGCAGAAGTGAGTAATTTCCAGTGCACAAAGTAATGATATCAAATGGAATATATCTTCAAGGTTGAGAAAAGAATACTGTTATGACTGTTTTTCATGTTTGTGGAGTAAAAAGTTTACACAACTTTTAAAAAATGCCAGGTAGCTGAAGTTATGTTTCTTAAGGTCGGGACACACCAAGCCAAAAATAAAACAAAACAAAAAACTAGATTTGAATGTATTCAGAACAGTAATAAAAATTTGCTAATAATAATAAAAAATTATAGTAGTGAACATTATCAATGACATTTATTATAAATGACAAGCCTAAACAAATTTAAAGGAAAATTTTAACTATGGACCGGTAAACTTCGACTTATGTCCCTTATTTTACATACTCCAGTTTAGCATGAATCCAAATGTAAGTGTGTTTTGTTTGCTTGATGGTGATTGAATAATATAAGATGTTTTTAATTTCAGATAATTTAAAAAGTGATTTTATATTTGGCATGGTGCTATTTGTTTGCCTTGATGCATTGTGTGGTGTTTCTTGTGTGTTTAGAGCTCATGAGGAGGCAAATGCAGCACGCAAACTTACAGCAGAACAAAGGAAAGAGAAGAAGGTGAAGAAACTTAAGGAGGATTTGAGTCATGGGGTTTACATTGCTGTTTACAGGTATAAAACATGACAAAACTGCTCAAATCTTACATTAAAATGCAGTACTATGGCACACTGAGTAAATTACATACATTGTGTTTAACAAGACTCTGTTTAGTCTATGTAGTCGTCAGAGAATTATGCAGTGACCAGTAATGTAAAACATCCCAATACTGTCTTCTACTTCAGCTTCATAGTACACACTAAGTTTCAACTCTTGCCTACTTCCAACTTTGGGTGGTACTTTAACAAGTTTGTGTGGTGCGCGCAGAAACTCTTTCATGTGATTTGAATTCTCAACTGTAATACAGCCTCATGCATAGCGCAGTGATTGGATCAAAAGAGTTAATTCTCATGAATAATACTAAGAAAACTGATGAAAATACTCTCCAGCCACAGCAGCCAATCACTACTCAAAATCAATGCATATGTCACTTTCTGTGATGCTAGTTCAGAGTTCAGTTCTTTTTTTTTTCTTTTCTTTTTTTCCCCCATGATTTCAGTCAGCTTTTAATAGCATTGTTCTCACTGCTTGCACAGCAGTGTGGCCAGCAATGTCTTTTTTACTAACTTGTTTACTCAAGTAGTTTATCTGCTTTGCCCTCAGAATCCGAAATCTGCATAATCCAGCCAAGAAGTTTAAGGTGGAGGCCAATGCAAACCAATTGTATCTCACTGGAACTGTGGTACTTCACAGAGATGTCAACATTGTAGTAGTGGAGGGAGGTGGGTGAAAATGATTAGAGAACCTCTATAGATGATTCTTTTAACATTGTTATTATTTTTCCCAGGATGTTTGTTTATTTATTAATTGACTCCTTACTCCCTGAAGGCCCCAAAGCACAGAAGAAATTTAAACGACTTATGTTGAATAGAATCAAATGGGATGAGCCAAATTCCAAGAGAGATGGTAAATAAATTTTAAGAGTGATTGAGGATGCAGACATTTATTGATCACCCCTTTTTAGAGTTATGATTTATAGGTGACGTTTGACATTCCATTTTTCTTTTAGAGCCTCAAGATTCAGATGATGAGGGTTCCAGAAAGAATAATAAATGCACATTGGTTTGGGAGGTAAGTGCATACCAGATAAATTCTCATGTAAAACAATGAAACGTTTATCAAAAGTTTTGTAGTTAAGACTTACCATCTGTGATACAACTATTTTGTTTTCTTGACCTTTGCATGGTTTTTACTGATATGGAAGTAATATGAGAGACGGTTTTTCTTATGTTTCTTATTTATTACATGATTTGTGTACTTAAATGTATGCACTTTTTCTCTCTCTCAGGGTACAGCCACGGAACGTAGTTACGGGGAGGTTAAGTTTAAACAGTGTCCAACAGAAAGTATGGCTAGGGAACATTTTAAGAAGCATGGCACTGAGCACTACTGGGACTTGGCTCTGAGTCAGAGTGTTCTGGAGACAACTGATGACTGAGAAACAGACAGAGCTCAAAGAGAAAGAATAACAAAGAAACAGTGGAGTCTATGGCATGTGCACGCATTTTTTTTAATTTTTCTTTTAGTTTTTTTGAGAGAGTAAAAGCAGAATAGACTGACAGAGAGAAACCTGTATATGTAAATATAGTTTGAGTGTGTAAAAGAATGATTGTTTTTGTACCTGCAATACAAGTGTGCAAGGCTTGAGAACAACGGCTGTATGATGAACTAGGATGTTAACCCTTATCTGTACTGAATAAGAGTGGACTCTGGTTTTGTATCTCTTGTAACCGTTTATAGTGTAGGCTGTGCGGTCTTTGATCTTGTGTGATTTCTACCTTGGATCCATCTTGAGTCTTGCATCTTGTGCTCTTAACATTTTGATGCAGTCTTTTCAGTAAATAAGCCTCACTCCAGAAATGTTAATTTACACTGTGTAGTTTGTTACTAAATGCACAAACAAGAGTATCTGTTTCTGTATGACACACAACTGGTAATTGTAGTATGGGTAAAGAATGGATAAATCTTTTTATTTGGCTCAACTATAAATGTCCAACAGGAAATGACAAAACACCTAGTTATTTAAATGTAAGGCACATTTTTTTCTTCCAAATTTCATGCCGTGGATCAAATGTGAAAGTGCAACTAACCAGATGCCAATGATTAAAGCTAGGAGAAAAATACTTTGCTTGTTTGTTGGTACAGGTTTGGTTCATTTTATGATGCAGTATATAATATAATTAAGTCCTCCAGTTGAATTTAGTGGTATTAAAATGCAATGGATTGTCATAACAGGTGCCAGTTTAGTTTAACTTTTTTAAGCAAGTTTTGATTTAATCAACCGAGAGTTCAGTATTTGTGTTACAGTATGTTAACCTTGCTTTTTGCAATACACCCATGCATGTGTTTTCACAACAGAAATTTTTTTAATAGCTCTTTAGTGGTGATTTGTTCAGATTCATATTCATCATTAACAAGAACATCATTAACATATTAGGAAATGCCATCACAAAAAGATTATTTCCTTTTCGTGTGTCAGCTTTTATTGTGGGTCAAATTTCCAAGAAGATCTATAACAAGTAACTCACCTGAATAGAGACAATAACCCACCTCCTCTGTTTGGGCACTCAAACTATAGGTTAAAAAACAAAAGGACCTGACCAACTACCCTAGCCCTCACCCCTTTAATGGGATACTCCACCCCAAAGTGAAAATTTTGTCATTAATCACTTCATTCATCCTCTGAACATAATTTAAGATATTTAGTGTACTTGGCAGTCAATGGAACAGTCACAAGCCGCCTGGTTTTCATCTAAATTACGTATGTTAATGTCTTCTGGGTATCTCCCAAACAAAAAGGCAGCCACCAGCGCTACAAAGTATGTTCATGGTTAATACACCTGAAATTTGCAACAGAAACCCCAAATTCAGTAAGTCATGATGAAAACGGGTACTAAATAAGCATATATCTTTTTTTCTTTATTTAATGGAGAGTTGCATAGGGTATACCCCGTAAATACCGGTTGTGCAGTAATTTATATTCTTAGTTTAATTTTTAATCGTTTTATCTAAAATGACTTGCAGTTGGGGAATACATAAAGTGATTTTTCTTAAAGAAACAAACACAGTGTTCGCAATACCAAGTCTCGGGCATTGTTTAAATAAGTACAAGCTAAAAAGGGAAGAAATAAAGTAAGTGAAAAAGTGTTTTTTTTAATGATGTCAAGTAGAGTCAATTAGCAATTAGTTGTCTTCATTTTTTACTTTGTATGCCTGTGTTGTGAACAACAACTCGCTTGGCCTACATTTTGATTCAGCCATCGACTAGTTATGACCAAGCTAATCTTGCTGCTTATCAAGCAGTCTCTGACGATATGTCACTGATGTGGGAAAAGAGATCAAACAAGATTATTTCAACTATAACTGAAAGCTTTGATAAGTTTACCAAAATAACTGGTATCCTTGAGGGGAAGCAGATAGATCCAGCAGAATGTAGATGGAGATTTGTGATATGTGAGATTCAGTATAAAGTACAGTATTGTTCACAAACTCTCAAACCCACTGCAGCATCATCAATACATGCTTTGATACATCTGAAGTAAACTGACCCTGAAGTTGCTATTACAAGCCCAGAAAAATATGCCCATTTATTGGAACCCAATGTTTAGGTTATGTGTTAACTTAGCCAGGTATTTCATATAACCTGCTGAACCAGATAGTTAGGCCAGTCCTCCATAGTAGCTAAGAGGAACTATAACATGCTGGTCAAAATTGAACAACTCACATTGACCACTGGTAGAGACTAGTGTGTATTTTCAAGATCCCATTAAGAGCATGTAACTTCTGGTTTAAAACACTTAATGTTTTCGTAACGTTCCTGACCTCATGAGTTGCTCTTTCAGGTTCTAATTAGTTGGTTTGATGGCCAAGGCCTGCCCATGAGACCATTTGACCGATATGTCAAACAAGCAATCGCAGTTAATTTAATTTCAGCTTCACATGTCGGGCGTGGAAATGTTGCCACAATAACAGAACGGTATGTAAAACTCTTGGACGTGTTTTAAAGATTCTATATTCCAAATTTTAAATGTCACATACTTTTGGAAATCCAGCGTTTATTTGATTCCTGTATAATTTAACAAATCCGATGACAACTTTAAAAGTCCTGAAGTGTTTCCAGATAAGTGTGCCATATGCATCAGATTTGTTTTTTTTTTTGTTGTTATTTTTCTTTTTATTTGCAAGAATTAAATGATTAACATTCAAAGCACATCAAATCATTGCCATCAAGATATTCATATTTGAAATATAAAAGAAAATAAAAATAACTAAACAGAATTAAGAAAAATAAGGGGTTATATAATAATAGTTATACCAGAGAGTGTGCTAGAGTTCTGATTGCTTTCCAGCTTAATCGAAATCGAAATGTTGCAGGGCAGTGAACCAAATACCTAAAAAAAAAAGCATTATTACATCTATCTTTGATATTAATACCATTTAATAAGATCTCTTTTTTAAATGTTAATTGCTTAGATTCACTGAAACCATGTAAAAGCCTCACAAATCCTGCTGGTATCGCATCAACTACAATATTATATTCCTGTGGAGGTATTGGAATACCGAACTTCTTTAAAAATTCATTATATGTAAGTAGATAACCTTCATTGTTTATCAACTATGAGACAAATAGAATATCATTTTTAACCCAATTGGTATAAAAAATTTATTTGTTTTTATATTTAACATTTTTATTATTCCATATTATCTGTCTTTGGGGAAAAAAAAAATGTGTTTGTATATAAGAATCCAACATAAAAGAGCCTGTCTATGAAAATTAGATAACTGAATGGGAAGTTTGTTGACCTCAAAATCACATTTTAAAAAAAACTCTATTTCTCCAACTTTTTCAAAAATAAGGTTTGGAATAATATTTCATATCTTATCTTTATGTTTAATATAATGTTTAATCCAGTTCAACTTGAAAGTTGTATTAGATGTAACAAATACATCTACAAACAATTACATTCAAACCTCCTTGATTATAGGAATTACATCAAATATTTTTGTTTAAATAGTGAGTCTTGTTTTTCCACATAAAATTAAAAAGGGCTGAATCAACTTTTTTAAGAAAGGATTTTGGTACATCTAATACTTTAGCAGGGTAGACTAAACGAGATAGTCCCTCAGTTTTTGATAAAAGTACCTTTGAGTGATACATCCCTCATGAGCCACATATCAAATCTCCTTTTAAATTTTCCATAAAAGTGGTTGATGATGTTTGCATATATTGATACCAGGATAAGTTATTTCCTCTCTAATTGGAATACCTTCAAATTCAGTAAAAGAAATTTCATTATCTTTAAGTGGAAAAAGGGTAAATTTTTCAGTATCAAAGGCTTTATATATATTTCTATAAATAAAATATAACTGTTATCATTTATGTAATCCTTATAATCGATTAAATCTAAAATTAATCTGATATTATTACTATTATCCTTGCAAGGATGACATATGCATCAGATGTCCAGCCAACGGTCCGTGGGCATGACGTCTGTGAGGCTGAAATTAACCAGAACTCAGCAGGTGAACCATGCTGGCTACTACTTGCTTGCTATTGTTAACTCTTTCTACCACATGGCTTTACTTAAGGAAAACTAAAACAACCTAGCACCACTAGTGGTAAGGTAGAAAACTGCCCACAAAATTCTTATTAAAGAGGTCACATAATGAGTCTTCCTCTCTCAATGGGGTGTTACAAGCTGTTAATGCATAGAAAATATCCTTAAGTTGCAAATACTAAAGTGTCAAACTCAAAGAGATATTCTTTATAAAAGTTAAGACTTGTCCACACCCCCCTAAAACGGCTCATTTAAATGCCCCCACATCTCTCCATCATGTGGTGGTGATATTTGTAATCCAACTCAAATGGTCATGCGAAGAAAGAAGGCGTGTCAGGGAAAAGCTGTGTATTTCTGTGCCAAAGCAAAAGTGCTTTATTTGGCCTTCCGAAAGTATATGCAGGTTGAATTACTTACAACAGAAGAGCACAAGCCAGATATTCGAATTTGTGCAACTCATTTTATAAATGACGTTTTGTTAACCTAACAGCGCATTCCGCATTCTGTGTGACATTGCCTTAAAATGCATTTTGTGTGTGTGATGTGTTTGTGAGAGAGACAGGGTCACATCACAATCGCAGCTTGTGTGCTGCACTGTGTACACCAAATAATGATCTTTAAAATCGCATTATATGACTTCTTTAACAGGCTCATGTCTGGGCTGCAATGAGCCCATAGCCAGATGGTTTCATCTGGCCAGAGGAGAACTGCCCCCCTGACTGAGCCTGCTTTTTCCCAAGGATCTGTCACCAATGGAGCTTTGTCGCCTTTGGCTTGCATATTTGGGGATGCTTGACTGATTGCACAGACATTATTGGAAGAGAGCTGAACTGGATGATGTCAACTCTAAATCACCAATAAACTGACTTTAAGATTTTTAATGTCCTCTTGCATTATTTACAAGCTCTGTAAAGCTGCTTTGACACTATAGTATAAAGTGCTATAATATATATATATATATATATATATATAAAGGTAATTTGATTTTATGTAAAATATAATATAATTGTGAACAGTAGTAATATTTGTTTGTTTGCTAACATTTTGTTTAGCTTGTTTAGTTTTTTTCTTAGTTCATTAAACAAAATTTAATTTTGCAGTTGTATTACAGATGTAATATTTGTCAGCTGGAGCTTTAATAGTTCACCCAAAAATGAAGATTTGCTGTTAATTAACCCTTAGGTCATCCAAGATATAGGTGACTATTTTTCTTCAAGCCTGTATTTTTTAGTCTGTATGAAAAATATTATAAATGGAGATTGTTATTAAATAAAGGCTTGTGTTTTGTAATGTGTGTTTTAGTTAAACACCAGTTAATAACTTTAAATAATTGTATTAATTTATAAGAATATGTTTATGTAGTTCAGTAATTTCTTATGATGCCCAAATAATAAATCTTAGTTTAAGGTAACATATAACATATAATTCTAAATGTTTGACCAATTAAGACATTTTAGTTGAATGGACTAAAAGTAGTTCAGTAAAAGAAAAAATACTGAATGTAAAATTTCTGTGGAACTAGATAATAATTAGTTGAAACAGCTTTACATTTTTTACAGTGTATGTATTAATAACTCCTTATTCACATAAAGACCCTAAAATATTTTCAGAATTTGTTAGATTTTTTTTATAAAAAATGATAGCAATCTGACTTTAATTATGATGTCTGCAAAGCATTCATTGATAATATTCAACATTTTATTCCATTCATAAATAGTGACTTTAAAACTCCTTTATGAAGAAAGGTAAGGATCCAGTACCTCATGGACTTTTGATTGAATTTTCTGGTTTGTTTTTTGAAGAGTGACTTCTCTTAATGTTTAATTATTGTATAAAAAAGAAATTGGTGATAACTATGAAACAAGACTTAATCTCCCTGATCTCTAAGCCAGATAAGGATCCTTTGGAAATTGATTACTGGAGACCTACAGTATCACTCTTGAATACAGATTACAAACTGATTGCATTAGTATGTGCAAGAAGATTAAAATCAGGACAAATTATTAACGCATCTCAAACAGACTTTTTAAAAATAGATTTATTAATAACAATATCCATCCTGTTTGTGTTGTTTTAGACTATTCTGTACATTCAGGACAATTGAACATGGATTCTTACTTCTCTGAAAGATTTTGGGTTTGGGAATAATTTCATTGATATTATATGTTTTACAAGGATTTTAATAGTTTGATTATTCTGCATACAGGAACCTCTATTTGAAATCCTGTGTGCTGTATGCCAAGGTTGTCCAATTTCCTCCTTCCTGATTTTATTAGTTACTCTATTCAAATTTTAAACAATCAAAACATTTTGGGATTAAAAATAGGCCTATCTGGTAAAGAAATCAAAATTTCTCAACTGGCAGATGTCACTCCATTGTTTTTATTAATAAATGTGAAATTGTATTCATACACGATTTTATAGACTTATAGATTTAATATCTACTGAATACCAGTAAAAGACTAAATTCTAAAGATCTATATTCTAAAATTAAAATTATCTTTGAACAATTGAATTTTGTCAAGAAATCAAGGAAGCTAAGCATATCTTGAATAATTGGCTTCCAGGAAAGTTACCTATTAAATTATCTAAATTTCACCAGCAAGTATTATTGGCTTGGAAAAGCTTTTCTCAGCATAAAATGCTTTTATGGAACAATTACTTCTAGAAATAAATCATTATTTTTGAATAGGTGGTTAGAAAAGAATATATTTAATTTCCTATATTTCCTATCTTGATGTATGAGCGTAGATCATTCTGTCTTAAGAGGACTTTGTGTATGTTCACAACTTTCCCATCTCCTTTAAACAATTTCAACAAATGGTTAATGCTATTCCAAATGGGTTGATGATCAACTCTCTTTTGGAAGCAATGAAAGGATATTTCCAGAATTAAATGATGATGGTATTAAAATATTTTCTTACTCTTGTAATAATAAAAATATTAGACAAATTTTGCACTCAAAGCATGAAATCTCCCCTAGGAAAATTATTTTGGCATGCAAATATTTCTGATATTATTTGGAAAATGACCTGATTAAAAAAAAAGATATATATGCTGAATAAAGTTAAAGAGGTGCATTTCAAAAAAAAAAAAATTCTCTTTTTTATTCATGGACACTGACGTGCATATTCTGTAACACACATTAGAAAAACTTTTTTTTTTTTTTGTCATTTGTTTTAGAATTGTGATTTCTCTCAGCATTTCGAAATTTGCGGAAATACCAAAGTGTAATCTATTTTTATAAGAAATGGAAGCTTTGAAAATGTCTCTAATGCAAATTATAACAAAAAGTATGACATATTGTTAAATGTCATGTAGAAATGTTAAGCTCCCCTGAATATGTCCTCTATGAATATCTCTAAATATGTCCTAAAAAAAAGGAAGACAATTTTAACTATTGTTTAAATTTACATTTACAAGTTTTATTTTGTTTTTTTGGATATTTGTTTATTTTATTTATTTATTTATTTTTATCCTCTTAAACACTGTTCTACAGTTTAAGACAACTCTTATATTTTGAGTATCTGGATTTACGTGTTAATATATATTTTTTTCAATATTGTTCAATCATTCTTCTTTAATAAACAAACAAACAACGGTTTGCCGCTGGGGGGCGATCTCTGTAAACCCCTGAATCATGCGAGTTACTTGAGATCGCCCCCCATCGGCGAACCATTTAGCGTCTATGATTTTTACCTGATCTCAGATCATTTTCATCAATTTGTGGACATTTTTAACGAGACATTTGAATAATTAAAAGGATCCATAAAATAAACAAAGCAAGCCCTGCTAATTAATATAAAATATAATATTAATATAAAATATTTTAAAAACCACATACACTCCAATTAGCTCCACATGCTTTCATTGTAAATGTTATTGTACGCTCTTTATTAATGCAAGACAAAATACAGAGTTGGCATTTAAAGGATGATTGTACTTAATACACAAAGTATAAGAAATAGACATTATGTCAACGGAAAACAAGCATTAAGGAAAGAGAAAGAGTAGGGAGAAAATAAAGACAAAAAACATAAGAAGGGTAAGACATCAACCATCAATTACAGTATACAAATTAAAATCATTGTAGAATAAAAAGCTTTCGCATTTTCTGACAATGAAATAATATTTAGATTTAAATTCTTTCAAAAATGTTTTTTTTTTTTTTTTTTACATTTACATTTGTGAATACAATATGTACAAAGAAAATACATAAATACATTTATAACAAAACAAGTGTTGCTTTTAGTAGAGTCAGACTCAAAGTGTCCAAACATAATTGCTTTGAAAGTAAGGGATACATCATGCTGGATATTATTTCCCAAAGTTTCTCAGTATAATGACAAATCCAGAATAAACGAAAGACAGTTTTTAGTATGAAACTGACAAAATGAACATTTAGTATCAGTGTTAGCCTAATCCATAAAATGGATGTTTAACGGGGTAAAATATATTAGTTAATGTGAAAGATACTTCTTTCGTAGACACTTCAATATTACTTACTGGCAGAAATATGCCTCCACAATTTATGCCTACATTAAACTAAATTGTTATACTCCGATAATAAAATGAACCATATTCGTTTTAAAATTTATATTTTTGTTTATTAAGTGATTTTCTTTTAATTTAACTCTATAGTAATTAAATATATATATATTATTATTAAACTACATCACTTTTCAAACAGGCATCTACATCGGGCAGCTGGGGCCTTTCCCTGGGGTCCTCAGTCAACGTGTTGCCGAACGTTTGTATGTGCAATGAGCTGGTGGGCTTGTTTTGGTTGCACGGTTTTAGATATTTGGAGGTACATTTGCGGTTCCGCTAATATTTTTGAACTAATACCATGATGCCGGGAGAGAACCAATCCAAAGCTGTAGGAATCGCCGCTGAAGCTACTTCTGGGACTTGTCAAAACTGCACTGTTTTAAATCAGGCGAGAACTTTATTCCTAATACCAAGATATTGTCCACTATTTGAAGTCTGAATTAATTTGTTACCCAAGTAATAATGGGTCTTTCATGAGAATTAGAGCAGGTTAATAATGGACTTTGGTAATATAAAACTTTCTTGGTTCTAATTAAATACATGGATACTGAATAACGTTATTCAGATGCTGTTTATATTACGTCTAACGTTATCTTAGTCACTGTTGATTGTAATCATACAGTCACATCTTATAAATGTGATTTCAAGTTAGTGGTACGCAACTGAACATTGGTTTGATGTTGTTATCAGTTTAATTTGATGTTTAATACAGGTATCAATTCTCATCGTCCCTTATTTTGACAAATTTCCTTATTCATTATACTGTCTGTTGATTACAAGTAAAGCTGAATTTGTATGTCTGTGATTCTTCGTTTTCCAGAGCTTAGATGAATATGTGGCTGCTTTGTTAATTCTGAAGCAGAAGATTGTTGACACAGAGTGAGTGTTTTTATTGTCTTTTTCTCTCTTTAATTTATTGTTTTTATCATCATTTAGTATCACATTAGCGTGTTTACCCTGCAGGGCAGCAAAAGAATAGTATTGAGATATCACGCAGGCTTAGGTCTGCCTTTGGTTTTTTTGTATTAACTGGAGTATTAAGAGTCACTTGATGTCATGACACTAAGCATTTGTGTTGTTTTGAGTTCACAATAACATGCATGCAGTTCTTTTGTAAGTGTACATTAAAAAACAATTGATGACACCATGACCTTCAGTTACAGGTGAAAAGTTGGTTGGGACCAAGTCAATCAGAGATTTAAAAATGTTAGCGTACATTGCGTAAAAAAAAAAAAAAAAAATCAAAAATAGATAGTAAATCTAAGCCTTAATTATGTACACATCAGAATTTAAATAGAGCATTTTCATTAAACAGTTTAGGTTTTATTAATTGCTAATTGCAGTTGAATAGCAAAGGTTTAATATTTAGGGTAAACCAGTTCTTACTAGAATATTTCATGAAATAAACCGTAACTATAATAATTATGTTTGGTCAAAAGAATGTTTTCTTAACTTGCTGCATGATGATTTTTTAGTTTCCTGCAGTGTCAGTGTCAATCTATGAAGGTTTTTATTATAGGCTAACTTTTTTTTTTACTTTCTTTCAGCCATCTCTTGAGTGAATACAAAGAGAAATGTGATGATATCCTTTTATAAAGCTATGTAGATGATAACGTTGTACTTGTTTTTGTTATGCTCTCTGTTGATTTACTGATTGATTTTACTGTGAAATATAAGCCTATAATCTGAATTTGCTAATGAGAGACTGCTGAGTCCTGAATTATCATTTGGACGTGTGTGCCATTAATTGTTTTGCTCATGCTCTCTTCTGGGTTTTCCATGTACAACTCAGTGCTTACTGGTGAGAGAAATGTCTTATGCCAGAGTGAGAAAAGACAGATGAAAAAAAATCCCTAGACACAATTACACTCTGCAACCCTATTCTACATTAGTTTATTCTGCATCCCTAATCCTACCCAATACATAAACTTAACAACTGCCTTACTAACTATTAATAAGCAGCAAATTAAGAATTAATTAAGGGAAAACTCGTAGTTAATAGTTCATAGTAGTTAATAGTAACAAGTGTTAGTTATTCTGAAGTGTTATCATATTTGTTTCTCTATGGATCCATCTCTCATGTTTTCCTTGACAAAAAGTCACAGCTTCAGAAATCCCAAAGGTAAGATATTATTTTATGTTTCATTGCAGTTATATTACACAGTACGGTGTAATATAACCATGGTAATATAAATATTTTTAAGCTTATATATTTTAACAAGTTGCCGTTTACCAAAACAATTTACAATACAAATTTGCCAGGCTGTTACTAGAACTGGTGACTGAGAATACACAATGCATGTGGACCTAGGCCTTAAATGACAAACCAATGACAACTGGAAAGACATGGTACTTTTTTATGTTGTAGCTAAAGTAATGCAAAGCCTGGGTGTTGCTGTACAAATACTTTACACTCAGTGGCAAATGAGTTCCTTTACATGCACAGGTCATTTGCTTTTCAGTATTGCTTTATAAGTTTCATAATGTGCACAATATCATCATTTTGGGCAACAATTGTTCATTGATTTAAGTATGTGACTAAATTAATGTCTGTAAAACATGACTGTCTTTTTCAAAGAGAGAGCAGCAAACTGCACAAACAGCTGGATGAGGTGTTGCTGAAGCTTGAGCCCTTAGAGAAACAGACAGTAGAGTATGAACAGATGAAGACAGAGCTGGAGAAAACTAAGGTCTGTGTTCAAACACCCTAATTTTTTACCGTCTCTAGAGTTTACGTTTAGCAGTTGCTGCCAATACCAGTGAAATTCTCTGATTTCCTTTACCAATTTCAGTACATATTAAAACTTTCACTTTTATATAAGAAATAAAATTTTAATAAAACATTAACCATTGTTTCCCACATTGTAAATATTATTTCTTAGGAGATTTATCCAAGTGAACCAAAAACTAATTTAAAGGGATAGTTCACCAAAAGAAAGAAAGTAAATAAAATGAATTATCATCAAAGAACTAGTGTCTCATTATTTATTTTACTACATTATTATTTATTATACTACATAGCATTATACAGCAAGGTCAAGGCCAAGGTCAAACTTCCCTTATGGGCAATTTGGATGCAGCGGAAGACAGAAATACAGCAGACAACACATTCCAACATAAATACATCAGTAGTTGTCCGTGACAAACAATGTTGTTCTGCCGTGGTACAAGTCCATCGAGACTGAATGAATGTTGTCATTTCCTGTATTGTTGTGTTCTTTTTGTAGTTTAAAATGATGATTTAATGATTTGATATTTATTTGCCTCTATCAAGGCTATATGCTTCTCCGATTAATCACTTCTTTGGCTTTTGCCGTCGTACTGCTGGTTACACAAGCAACATGCCCGTGAAACTGCAGACTAGCAGTCCGCATGTGTACTGCACGTCTACGCAGACAACGATGCAGAAGTATAAATTAAAACTGACACGTAGCCTATGCCATAGCCAATGCAGAAATATAAATCAGACATTTTACTATCTACCTACTCATTGAAATTAAAGCAACTGAGTGACTGCACTTTTAAAAGTGCTAAAAAAAACTAAAACTCTGCCTAAAACACAATAGGAAATGTAATTTAATGGTTTTAATGGAAAAGTATAATGGTAAACTGGTATGTGAATGATTCTATTGGTGGGATGCTAAATCCTATTGGAAAAGTGCCCAAAACACACTAAAGAAATGAATTTTGTAATGGTTTTACTGGAAAAAGTTAATGGTTTATAATGGAAACCATTAGAATTTCTGTGATGGTTTCTATTGGGCCTGTATTTTGTTTTTTATTTTATTTTTTTTTAAAGCAGGGTTGTCGGCACTCTACTACTAAGATTAAAATCTAAGTACTAAAATCTAAGTTAGAATAGTCAATCTTTGTAAAGCTGACTCCAACTGACCTGAAAATACGTGCATGCTATTTTCTCCTTTTTTATTTTATTATTTTTATTTTCAACAGGCTGATTTGAAGTCATATCAGCTGAAGTGTGAAGATGTCAACAGGCTAAAAGCTGAAAAAGCTCAGACACTTACTCTGTAAGACCACTTTACTGTAGTATTATGGTGGTTTATTTGCTCTTGTGATTGTTGTCTTCTCACAGTATTTGTCTGTCTGTCTTCCCAGGAAAGAAGAAGTTGAAGAATCCTTAAGACAAGCAGAGGGTACATGCATCACAAATTATTTTAGGTTTAGATTAGAACAGGGCCTATAGATCAAGACCACTGATCATATTAAAGGGACAATTCCCCAAAAGAAAATTCTGAAAAATTCTGTCATCATTTACCTTGACTTCAGCTGACTGCAATAGTGACTTCCACTGTCTTTTATAGTTCTCTTGTAGAGCACAAACAAAGGTGTTTTGAAGAATGTTTGTATCAGTCAGTTGACGGTAGCTGTTGGCATGCATAGTATGAAAGTTAGCTACCGTTTGGTTACTAATTCGCACAAGTTTGTAGAAACCTGAAGGTTGATAAATAACTATTTTAATTTTTGTGTGAATGATCTCTTTAGTCTAAATACAAATAATCAAAACTGAATCCGACATTGTAGTGGTAACACACTGAATTACTGGATTGTATTTGTGTTGCCCATAATCATGTTGTTTTCATAGATACTGTACAAAGGACAAACCTGGAGAATGAGGAACTCAGAACTGAAAAGAAATCACTGGAGGAAGATTTACAGAAAGCTCAGGTTAGGTTCTTTGAAGTTATCTCTTTAATAATAATAAAAAATGGGCTGTTAAAATGGAATACTAACTTCTAATTGCAAGTTATTAGCACCATTCCCAGCAGGAACATTCCCCAGGAACTAGGGACTGTGGGCAAGTACTCTGTGTGTTTCCACTGCAGGAATCATGATCCAAATAAAGTTCAGGGTAAAAATTTGCCCCTCAGAAAGTCTCTGCTCCCAAAGTAGTGCTTTTTCAGAGGTCCATTCGGGGGTAGGTCCTGGGCATTGAACATGCTGATTGTTTCACTCAGCGTTGCATTTCAACCATCAATTATACTTATAATTTTCAAAACATTACTGTTATTGTGTCATGAAATGTAGTTCTAGAAGTATTTTAGGCGAGAATGTAGTTGTTTAAAACAAATCTTCAGGTTATTTATAAAGACAGTGACTTGAAAATGTCAGCAAGCGCTCACTGCTCATATATCCTGGATGAGAGCAACCTCAACTCGCCTAGTCCTTCTGATATTTGCTGGTTTGTGCAGTAGTTAAATATAAGATAGGCTGTAATTTGTTTTTGGTAAATCTAGCAGGCAATCTTTGGTCTTTATTCTATTATTCTATTAATCTATTACTACGTTAAAGGTGACATTTCATGAAAATCTGACCTCTCCAGGTTTTAAGTGCTATAATCTACCAATCAAGGAAACATGAAAAGTAACCAAGTAACTTTGTTTTAATAAGCCATTTTCTGCAACCGTCCTAAAAAATGAGCGCATCTGATTCTGCTCACCTTGTGACGTTGCAAAGGGATCTCATTATAATAATACTGCCCCTTAATCTGTAAATTTCCACCTGCTGCACCATCATTTTGATTTCACAAGCGACAACAGTGTTGACCCTTGTTCTTTATAACTTTTGCAATTCACTCTGGCATGCTGGATATTAGTTTCTGGGCCAAATCCTGAATCATGGCGATCCATTCTTGCCTTATTAGTTTTTAGAGTTTGTTACAATTTGTTGGCTTCTGCTTGTCCACTCGCCTTTTGAGGACTGGTTCTTAATGGAATTGAGGTCCAGGGAGTTGCCTGGTCGTGAATCCCAAATTTTAGTGTAATGATCTTCGATCCGCTTCTTTATCACTCTTGCTTTGTGATACTGTGCTCCATCATGCTGGAAAATGCACAGATCATATCCGAATTGCTCATGGATTATTGGAAGAAGTCGCTCTTGCAGGATGTTTTGATACTATTCTTTAGTCATGGCAATGTTTTTGAGCGGAATTATAAGAGCAAGAATAATATACAATCCCTTGGTTGAAAATCAAACCCACACATGGATGGTCTCAGGATGCTTCACTGCTGGCACGTCACAGGGCTCATAGCGTTTACCTTTTCTTCTCCAGACAATAGATTTTCTACAGTCGGAAGGGAGCTTCATCAGAGAAAATAGTCTTCTGTCTATCCCTTCTACTTACTACAGAATTTCATTCTGTCCTTGATGTTTTTCTTGGAGAAAAAAAAAAAGAGTTCTTTGCTGCCTGTCTTCACACCAGGCCGACTTCTTAACTGTATTCGAACCTCTCTCCTTGAAGTTTTTGATGATCCAGTAAATAGTTTTTTCAGGTGCAATATTCTAACATGTGTGGGTGATATGATTAGATAATTGATGTTAGCTGATCATTTTGTGTCAGGATCAAAAAAATACTTATTTGGGTTTTTTGTGCAAAGTAAAAAAAAATTTGGCCAATGAAGCTTTTAGTAATTATTTAAAATGCACCTGATCACTCTACACAATAATTTAGAAAAAGTGTGAATGAACACCACAACAGCTTAAGCAGCAAATTTTGCAAAACACTACATTTGTCACTTTTGGCCATGAAGGTAGATTATCTGTAAAATAATAGGGTTGATATACTATGTTTTATTTGCTGCTTTGATTTTATTTTTCATCAAATGTTTTTTATATTTTTTTCCTGATCAATATTTTTATTTTAAGGATTCCCTCAGAAAATATCTTCAGACTACAGAGGAAAATGAGAATCTTAAGCTGGAGAATGCCAAGACACTCATTCTGTAAGTTCAACTTGGTCTGTTATAGTCATAATAAACTGTGCTGCTGTGTTAATTAATTGTTGCTTCAATACGTTGGTTATGTTTTCTATAAACACACTGTGCTGTGGCCCGTTCTTTGTACCTTGCTTAATACATCTCAGATGATTTGATAGATGCAAGATCATCTAAATGTGATAACTGATCTCTAGCTAATTTGGTTCTTCAAACAAATTTGTTGATTTGATTTAAAATATCTGGAATAAGTTTATTCAAGATAACTGCGTATTCTTGTGTGCATTGGAAAAGGCAGATATATTGATACTCAAGATCATGAACAGCAATGCAGTGAATTGGCTGGAGTCAAGACAGCAACATAATGACATCATTGTTAAAAAAGATCTGCACATATCTGATGAAAAACTTTTTTAAGGAAACAGCCAAGCAACTTAAATTGTTTAATTGTTTAATTGTTTAATTGTTTAAAAGGATCCCCATTAGCTGACGCCAAGACGACAGCTAGTCTTCCTGGGGTCCTAACAATACATACAAAACACAATTATTACATTCACAATCCCTTCCAAATACATCCCATACTTATACACAAAAACAATAAAGAATAACAATATTAAGAATACCTAATGAAATAATAATATAATGAAATCAACATAGTTCACAACACAACCTATAATATTATAATGTTGACAACAAATACATTTTTAATCTCTTTTTAAAAACTGTTTTTCCCTTGATTTCACGAATAACAACTGGCAGATTATTCCAAAACATAGCTGACCTATAAAACACAGTCCTTTTCATAAAGTCAGACCTAGGTAAGGGTAAAGAAATCTGTTTACTATTTGCCCCTCTTGTATAATGTTTATGCATATTTGAGCAATAAGTTATTTTATCATAAAAGAATTTAGGAGTCTGAGTATTAATAATTCTGTGAAAATATACTAACATATTAACAGATAGTCTATGCTTGACCATTAGCCACGCAAGACGCTCATGCATCTCTGCAACACTAGTCCTAGAAGAACAACCCAGAACCAGTCTAATGGCCTTGTTTTGAGCCACTTGTAATTTTTTTAAAAGGCTATTTGATGCAGCAGACCACACAACAGAACAGTAATCCAAATGACATAAAACCAATGTGCAAACAACACGACCTAACAACTGTGAATCTAAAAACCATGCACATTTTCGAATTACTGCAACAGCTCTACCCATTCTAGCCACAACTTTACTGATGTGTTCAGACCATGACAATGTGCAGTCAAGCCAAAGTCCCAGAAGCTTAACCTGTTTTACTTGTTGTATATTTTGACCATTTACTTGTATATCAATTTTAGGATTATCAGATAATCTATACTTAGACCCAAATATTATACTCATTGTTTTTGATATATTTAAAACTAGTTTATTTGTTTTGATCCAGTTATACAATTTACTAATCTCACAAGACAAAACCTGATTAAGCTCTGTACATGTAGGAGCTGCATAATAAAGAGTAGAATCATCGGCAAACATAGTCAATGTAGCCTTACTAAGTATATATGGCATGTCATTTGTAAAAATTGAAAATAACAAAGGTCCAAGGCAGCTTCCTTGAGGGACACCACAATCCAGGGACTTGCTACAAGATAATGCACCATTAAAATAAACTCTTTGCGACCTCTCCGACAAGTAACTCTTAAACCACTTGATTGCAGAAGAAGCAAAACCATAACTACAAAGTTTGGAAATCAAAATTTCATGGTCGATCACATCAAAGGCAGCACTAAAATCCAGTAATAGTGTACCCACTAACATTGAGTTATCGAT
>JAUMHE010000068.1:5377523-5387714 GCA_032359235.1 Enteromius mattozi | reverse complement strand
ACCTGTTTGCCGGCATTGATTCCTGTAGCCCATCTGTGTTGGATAATAAAGCCTTGCAGATGGATCCACACGACTCTAAGCATATGTTACAGATATGCCCCTGCTTTAATGTATGCAGAAATAAAATCTACCCAAATGATCCAGAATGGTGTTGGTTTAACTAACCCAAGAGTGCTTATTATACCTTTCTTTGTCTTGCTTCACTGGCTGGAGGTGGCTCTAGTTCAAGTCACAGATGCTTGTGTACAGACCGTCCACTGGCTCTTTACCCTCCTATCTCCTCTCACTTGCAAATCTAGAAATCTGCAACCACTGTGTGAGTGGTGTATTAAAACAATTTAATTACGCTCCCAAATTGTAATATTCATTGTATTTATTCATTTATTTTATTTTATTTTTTTAATTCCAGGTTCTGCAAGACTATACATAGCCACACGTTGCTGTGTCACTGTCCTAATGGACCACTTGCTCTTTGTCTTGTTTGATGCACATCTACTGTGTGCATGACTGCTTGCTTTATAATGCTACTGTATGTCTCTGTGTTGTTTTTAAACATGTACATATTTCCTGTTTACAAATCAAAGAAGTAGTGCCCATTTCGATCTTCATCTTAAAATGAATCCTGCACCATAAGAAATGTAATTAGGTTCCATGAGATTGCAGGGATTATAAGTCACATTGTGGGTTTTGTTTAATTAACAAAACAAACAAGAAGAAACAAAAATCTTTAGACATATTGGGCCAGGTGTGACATTGCTGACTCCTTTTATGTGTTACTTGATCATGACAAACATAACAGCAAAAATGAGATTTGCGAGTTCCAGCACAAGAGAAGGACAGACTGTGTATGATATGGTGCTTTTTTGAGCTTGGTGGCATAAACTACAAACCATTTTCTTGTATGGAAAATGAAAGCTTCTACCTTGCACAGAAGAAAGAAAATGCAGGACTGAAACATCTGAAGGAATTATAAGGATCAGTATATGACGATGATTTTTTGATGTACCAACAAAACCTGGCGGATCATCTTCCATCCTTTTCTGTCTGGCCTTTCTCTCAATGTTTCTCACTCACATTTGCTTTCTCCCTCACTCCTTGCCTCAATCCAGACCCTCCCTCTCCCCCTTTTCTCTCTCTCTTTCTCTCCCTCACACATACATACTCGCACACACACACACTGCTTCCTTTCACTCTCACTCTGACAGTCTGCAGTTCAACATGTTGCCTGAGCGATGCTGCGCACCACAGTGGAAGCCATCCTGCCGGTGTACCGGCCGCGCACCCCAGCCCGAGCATCAGTGCTCCATTTAAAGGACCTGTGTGAAGAGGAGTGCGACCCTCACAAACCCCAGCCACCGCCCAACAGAGAGGAACACAACGCCAGCTCCATGTGGAGGGAGGCCATGCGTAAGAGGAGCTACTTGCTGGAGAGGGGCTCCCGGACAGGAGGAGATGTAACAGGAGGAGGTGTGCGTGGCCGGAGACAGAGATCCCCAGATTGGCTGTATGATTCCTACTATCTTATGAGCCAACAGCACCCACTTATTGTTTTTCTGCTTCTCATTGTGATGGGTGCCTGCCTGGCTCTATTGGCTGTTTTCTTCGCCTCTGGGCTGGTGAGTGTGTGGAAACTGGGGGGAAGGTAACTGGGGAAAAAAGCAGAAATGGATGAGAAACAGTGTTCAGGTTGGTTGAGGGAGAAAGCTCTGTTGTCAGTGTTCAGAGCAAGAGACAGGAAAATGTAAATGTAACATTTTTTAGAGCTTATTTGTTTAAGGGTTTCTAAAACAGTTAAACCATCTACAAGCCCACAGCTGGATTTTTCTTGCACTAAGTGTATCAGAAAATTAATTTCCTGTGTCCAAAAACCTCACACTTTAGAGGAAGTTTCTGCCAGTTGGCACTGTTTGTACTGATTGCAGCAACCATATGTCTTTGTTTACCTTATGCAGTATGCACAGCTTTTTCCAGAAGTTAGTGTCTGTTGGTATTTTCATCATCAATTGCATAAAAGCAGAAGTCACATTGACAGGATACATGAGCAGGTTGCTGCCATGCTGTCTGCAGTTTGTTCGCTTTTTCCCTTAATTTAAAGCCAGTCGTGTTAAAAATATCTGGAATGTACTGGGAAATTTGAGTCTATATATTTCACCTGATTAAATCTGCTCTAATGCGTTAGTGAGATCAGGGCGTGAATAAGTAAGTGACATTTCACAGTAAAACATCAAGCCCTGTGTAGATACACACTCTCAATGCATGCGCTACTTTCTTTCTTGTCTTTTGACTGCCTGACCTAAATCTCACATCACAGTGGCTGTTGAGCCTGCCTTGGGTTGCCGCAATGCTCTCTGTGACTCCCATGGTTGCACACATCACATTGATTGTGAAAAAAGCCTTGGAGCACGATTGCACTCTCAGGGCATTTTTTTATGATCGTACTCTGAATCCCTGACGATTTGCTCCCCCCATGACCTGTTTTTACTCAGCCTCACACATCTGATAAGTGGCTGTAGGACTAACATTCGCCCTACATGCCTTGTGGAATTTAGCAAAAGACTGCGCTTGTGGGTTTTGCCAGTTACAGGCTTGCTCTGTGCTCCCTATGACAAAATAGATAGAACAGTGCTACCATAACATCTTAATGTTGTAACAGGGAGCCTACATCCACCTTGATAGAATTTCCCTGTAATTTTTTTTATCAGGGATTCCATTTCTAATGTGTTCCTAAAGTTGTACAGCATCAAGTATGAATTAAGTTATCAGTTAGGTCTTCAGTAATGTTCCAGCAATGAATTCTTCGGTGCTGAATTAGGCGACAGCAATGAAAAATACAGAAAAGAGAAGCAAATGTTATGGCTGTGAAACAGCTAGGTGAGATGCCATCAAAATCGTTACCATTGTGTGACACCATGACTTTTAACAATGCATTTTGTAGCACTTTTTAGAAGAGTGTGGATAGAGAGGTGACAGCAGAGGTTTGGTGTTGCTCCTAAGTGAGAAAATGATTGCACAAAATGTTGCTGATAATTAGCCTGTGTCTTGCTGTCTTACTTTGTGGCTGTAATTATAGTGCTATGGGTTGACAAGGCTTTTCATAGGCATCCTGGGCTCTTTAAACACTGAAACCATAAGAGGCACCTGATTAGAGCTTGAATCCATTTAGATGTCCCTGTTTGGAGTCTCATGTGTATTATGGGCTCATTTTGAGAATGTTGAGTTAGTTTGGTGCGCTAATCAATAGCTGTTTCAAAACCTGAGCTTTCTATAGAGAGAGCATTGCATGGCATCACACACTTTATCTACATACAAAGTTTTTTAACAAAAGGTAGGCAACTTAGTTGTTGCTGTCTAAGATATCTTGTTTTAGTATTGTTTACTAGAATCCTAGAATGCAGCAAACTAGTAAAAAAAAGATAACTTACTAAAGTTAAAAAAATAATTGTACACTGCAGTTCATAACAAAAAAATCACTAAAAGAAAATTATAATTGTATAATATACATTTGTACTATTACAGCTGCATATATATATATATATATATATTCACATGGCTGAAAATAAACAGGCACTTTCCTAACATTTAAATCCTTTTGAAAGTTGTTATTTTTAGTCCAGATCTTCTTTGTACTAGTTATTCTGTCTGTCCATATAACAGATTAATGAGCAAGGCTAAGGAGGCAATGATGAAAAAGTAAGCATTGATCTGTTTCTATGCAGGCAATCTTATGTTGATGCATTCATCTTTAGAATCAGTATTAAACTTGTCATTAGAAAAAAATGCCCCACTTTATATTAGGTGGCCTTAACTACTACTGTAAGTACTTACATTTAAATTAATAATTTGATACAATGCAGTTATTGTGTACATACATAGATAGAACAGAACCTGCAAGTAATTACATCTGTTAATTGCATTATTGACCCAAGCCAGATTATGTTGCACATTAAAAAAAGAGCGTGAATTGCCGGTTGCTGAAATTTAAGATGTTTTTTTTTATTTTATTTTATTATTTTTTTTACACTGATACTAATCACTAAAAGGCAGTTTATTTTAATGAAATCTGGAAGCCATAAAAGAACACCTTTTTATTCATTAAAATATGTATAATATATATATATATATATTTATTTATTTTATATATTGTGTTCATTAAACAACATGCAATAAATATATTAATTTCCTTTATTCATTAAAGTGCATTTTTTCAGTGTAAGGCAGGAGTCATCAAACTTGATCCTAAAGGGCCGGTGTCCTGCAGAGTTTAGCCTCAACACACCTGCCTGGAAGTTTTAAGTATACCTAGTAAGACCCTAATTAGCTGCTTCAGGTGTGTTTGATTAGGGTTGGAGCTAAACTCTGCAGGGACACCAGCCCTCCAGGACCGAACTTGGTGACCCCTGGTGTAAGGCATTTTAGTCATTTTAGTCATGAGTTCACACTTACATATAATTGAATCAAGTAGAGTATAAGTGTATTTGGCGTGCTGTCCAAAGAGAGGGATCAGAGCTCGGTTGGACTCCTAAGCCCATGGTCCCCCTCCCTGTCCAGGGCGTGGGGTCCGAGCCCAGCGACCGGCCCAATCCCTAAGTCCTCCTGCCGTAATAAAGGAGAAAAAATACTGAAAGTGCGGGGTGCCGGAGGGATGCTGAATCAAGAGATACCACGGCCAGTGATACAACGCTTGTTTCCTTATCTCAGGGAACTGAGTTTACAACAGTAACCAGTGCATTCCATTTAGAAAGTTCTCTAACATTGTGCTTGGGAAACGCATCCAATCATGCCATGTTATGAGCAGAGACAGAAAAACCTGCACTTTGAGCTTAAGTTAAGGGCCCAAAGCCACAGCAGTGGACAACACATATAACCATTTTCATCCTTAAGGAGAAATAGGCAGATTAAACAGACAGAAACCAAAATTATAGAATCTGGCAAATGTGGATGACCAGTCAGCAGCACCACAAATCTCACCAATAGAAATCCCGCTGGATCACTCCTAGGAGGAGGCCATTCCTCTGGTGGAGTGGACCCTCACCTCTATGGGGCATTGTAAGCATTCTGAGGCATAAACCAAGGCTATGGCGTTAATTACACAGAGAAAAGCCTATGCTTTGTAACTGGCAGCCCTTTAGATCAGCCTCCAAAACAAACAAAAAGCTGCTCTGCTTGTCTGAACCAGCTGGAGCGCTCAAAATGCACTATCAAAGTCCTTACAGGACCCTGCTCACCCTCTGTGATGGGGAGTGCTAGATGGATGATAACCTGGGCAATACTGTAAATCCAGAGCACCTTAGGGATTATAACCATGTTTAGACTTGAGGACAACTTTTACAGTTGTTAGACCCAAACTCAAGACAGGAAGCACTGACCAACAGGGTTTCTGAGTCACTCACTTGCTTGGCTGACGCTAATGACAATAGCAGGGCAGTCTTAAGTGACAAGGGCCACAGTTTGGCTGAATGGAGTGATTCCTCGTCGTGGACTAATGAAAAGTCCCAGATTGGCACTAGCTGTGGACAAGGAAGATTTACTCTCCAGGCACTCTTCAATAATTAAAGGATTCGATCAGATCGGTTGGCCAGTTTCGAGGGAATGACTCCCCATGATACCTGCTGCTCTACTGAGAGTTTGTTGAGTGTTTGTAGCTCGGAACCGTAGCTTTGTATTTCTGTCTATCACTCTCTGTTGCTTAAAGTGATAAAATATAACTTAACTCCCTCAATATTTCCTATAGTATATATCAAACCTATTTGATTGTTGATCATTCGCTTTTAATCTAAAAACCACGAGTGCAGCTCATTGGCAGTCATTTAGGACAAGGATAGGCAAGTTCAGCGCTAGAGAGCCGCAGTCCTACAGAGTTAGCACCAACTCTGAAAAAAATAGAAAATCTTCTTAGGCTTCAGGCAGGTGATGTACCTCCTTACCTGCCTTAAGCCTTAGGCTGAATCCTGAACCCCCATGCTTGAAACTGGCAGCTCCAGTAGAATTTATCTTGAACTATGTAATGGAAATTATGTCTAAACCCTAATTAAGCTATTTAATAATCAATAATTTATACCTATATTGTATTACGCTTTATGCTAAGGACGAGTGCTTTTTAAAATTAATAGATGGATGATTCAGCTGTGGGCACCATATTCTGGCAAAACACTGCAATTTATTTGGCATGAGACTCTCATGGTGCATTATGGATATTCTCTAATTCTTGAACATACATCAGTTGTACACTCGTTCTTGCTGTGCATTGTGGGACTGAATGAGTGCACTCGATTATGTCCACTAAGCATAGATGGAGGGTGAACCAACTCCAGGGTAAGGCTAAAAGAGCCAAATGTAGTAAACATCATAGACCCATCTTTTAAGGCAAGAACCAAACGTACAGTACGTGTCATATAGGCTAATAAATTGTTTAATGGGACAGAATTTGTATTGAACATGATTACAATTTAACAATAATAAAAAGAAAAAAATTAGAAATTGATAATTATATAAAATTTCCTTTCCATGGTTATTCAAACAGCAAATAAATTATATATAGAACGTGACATTATCACAAACTTTGTTCTATCGCGAAGCCTTCCCCAGCCTTACACACGCTCCGCCTATGCCACTAAGGGCTCAGACACCACTAAAAATGGCTGTTCTGTCAAATAGTACCCTATTGAAAGGGTTAGTTCACCCAAAAATGAAAATTAGCCTGTCTTTTACTCACTTTACTCTACTTTTACTTTAAGTATCCCAGGTGTATGTGACTTTTTTCAGACGAAACCAGAGTTATATTAAAAACTGTCCAGACACCTCCAAGCCTTCCCATGGAGATAAACGGGGGTTTGCTGTGTACACTTCAGAAGACATTAAATAAAGTATGCGCATCCGTAATAAAACGTCCCTCACACGGCTCCAGGGTTGTAAATAAAAGCCCCCTGTAGCAAATACATGCATTTTTGTAAGATAATTATCCATATTTCAAACTTAATAAACAACTTTTTCTCACTTCCACTGACTGTAATTTTATAATTTTATAATTTTATAAAGGCTTTGGTTCGATTTTGCAGGTGTGTTTGATTTAAGATGGGGCAAAATTCTGCAGGCCATTCTTATCTTAAATCAGGGGTAGGCGAGTGCAGTCCTAGAGAGCCGCAGTTCTGCAGAGATCAGCTTCAACCATAATTAAACAAAACTGAACAAGCTAATTAATGTCTTCAGAATTACTATGGTCTATGACTGAAAAATCGCCCCCATGACTTGAAAATTTTTCCAAAATCGCACCCCTATACCTTTAAATTCATTCATTCACTCATTTTTATTTACTTTTGGCTTCATTGGCAGTCAATAGCTTATCTGGTAAATTGTTGTCCAGTGGCTGTTGTGCAGGTGCAATTCAAGTTTTTTTTGTAACACTGCAATCTCTCTGCAGGATATCGAGGATCACATCGCCTTTGTAATCACTGTCCCCACTGCGCTGGCTATTTTCCTCACTATCTTTGTTCTGGTCTGCATCGAGTCCATCTTCAAGAAGCTGCTCCGAGTTTTCTCCTTGGTGATCTGGGCCTGCCTGGTTGCCATGGGTTACCTCTTTATGCTTTTTGGAGGAATCATCTGTCCCTGGGATCAGGTAAGACAAGTGCGTTATCGGCCACCTAAGGTTGTTTTCAGTCATAGGCCTTTTATCTGATATATCTTAGATGGTGTATGTTATGATCAGTGGGAATGAGTAACATGAGAGTGACTGCAGGAGAAATAACACAATACTTCAGTCAAAAATGTGTGTATGCACATGGATGTACGGGACAGCCTCTAAGGAATGAATGGAATTGTGGGTCAGAGTCAACTTTACTAGCCAATTTAGCATTTGCCAAGTCAGCTGCTTTACTGTGATGAAAGAAAAATTAAATATTTATGTTGAGAATGTGGAGAACAGAAAAGAAAAAAAAAATATATATTTTTCATAAATTTCACTTCAGGGATACTGTTTCACTCCAATACCATTTCTTATGTAAGAAACTGTGAAACTGATCAGTAATACTGGCAAGTCAGTAATAAATGACAAGTCAAGCTTTTATTTATTTACCTACAGAATAGATACAGAATCTACTCTGCTTTGTTTTATAAAAGTTCATCTTTGTAAGTAGCTTTTCCAAGCAAGTATAAACCATCAGGGCCCGGATTTATCAAGCATCCAAGAATTACTCTCAAGAACACTGCTAAGAATTGACTTAAGTGTAAAAAAACATTTGGCTCAAGAATCTTATCAAGCATCTCAGTTGTAATTTAAGCAAAGTGTAGGACTAAATCTTAAGTGTCAATCTTTGAACAAATGCTTGAATAACTGTTTAATTAACTGCTCCTCGTCAAACATTTCAAGAACATTCTTCCTCTCCTGAAAGATTCGCACATGTACATCTCTGTCTCTTGAGTGACTTCACAAGCCCCTGCTGGCAGCTCCTAACCACTTGAGAGACCTCTCAAGCTGTCTTTAATAACTGAGAGAGTAAGAGTGATTCTTAGTTTTAAGAAATTTGATAACTTGCTTTTTATACTTAAGTTTGAAAGTAGGAGTACATGTCATGAATTCTCAGCACTTAAGACTTAAACGGCACTGTGAGAAACTTGATAAATACAAGGTGTTTATTTTCTTCGCATTTCAACTTGTCCAAACGCATGATAAAATTGTTTTGTTATGTCAGATGTAAAGATGAAACTAAAAATTTTACTTGACAAAAGCATTTAGCAGTCTTCTGCTATAAAATTCAAATTATCCAGCTTTCCTTTCCCTTTATCATGTTGTTTATATAAAGTATATGTGTGCTATTCCCATGGCAGCTGAGCCACCCCATGTTTGACCTGCAAGTCCAGTGAGGGTAATTACATTGAACATTAATCAAAATGCTGCAAATGTGTGACTAGATCTGGGAATTCAGATAGTAATCAAAAGTCTGGTCTAGCTATTCTGCACATTCCTATTACAGATGAATAATTTACTCATCAAGAAAATAAAAAAAGTAAATAAATAAGCAAACAAATATCTGCCATTAACTGGGTAAAATCTACAAATGGAGAATATTAAGAGCTAATGATTTGCTGTGTTAAAATAAGACTCAATACGCTGACATATTGTATCTCTAGAGTAGGTGACATATGGTGAAAGACAAACAAGGCTAATGTCAGATGTGTAAGGAGGGATGACTTCCTGTGTTAGTCAATATCTCTGCTTGGTTCCAGATTAAGGGCAGATAAAGAAGTTCTCAGTACATAGACCCCATTTGAGTCCTCCATATAGCAAATGCTCCACTTTTTTGACAAAATATTTCAGCAAAACTGTGTCATTCACTAACCACTTGTAATCCAGTTTAGCGATCACTGATATGTAGCCCTGGGAGTATGGAAAATTCTTTGTGCAAATTAGGTTTATTATAAAATCCTGTATAAACCCTAAGGTTTGTTCACAGAAATATTCACACACTAGTGAAGTCCACACTACATCTATAATGATAACGACCCAGAAGAACAATATCATTCAAACGTTTTCATTTTTATTTTTTTAAAGAATGATTTTATTCCCAGCTGATGAATGATACATAAGATAGCAAATCAGAATCCATCTGTTATTAAGGAGCTTGTGTATATAAAGTGGAAGATGACATAATACACAATAAACAAAATGTTAACCTTCTTTGTTGTGGACACTAATATGGTTATATTATAGTTATTTTTATATTTATGCTTCTTGGTGTGAATTGCCCTTTACAGTATCCCCTAGCCAGATATGACAGCCACATGCAGTAAAAGGTATCTCCTATGCCAGGGGGTTTTCAAACCTGTCTTGGAGAACCCCCAACACTGCACATTTTGCATTTCTCTCTCATCTTACACACCTGATACAACTTGTCAGCTCAGTAGAAGAGACTGCAAGCAAAGAAAGAAAGCCTGTCACCTTTAGCCAGAAAAATGTAATGGCTAATTCTGACACTTAACCTTTGACAGTACATTATTATAAATATTATAAGATATAAATGAATCGACAGCCTATCTGCTAATCTTCAACATGTTTTACACAAAACAATACTTTTGGGTTTAACTATTTCTAGAGTTTACTATGAGAAAATGTTGTTTTATGAGAGAAGTCAATTACTTTTTGCGACAAGAATTCAGCTTATGGCACTTCCCATTCATTCATATGGTAGGCTATCT
>JAUMHE010000068.1:5359755-5372262 GCA_032359235.1 Enteromius mattozi | reverse complement strand
TAGAGTTTTTACACTGATCTCATGGTGATTAAAACATATTTTACTAGGTTTAATTTGTACGAATGACCACACTAACCTACCCCTAAACCAACCTGTTACAAAAACTGTGCAAAATCATGATTTATAGGGTTTTGTAAACACATGTTCTCTGGGTTCGAACCCATGATCGCATGATCACATTTCATCTTATAATGCATCTCTCTACAAACAGAGCTACACCAACCCTGAATCACATGGTCGATAAAATAGTACAAAACCTTAATATGCAAATGTTCTGTTGCCGATAGGGGCACAATTGTTGTATCGCTCTGATGGGTCGTATTTCACTGCTATTGTAGAAACAACCTATACGAGCGTATTAGTTGGAGGACATGTTGAATGATTGATAATACGGCGGCGGCTGTGTCTGAATAATCGTTCACGCTTCCTCCCGAAATTGGTTTGGCATCGTCACTTCTTGCTTCTCTTAGAACACAAAAGGTATTATTTTACAAAATACCCTGCTATCTTCAATACAGTGGAACCGTTGTATGATCATTACCTGTCAAGCTCAGTTGCAATTTTTTTTTTATAGTTGTAGGTCAGAATTTGAATCTGGTCCACACACACACCAAATAGAAACCTTACCAGACTAACAGATCTTTTAAACATCCTGCATATCTTCTTACAGTACCATGTGATTCAGGATCGCCAATGCTGTTCACTCAAATGAAAAACAAACTGACATCACAAAAAAAAAAAAAAAAAAAAAAAAAATATATATAAATATATATATATATATATAAATAATGAATAAATATAAATAAAGCAGCTTTAGAAAGAAATTATTTACTTAATTCAACAAAATATTTATTACACATAATCATTTAGGCTACAACGGCCTAGCATAAACTGTAGGAAGTCATTGGTAACTAAAACAGTATAACAACTAACAGTCTTCAAAATACTTTTTTTATTATGTTCCACAAAAGAAAGTAAGTCATTCAAGTTTGAGTAAATGATGACATAATTGATTCTTTCCTCTTTTTTTCTCTTTTTTTATTAAATACTCTAAATAAGAAACAGCATTCATGCATCTGATTTATTAAAACGGCTGATTCATTCAGGAGTTCAGTGAATGGTATGAATGGGCCTTTCTGTATCTGCAACCCTTTGACACCCAAGGAAATTGATACTGCATGTCCTAGTCAAATCTCTTTCTGTAGAGTTTTATACAATAGCTACAGATTGTCAAAGCACTATGTCCTCCTAGTGCAGTGGTTCTTAATCCTAGTCCTCGCGCCCCACCACTTTGCATATTTTGTACTGTATGTCTTTCTTTGTTAACGCACCTGATTCTGATAATTAGCTCGTTAGAAAAGAGCTCCGTGCATGAACTGTGTTCCAATCGACATGGTCCCTACACAGTGTTCATTGTTCCCTGAGCAGGGGAAATCCATTACTAGTTTACTTCACTTTCAGAAATGAAACATTCAGAAATTAATAAAATTTAAAATGACGTCTCACACACTTAAATGCACTTTAAATGGAATGATAAATTTGCTTCCAACTGGAATCATGGTGGAATATCCGTTGATGTCCAATTTCCAGGGCACATACGTTCGAATAGAACAAACTTCTGAAGCAACAAGAAAAATATACAAAATGTGCAGAGCAGTGGGACGCGAGGACCAGGATTGAGAATCGCTGTCCTAATGCATTAGGGGTGTAGCCAGAATTTCAGAAGTGAGGTGGACATAAACGTCAAACTACCTACCTATTTATTTGATTGTGTAATTAACAGTTATATATATAGTCAACATTTGAAGTGGATCAAGACCTTTCATCAGATCTAGTATGTCAAGACTGAGCATTTGTTCCACTTCTTATACTCAAATAAGATTTTTATACTAAATGTCCCAGTCACACAGATATTAAAGCATGCGGTTTCTATGGCTCTTTGGAGTAGCAGTAGTGCATATTGAAGTCTGCTTCTTTGGGGGCTGTATTGTCCTATCTTGTCTTGTTTACTTTTATCCCATGTGTGGGGATACTTTTTTATGGATTTTTATTGGCATGGATTTTTTTTTTTATATATATATTTGTAAGAAGAAAAACATATTAAACATCATCCTGCTGTGAACATGTAAGAAATACTGCTGCTGCATGTATAACATACATGACCACCCCATAGCAGATCTATACAGGTGGAGCTGGGGAAGGTGGAGGATTTTTGGAGTGTGCTGCAAACTGCTACCACAAACATTAGACAAGTATTTGTTGAGCAGCTGTCAATACAGGAGAGAACCAATTATCTGTGACATTTGATGATGATGTCATTATATCATACTGAGTTAGCTCAATGGTACTGCGCCATCAGTTTAATACCAGATCTTTTATTTATAAACCTAAAAAGCCTAGAGTGACACCAGCCAATATTATGGAGTAATAGGGAGTATTAGGATTGTTGTGGTGCCACATGAGCCAGAGTCCTAAGGAAATGATATTAAGATTTGGGATATGGAAAGTAAACCGACAGATTTTTCCTCCTTTCTTTTTTACTTTCTCTGGATCACCTGCAGTGACTGGATTCTCCGGTGGAATTTGTATATGAGCTAAATTGTTAATCACAGTTTCTTGTTAGTTAATAGTAGTTACTAGAATGTCACTAGTGCATTAGTCATTTGTTCCTCTTGTAGCAAATGAGCTCAATAGGGAATCATTTATGATTTTATAGGGAATTTGAACATAATCACTGGATATCAAAATCTAAAATATAGTGAAAACATTGTTACTTAGCACAGTGACAAGTTTAAGACATTAACTTGTAAGCACAGAACACAAGATACTTCTCTTTTCTAAATAGATAAGACTTTATTGGGTAAATCTAAGACATGTAAAATGAAACCACTCACACATTCATACAAGTTTCAGGAATAGAGAAAGTGAGGAAAGTTCAAGAGAATAAAAATGTAAAACCCCAAGTTCACACCGATATGTGAAATTGCATATACGTGAACAACTACCAATTACTTAATTATCCCTCGTATTAAGTTTCTCAATGAGGTGTAAAATATATATTCAATATAACGAGTCAGTTAATGGTGACAGGAGGTTACTTGCATTGCCTTGGTGTTACAGGATTCCCTCTGTTGTCTAGTTGCAGAAAGGGGTTTCCCAAGGTTGCTGATTGGTTGGGAGGTCAGTAGTCTTTGAAGTCTTGGGAGGCCAATGGTTGGGCGTTGGCTGAAAATGCGGAATTGTGGCCTGGTTAAAGTTTTGTTGAGAGTGCAGTCAGAGTTGAACTAAGATGTGGCAGCTAAAAAGCCAGGGTAACAGCATGCTAAGAGGAGCTAAAAGCAAATTTTAATTGTGTCCTATGTTTTGGACTCATCCCCAATCGTGTTTTAACCAATAGATATTGTTCTAGTTCGGGGTGTTGCAATGTTTCTCCTCCCAATTCATAAATCAACATGTTTTCTCATCAGTCACATGGTCCGAATTTTCCCACTCTTGCAGAGTGCAATTTTGGACATGATTTCTATAATAATCTTCTATAATAAATTGATAAATTTCACTAAGAATTGATTGTAAGAAACGTTTCAAGCAAAGAAATTTAAACTCACTCATACTAAACATTAATACGTGGCCGTAAATTTCATTTAACAGTAGGGGGGGACAATAAAAATGAAGGGGACACAAGTCAAATTGTACTTATAAAGATATGTCAAAACTGTGGAAAACTTTGCTTCTATCATTATTGTAGCATGGATACTGCATTGTTATGGGTATTTTCAAAGTTTTTCTCTGGTTTAATGTAAACGCAGATTTTTTCTTCAAAACTATTTATTGCAATGTTAGTGATGTTGTTTACAAGTCGAGTCATTTAGCTTATCAATTTAAGGGTTAGGGTTGGGGTTAACTAATTTAAACTAATTGGTAACACTTAAAATGTAAATTCCACATTTGCCGCTTATTAATAGTTATTATAGATGTAGAATAAGGTCATGGAGGGGTAGGAGCTGAACTCTGCAGGGCTTCGGCTCTCCAGGACCGGAGTTTGCTACCCCTGAAATAGTTTGTGTATTCAAACCCTTACTTCTCTTTGTTCTATGTTCTGTCACATTTATCGTGGTGTATTGCTCTGTTTCCCATGTTTATTGTGCTTTATTGGAATTGCTATACACAAATGTTACAGAAGACCAACTCTCAAAAAGGAGAACAATAAGACTGCAAGAAAAAGAAAAAAAAAAACAAGAATGAGGAAAGACTGCAAGATTGTCTCCATCAGTGTGGCCCCACAGCTTTGAATCATTTTTTTTTTTCACAGCGTCCGTTATTTGGATATAAATGTGGAGGAGTTCATTAATGTCTGGCACCAAACAATGTGTGACAATCTTATTGTCATGGAAGGTTTTGGATTTGGGCTGGACAGAGTGCCCAGAGTGAATCCCTGCTGCAACCTGACACAGTACATCAACTTTGCTCTCTGAGTGAATGTATCCACCTTTGAAGTAGGAGATGTGAAAGAGGAGATCTTCCAGCTCCACTTTACATCCATTTCCATGTTGCTCATTCTAGAACCTAGCCATAAACCATCTAACTGCAGACTATCAGCCAGAGCCAGAGTGTCTGAATCAGAGAACCTAAATCTGATGTTAAGCTCAAAGAGATTCTATCCCCTTTCTCTTTCACTTTCTCTCTATCATCTGCAGTCACCTGTGACAATGCTGTTTCTAACTTTGAGGAGTTTGGTGGCAGTCAGATAGCTATTGTCACGCTCAGCTGGAGTTGCCAGGCGGACTAAGATGGCACTCCAGCGTTAGACTTCGTCCATGTGTTTTTTGTATGTTTTCCCTTGGACTGTCACCTGTTAATCATATTCTCCACCCACCTCATGTGTTCTCATAGTGATTCATATGTGCTCCGCCTCTTACCTTGTGTATAAATTCCCCCAGGATTCCCTGTGTTCCTCGCTCATCATTGTACGTGGTTCGTCCCATCCTTGTAAGCGTTTGTCACCCTCTGTATTGTTTATTGACTCCCGGCTATCGACTTTGCCTGCTCTCTGGATTACGATTCTCGCCTTCTCCTCAGGACTCTGTACACAGATCGCTCGACCCCACGCTTGTCTCTGGATTTGTCTCTGTTTTGCCTGCTTCATTGTTGTCTGCCGTTGTTGACCTCAGCCTGTTTGTTTACTCTGTGAGTTCGCTCATTAAAAGAAACCTTGCACTTGGATTCATACGCTCTCCGTCTCATTCGTGACAGCTATATTCTCTGTCTTTCAAATCTAAATTACACTTCTTGACTTACTGCAGAGTGCATTTGCCTTGCAGGCCACTTTAACACTTTCCAGGATCTCCATCAGGATATTTTGAGGTCTTGGAAACAACCTTTTTCAACCCATATTAATAATCAAGCTGCCTCTGACTTCACCATGGTTTCCAGTTTGGATGGAGCAATGGTATCCTGAAATTATGCTTGTCTTTCACTGTCTTTTATTCCTGGGTTAAAATGTCTTTGGGTTAGCTACAGTACCTAAGGTTGCTACCACTTTATTTCGCTTGTGGTGTGCTTGTGGTTGTTTTCACCTTTGTCCTTTTGTCTCAGGAGGCCCAAAAGGGACTCCACAAAGACTGCAAGGCTTTGTCCTGTTGCAAGTTTATGTTGACAGTGCAAGTCTATGGTAATGTAATGCCCCTATAGTGCCAGCTACTAACACAGTGTTGAGCCTTAAACACACTGCACAATTTTCAGCTGTTCCAGACAAAAGATTGCCGCTTCCAATTTTTTTTTTGTTCAGCACACAGAAAGAATACAACCGCTAAAGTGTGATTTATCATGCTGCACTTACTACTAGCACATGCTGATGACATTTTATTCTTTTTTATGGACATGTATTGTAGAGTACGACTCAACAGGTGTCATCATCTTATAGTCTACACACATACCATAGCCAAGTTTATTAGATCCATGCCATTCAGTGATCTTATAGGATTGCTAAAATTGTCCAGTGTGTTTTGGGCTTTAGGTGATTTATGGTGCCAGCTACAAACACAATGTTAACCTTAAGTAATGATGTTGTCATGTTTCCTGAGTTCTGATTCCTTCATCGAAAAATATGAAGAGTGATGGCACAGGTGCATCTCTTTTAGGCACTGATGACACATTTAATGAACTGGAATGATTGTATATTCTATATGTGCTTAATCATCACAGCTGGAGAGTGTTCCTATATAAGCATGAGCTACTGATTCAGCAAATTAGTGTTATTTTAAAAATAAAAAAAAAATTGCAATATGATCTTCCACATTTATTAGGTTTCACAGGATTCCTTATGTGGTCCTTGTTCCAAATGTTGATCTTAGTGATCAAAAGTGCATTAAGTACAAAATTTGTTATTTCAGTTTAGTTTACTTTAAGTACACTAGTTTAGTATACTAAAAGTACAATTGCAGGGCATTTTATTAAGTGCATAAATCTGAAAAAGTATTTGCAATATACTTATACTTTTATACTTATACTTATACACAGTTGGTATCCTCAGAATGGTAAGTGTAAGTACAAATGTGTAACAGGGCATTGGTAACAACACTTCTTTGGTAATGAAAGTACAAATGTGTAATAGGACTAAGAGCACTTTTTGGTAAAGAAAGTGTTACACTTTATATTAAGTACACAATTCTTATGGATTTACCATGTAATTACTCTGATGTTACATATTAGTGGCCAGTAAGTTAGGCTTTACATATAAATTATGGCTGGTGTCCAGAATGTTACACTTTATATTAAGTGGACAGTTCCTGAGGAACTTACAATGGTGCACCAAACTCCTTAAAAACTCGACTTCCAATTATTCACATTACATATCACTAAATCTACCCATTACATATCCCTATACCATTTTGAGGGTTGTTACATGTGTAAAAATATTACAGCTGTATGTACCAATGTTTACTTACACTGTGGTTACATAATATGTACACATCTAGTTACTAAGTACACAGGTATTAGGGCCATTTAATATTAAGTGGGACCATATGTACAACCATGTTTATCAAATAATAGAGATGCCATAGCAATTAGGGATGAGATGCAGGATAGCAAATGCCATTGTAAATTGTCCCTGTCCTGAAAGATGATTATATCACAACAATAAAACACATAAATTATGAACTGGTGATATAAAATTATAAATATAAAATATAAAACTGGTGATATATATGTAGCATATCAACATTAAAGAAAACAAATCTTGGGAGGAGTAAAATAAAATTATTTCCTCAAATATTACAGAATATATATTAATAATATATATAATATAATATAAATATTACTCAAACCATGGGTGAGATTACTGTTTTCTGTCAGCTGTCATGGCCTATAAACAGAAGGCAACCAGAAGATGTAAAGCTATTCAAAGCTATTAAAAGCTGCTTAGATGTCATGCAAAAACAAGTGATATAGGTCTATATGATGATTTTTTCATGTGAAGGATAGATTAATAATGGTGAGGTTGAGCTTGAGCAGGTTGTTAGAGACTGTATTGTACTAACAGTTCTATTACCTCTTAGGCTGTATTTCTGTTGCTATTATAAAACATTGAAATGAATGAATTTGAGCCAATGAGAATTCTGTTTAGAGGAACGTATTGAGAATGTATTCTCAATGTATTGTGAAAAATGTGCTGTTTGTATTTTTTGTACACGTTCAAACATAAGATATGGTAGTATGAAATGTTTCTTGAAAATGATTGAAAAATTGTAATTGTTTTTTTTTTTTTTTTTTGGCAATTATTCAGAACTTCGGTAAGATGAACATATTATGAAACTTATAAAAAAGACATGTTAGCATAGATTTATTATGTAGAACTACACTCTGATAGCCACTAATTTACATAATTTACATTCTGCAGGAAAAAGAAAAATACAGAAATGCTCACAGCTACTGAAAGCATCTTAAGTTTAAATTACATGAAAAATAAATGAATAAATAAAAAAAAAACCTAGAAGAGAGGAGATGACAGTCTTTTACAGTCCATTACACTCAAAGAAAAAAAAGATGGAAGTACCTTAAGTCATTAAGTATAATCACATTTTTTCTACAATAATAAAAATATTGTTCCTAGGAGGATGTTTTTCATAAAATACAATCTTAACTTGAGGCATATGGACTATCCAACACTCAAAAGACCACTATTGATGTTAAAAATCAGTTTTCTTTTCCATGACCCTGCCAACACTATTAGATAATTAAACATCACCAGATCTATCAAATATTGACATACTTCAAAGTTTTCCTTTAAATCTCAGTCTTCTTTCTATTTAGCTAACACTGTTTGGCAATATACATCAATGTCTTATCAGAGGTTGATGTCGTGAATTAATTAAGATGAGTGATGAAAATAATAAGGCACTTGCACCAGAATACCAATAAGACAAAGTAAACCTAAAGACAAATACAGTACATGCTGATCAGGTATATTATCTAGTATTGATACACCTGTATACAGTTAATATTTATTAATATTATTGCATGTCTTAACAATTAATATTTTGAAAATGTTACGTTTCTTATTGAATTAGTTAAAAAGAATGAACAATAAACAAAATATGCACATGACATTTTTCCCCCTTGAGGTGATTGAGATGGAATCAATTTATGTCAATTTTCCATTTATGTCAACCCTAATCCTTGTATGAATATTTTTAAGCATTTGTATAAATTTAAGAAACCATTTTAAAGTGGGAACCATCTAAACCTCAACCAACATTTTTTTTTTTTTTTTTTTTTTACCTTATTGTAAGTGATTTGTTTCTAATATTTGTTGGTGCAATTTTCCAAGAAAAGACTAAAAAACGTGTAGCATGCTCTTTTAGAAAGAGCCGGATCGTTCTGATGTTGAGCAGTGCAAACCTGCATGATCTAGCTGTCTTTGCAATGTGTCTTTGAAGGTTAGTTGATCAACAAAGATTACTGCAGGATTTCTGGATGAACTAGATTAACTAGATAGACCTAGCTCGTGATGGTGAAATCGTGCTGTACAGTTGGAGTGACAGGTGTGTGAAAAGCTTGAGCAGCAAGTTCATCAATGCACATGCACAAAAATGTGCATCAAAGACTGAAATGAAAGACAAGAAATTGTTGAATAAACTCATTATTTCTGTTTTATTTGCACACAAAAAGCATTCTCATTGCTTTATAAAATTAAAGTTGAACCACTGTCACATGAACTACTTTAACAATGTCCTTACTACCTTTCTGGACTTTGAACAATGTAGTTGCATTGCTATCTACTGTATGTTAAATCAGAAAGCTCTCAGATTTCATCAAAATATATTAATTTCTGTTACAAAATTTAATTAAGGATTTACGGTGTTGGAATAACATGAGGATAATTAATAACGGAACTTTCATTTTTGGATGAACTAACCCTTTAAAGTTATTAAAATGATTAGCCTATTCATAGTTAAAGTGTGGTTCAATGTTAGTTCATAGTAAAAACCAAAGAACCAAAGACAGAGCCTGGGAGGGAACAGACAATGTGTCAAAAAACAGACATACAGGGGAAAATTTTAAAAACTGCGCATTCATACGCATAAAATACACTATTAGATAACTGCTCAGAATTGTACACTGTAAATAATAATTATAATAATAATTTACATGGTGTAATGATTTATATTATTATTATTATTATTATACACATTTCAGAGGGAATGGATTTTGGTGTGTTATTCTATTCATGCTATTCAATATTCTAAAAGAAAATTGTTGTAGAGTCTGAATATTAAATGTAATTACAAACTGGTTTTTATTGCTACCACTCATGTCTTGTGGTTAAGACATGTTTGTGTTGATAAATATAAGTCATATAATTTTTATAACATTTTTTATATTAAATTAAAAGCCACACAATATAGGTAATGTGGTTGTTAACACAAAATATCTGAATTATTGTTTCTCCAAAAAAAACAGAACACACCAGATTGAGAGAGAAAGAGAAAGAGTTTCAAAACCAATTTTATTACAATATATACTACAATATATACTAAATAAATAAATTGCCAAACAACATCCAAAATAAAATAAAAATAATCTTAACAAAAACTACAAAATACAACTGATTTTTAACAATTTCACCAAGGATTCATTTAAATACCAAGTTGCCTTAAAAGATAAAAGATCATACATTATTTTTATATATATATATATATATGGTTAAATATTGATAATATATAAAGAAGAAAACAAACAAACGAAAAAAATAGCTTTTATTAATTTTCGAAAAAAAAGTTGCAAATATTTTGCACTTTCTTGTGATATAAATCATCATGATTACCTAACAAGTAATTCATCAATTGAGACTTATGACATATTTAAAATCATAACTAAACACACATCAAAGGAAGATATATACTTATATGTTAAATAAAAATGTTAACTTTTAACAATACATAAAATGCTTTTCTTTTGCAATTAAAGATTGGATCATCACATGGTTTGAATCTATGGCGTTCCAAACAGAGTTAGGCTTTGTCCAATTCTAAACCTTCAATACTTGCAAAGACAAATCTTTAAGAACCAAGTACCGCTTTATGACAAATACAAAAAAAACTTTTCAGTACCCAGTGCAATCAGGTCCAGGGGAGTAAACCAATTAAAATTGACTAAATTTTCAGAGAGACAAAGAGAGAGCATTGTTTGTTTGTATTTGTTTGTTTGTTTGTTTTCTATTGCAGAATTTTTCTAAGACTGAGCTGGCCTGTACTCCCCAGATATAAAACCGGCATAATGACACTGCCTGAAATAGTAAAACACACTGCTACAAAGAGTAAACTACAGTACTGTACTTCATAAATTAAGTAATGAGCATGTCCAAGAGAAAAGATAATTGATGGTGGCAAGTAAACAATGACCGTCATGAAAAAACTGTTTATGATGGTACGCAGGGCTCTCTTCTTCTGAGGATGTATATTACTTTTTCCAGAAGGACTGGTTTTCCTCAGAGTTAGAAAAACTGAAATATCACAAAAAGCAATGACAGGCAGGGAAATAAACAGAGGTGAACACCCTAAAATAGTGAAATACATCCAAGAATTTGATGCTACAGTTGATCCAAAAAAGATTATAAACAACCAGACTATTACAGAGATTACTTTTCTAATCATGACACTTCTCTTGTTGTTCATGTATAAGAAGGGATGAACCACAGCAAAATAATAATCTCCACAGACACAAGCCATGAAGAGAGGTCTGCCAGATATAGTCAGAGAATACATGAAATTACAAAGCCATTCAAATTCGATGTTTTGCCAAACAATGTAATTAAAAACACTGAATGGGAGGATGCTTAGGTAAGCAAGATCAATGAAGGTCAGATTAAACACAAAGAAGTCATTAGAGAAGTTTTGACGATGTCTTTGAGAAAGATCCTGAAGTACCTTGACAGTGGCTGGGAAACCCAAGAGTATACAAACAAAAGAGAAACCCGCCCAGAACAGAGGGCCTGTAGAATGTTTAGTGCAAAAATAGTCCATGGTGACATTTAAAAAGTATGATAAATTCTGAGCGGATCTCTCCGTCAGCATTTTTAACATGATTTTCCTGAGCTGAATGGAGAAGAAAACACTCATATGTTATAGCAAATATAATCTAATGATTATTATATAATCATAAGTATGTTCAGTACATTTTAAAACTGCACTGCATTGACATTTAATTTACAACAGTTTTAGTTAGTATTCAAGATTGAAGGACACTAAATGGACTCAACTGAAGTTTGACTAACTCCAGTGACATCATAGTTCAGAAGTTTATCTTTAAGGAAGTTAAAATTTTTATCTTACCTCAATGATGCCCTAAATAATTGACCATAAAAAGCAACAAGCTTTAGTTGTGAGGGAATAACAGGTGTAACAGGTGTGTTAATGAGTCAAATCCTAAAGTTTTGCATGGGGATTTGCTTAATGATTACAAACCTGTCAACACCTTTTCTACAGCATTAAACCTTTCACTGCATACAGATATGCTATTACTACTGAAATAAAAGGAATAGTGTTGGGAAGTGTTACAAATTAGGTGTAATCATTTTAAATCAATTTTATTATTCATTGTTATGCATGTGTGGTTGTAAGATAGCAGGACAAAATAAATACATAAAGATATATATATATTTTTAAAACGCAATACCTTAATAAACAAAATCCAAGAAATCATGCAGTAGACACACCAGGAAATAGCTCCTGGTTATTTCACCCAAAAATTAAAATTTGACGTTTATCTGCTTACCCCCAGAGCATCCAAGATGTAGGTGACTTCTCCTCTTTAGTTCACCTCACTCATTTTCTGCAGGGTTCAGCTCAGAGGACTGGGCCAGCCATGGCAAATGCTTCATTTTGTGCTCAGTGACTAATTCTTGTGTTTATTTTGATGTTTGTGTTTGGAATATTGTCCCAGTGGAAGACCCAACCATGGCCCATTATAAGATTTCTAACAGAGTCAGTCAGTTTTAGATTTGTTATC
>JAUMHE010000068.1:5349137-5359655 GCA_032359235.1 Enteromius mattozi | reverse complement strand
TTCATTCATAGTTTTGATGCCTTCAGTGAGAATCTACCAATGTAAATGGTCATGAAAATAAAGAAAACACATTGAATTAGAAGGTGTGTCCAAACTTTTGGCCTGCACTGTATATATATATATATATATATATTTATACATATATATGGTGAGCATGAGTTCACCAAGCACAAGATGTTCCTGGATCAACATCTTTGTTGATCCTGGAACAACATTCCAATCAACCAATCAAAATTGAGGAATATTTTTTCTGGAAATATCTGTTTTAGGTTTATGATCAGGGTTAGGTGCTTCTACACCTTTGTTAATCAGCTATCATTTCTCACTGATTTTAGGCGTAAATTTTGGGTAGGGGTAGGGATTGCGATAAGTCTATATTTTTGGATCATGTCTTACTCGGTAAAATCACGGCGGCATTACTAAATTAGCCAGTTCAAATTAAAAACGCCACAAATCCCCAAATACTACACAACTTCTAAAAATATTATTAAAATGTGTTATGTTACATGAAAAAAACAAAAAAACACAATTACAAAATTGTAGATCTGAGGAACTCCATACATTTTAATATTTTGAACTAGACTAGGCCAACCTAAAATTTGTTCCAAATTTTTACCTCATCTAGTTTAATATTATCATCATCATTCATTATATAGTTTTACCTCTGTCTTTGTCCCGTTTTTCTTCTTCTTCTTCTCCTCTTTTTTTCCCCCCTGGGCACCAGAGGGCTTCGGCCTTTTTGACATTTTCACGTTTGAGATGTTCACTGATAAATTGTCACTATCAGGTAACTGATGCATGTGAAAGTGGCTGCACAAGGAAAGATAGCTCATGCGTTGAGTCAGGAGAGCAATAAAATAGTTATTTTTGTGGGAAAATCTCTCTTTTTTTTGTTATTAAAAAATAAATTGTAAAAAAAAAAAAAAAAAAAACCCAACTTCACACATTTTGGTGCCCCTAGGGATCGGCGGTGCCCTTAGCATTTGTCTATTCTGCCTATGCCCAGGGCCGGCCCTGCATGCTATATCTTTAAATGAGGAACAAAGTGAATTTTGAGTTTTATAATTGCTGAAAATTATGCCTCCATAAATAATGCATTAATCTGAAATTTATCATGACACAACTGGTCACAAGACACACAAGAGTTAATGGCATTTCACAATACCAGCTGACATAATGTTTCTTTAGCTGTCAGTTGAAGTTTAAAATGATTTATGATTTGAAATGGAGATGGATGGAGAGGCATGTTTCTCACACACAAAGCAATCATTTGATCTCATGAGGACTTTGAATAAACTTTGAATTACATTTTTGAATAAATTTGACTTTATTTGTATCTAGGCTGTATTATATATTGTTTCATATTGAGAAATGGTTGGGTTTAGTTATTTAAATGTAAATGTAATGTAATGCCTAAACAGTGTAACAGAAATTAAATGATTCATTATGTGGCAGCATATACCCCAAAAATGTCTTAATGACATAATTACACCCCAATACACTATTTCTATGGCCTTTTTCACTAAAAAGCTATTGAGTTCATAGACCCTGTCCCATATGGCACACTTCATGTGCAGTTGCTGTCATGTCAGTTGTGATTGGAGAGGTACTTGGACGTAATCATGGACATATAAACATATATAAAAAAAGTTCCTTTTTAAGGATCATACTGCAAAATCTAAATAAGCTTCATCATGAGACAGATCTACAGATCTTTATTAGAAAGCTAATGCTTGCTCTATGAACCGTAAACAATATTTCACATGCACTTGCAGAACTGTCCTTATTATGCTAACAGTTTACAGGTGTCTAGACAGTGCCGAATGGAGAAAGGAAAGACAGCTCGTCCTTGTAATTCCAGACCAGATGTGACTATACGTACCCCCAGATTATAAGTGCCTAGGTGGAAGAGAGAAGTAACAGCATGAACTAGCAAATCTAGTCCATTAAGATGATGTGCTGTAGTACTTTAAGAAGCTGGTGGACACACAACATACACAGCAACTTTGATACTGCAACTGCAACCTTTTTATTTAGGCTTACCCAGAAAAAAGTGCATTCACCATTTGGTTTTGCATTATTTATATGGTTGAGCAATATACAAATAAGATATTATCATGATGCATACATATAAACAAGTGTTTAGGCTATTTATAGATTCAAATAATATGCCTAGTAATGGCCAAAAGACTATTTGTATGTGAAATATTTTCACACAGTTTCAGCAATGGCTACATCTATAATTGTAATCTCCCTATTTTAATTTTTTCTATAACTTTTTGTATTCTGAGCTGACCTATACTGTCCAGATATAGAACTGGCATAATGACACATCCTGAAATTACAAAATTTACTGCAAGAAAGATTAAAACACAGTAGTACACATCAAAACTCAGTGGTAAATTGTGTCCAAGTGAAAAGATTAATGCTGGTGGGAGGTAAGCAGTAAAAGTCAAGACAAAACTGTTAACGATGGTACGCAGAGCTCTTCTCTTCTGGGGATGTATATTACTTTTCCCTGAAGGGTCAGGTTTTTTTAAAGCTTGCAAAACTGAGATGTCACAAAAACCAATTATAGGCAAGGAAATGAACAGAGGTATAGATGTAAAAATGGTTGCAAGAACCCAAGGATATGTAACTATAAGACATCCAAAAGAAATGATAAACAACCAGATTGTCACAGCAATTACCTTCCTGATAATAGCAGTTCTCCTGTTTGTCATGTAGATGATGGGATGAACCACAGCAAAATAATAATCTCCACAGACACAAGCCATGAAAAGAGGTCTACCACATATGGTTAGGGTATATGTGAAATTATTAAACAATTCAAATTCTGCGTTGTGCAAAAGCATGTAGTTATAGACACTGAAAGGAAAAATGGTTAGGAAAACAAGATCAATGATGGTCAGATTAAACACAAAAAAGTCATTAGTAGAGCTGTTTTGTCGATGTCTTTGACAAAGTTCCCGGAGTACAGCGACACTGGCTGGGAGACCCAGAAGAAAACAAAATGCACAGAGACCTGACCAGAAAAAAGTAACTGCAGGCTGATTTGCACAAAGTGTAAAATAGGTCCTGGTTCCATTTGAGAAATTTAAAGCATTCTGATGTAAAAATAGCAACTCTATAGACATTTTCAAGATTGGAATGGTTCGATCTGTATGAAGAAAGAAAACATTCCAATGAAACATTATATAAATTGTAAAAATGTATCACATTAAAGATATTTTAACCATCAATATAAGATTCAATTAATTAAAATTAGAGTGATCTGCTCAGGCACTATACAAAGATAATAAATATACATTTATTCATGGTTTTTGTTGTGGTTGTTTGTTTTTGTCTTACCTCAGTAATGTCTTTCTAATATCTGAGAGAAAAGAGAGGCAGTGAGTTGGAATCATTCTCAGTTAGGAATGAAATCAGAGAGGTCTTACATGTTCACATACAGCAGTGACTCATGTTGCTTGACTGTGACGTTTTGAATATGGTATGATGTTACACCAGAAAAAAACAAACACTGAAGTCATACTCCATATCACTGAACCAAAACTGCACAGCACCAGAGGGGTAAATTTTTAACACATCCATGCCATCTGATAACAGTTGACAATGGCTGTATTTTAAGTCCATGTTTTTTTTTTAGTTTTTTTTTTTTTTTGGTCAAGAAAATAATCATCATCTAGTGGTGTTTGATGTTATAATATCATAGAATATGTCATTGGTTAGTGAGTAAACAATACAGTTGAACTCATACGTTAACTGGCTCGTTGGTACCGCTATATCATAATCTAGCCCTGATTACATTAAAGGTTGCATCACTGAACAGTCATGTCTGAACACATCTCCGACACAATTTTGTGCCCAATCCTGCTCCTGCCGATCGACTGTCCAAAGTTCAGCTCGAACTCTAAACAAACACACCTGAAGTAACTTTTTTTTTTTAATTGAATTAATGAATTTATGAATTTAAAAGTTGGCCAAATTGCCAAACCGATGTTTCGAAAATTTCTCATTGTTGTTGCATATAAAATATATCATGGATAATATTAAATAAACATTGTTTAACAAGTTAAATGTTGATTATTAGTAACTCAAACCCCTTAATCTAAATCGTTCTACTTGATTGTTGGTCGTGCAATGTCTGTACTGTTTTTTTAACACTTCTTGTGTGTGTACAGTAGTTATAAACTGAATTCTTCTCCAATGCACAGTGGGTTGTGGGCAATATTATCCATTAGAGTGTGCACGCATCCACACTTTGAAAATCTACGTACCAGAAAGAGCAGACCTGGGACTTTTGGCATATTTTTTTCAATATACAGTTTTATGCTTTGGGACAAAATTATGTTGCCCGATCTCACAGCAATTCATACATATTTTACGAGTTGGCTATACGGTTTTTGCTAAATGATTTTTGATGTTTTGTTTATGAGTTGCCAATTCATTTGTACAAATGACCGAAACTAGGTCACACAGAAACAGAGCACATGAGGAATGAAAACAAAAACAAACAGTCCAGGGGCGTGACAACTACATTACATATGCTGCCCCATTTGTCATTTTTGCTTTCAGAAGGGTGCTTGTAAGTGATAAACTCTGAAATATTATCTATATTTTCAAAGGGAACTGTGTTTTCTACATGTGGACACATACAGTAAATTTTGACATAATCCAAACGCAACTGCAACCACATCTGTTTTTTCACTCCCTCTGTGTTGGACATGTAACCTGCCAAAAAAAAAAAAAATTCCTTTTGCATTTAAATTTCAGATGTCAACACTGAAACCTGTCAATTAATATCAGGGGTAGGGCTATAATTTGATTCTTGTTTATATTGGGAGGTGACGTCACTCACAGATGACCAGTATAAGTAAAGTTGTGACAAAGAGTTTTTTCACTGTCAAATTTTTCAACAAAATTTGGCATTTTAAACTATTATTTTGGCCAACCAATGTTGCGATTGTCTCATGAATAAAACATGTTACAACCTTGAACACATGGACATTTTTGCTTAGACAACTAACACCTGAAATAACCAAAAGAATCTTTCATAATGTTTTACTGTCTCTTGTTTTGTTTACTCTGGTTCTAGGTGTCTTTCTTTTTGTTCATCATCTTTGTCGTATACACCATGCTCCCCTTCTCCATGAGAGATGCCATCATAGCCAGCGTGCTCACAGCGTCCTCTCATACTGTCGTCCTCAGTGTCTGCCTCTCCTCTACAGTCGACCATGTGGAGCCCCTGGTATGGCAGGTCAGTGCTCTCCCATCTGTCTTGCCATGTGCTTGCCAAGCTTTTCCCTGTGTGGCAACTGTTGAAGTTTACCTTGTCTGTTGAAAAGGATCTTTGCCAGTTGCTTGCGATTGTGCATGTGTCTTTGAGTCTATGAGTTCATGTATGATTATTAAGTCATAGATGATTTTTGTGATTATTGTGATTAGAATTTAAAATGCTCATTGGAATGTTGACATAAAAGCTTAGTATGGAGGATGGTAAACATCCAGTCTCAAACACCAACACAACAACAGGAAAAACAGACTTTATCAGTAACAGTAACTTTTATCTCTTCCATGTCAACATCACATAAATTGCTGAGCTTCTCCTCTGCATATGCACCACCATGTCACTCAGCATCCATATAGCAAACATTTAAATAAAAACTGAATTACACAAATGACTCAAAATAAAATAAACAGAGAAAATAATTATATAAAAATGAATAATCAAAAATAAGTTGCGTCCTGAGGATATCTGTTCTTTGACTAAATATAACAGTAAAACTGTAAGTATGGCTGTAAATAATAGTAAATAATGTTCCTTATTTAGGATTTTTTAAATTCCATAAATCAAAAGCAAATTTGCCTGTATTCATTTTGTTTTATTCTCTCCTCATTTTCCTTGCTGTAAACCGTGTTACCCACTGTTAAGTGTAATGACTTACAGCATTTCAAGAGTTCGCGCTTCCTCATTTAATCATAAAAATGTTAGCGAATTTGGCGTGCTGTCCGGGGGGCTAGCCGGGTGGACGGCGGACTCCGAGCCCCTGCATGCCCCCCGTAAGGAAGGCGCGAGAACGGGCGGAGAAGGGGCGGAGGAGGGATGCAAAAAAAGATGAGATGCGGAAGGGGAGGAGATGGGTCTATTTATAGTGGGAAGGATGGATCTCATTGGCCGGTGAGATGAGGAGATTGATTGGACAATGCGGTGCCAGCCGCAGTTGATTTCGTGCACGCTCCTCTCGAAACTCGTTTGGTGAAACATCACTTCAAGAGTTCGCGCTTCCTCATTTAATCATAAAAATGTTAGCGAATTTGGCGTGCTGTCCGGGGGGTGAGCCGGGTGGACGGCGGACTCTGAGCCCTAGTGATTTGAACCCTAGCGAGGGCAGAGCTCGGCGTCCGACTCGGACCCTGCATGCCCCCCAAAAAAGCTTAGAGGAGGACAGCAGTCAAATAGCCCCCCAAAGAATGCGTGGGAGAGGATGCTGGACGAGTGGCAAGGGTATTTGGGTGGTCCACGCATTTATTTGGGGGGGGGCAGGCTTGATTAGCCTCTTGAGGCGGGAGCAACAGAGGGGTTGCCAGGCTGGAATGGAGAGCCGGCGACCTGTCAGTAGAGCAGAAACATGGGTTAGTACGATGTAATGAAAGGAAATGAGCAATGCAGACAATAACAATGGGGTAAAGAGGGGAAAACGGCCTCATCTGAGGCAGGGAGGGTAACGGCCTCGTCTGACGCGGCAAGTAAACGGCCTTGTCCTGGCGGGGAGGGTAACGGCCTCGTCTGAGGCGGCAGGTGAACGGCCTCGACTGAGGCGGGGAGGGTAACGGCCTCGTCTGAGGCGGCAGGTAAACGGCCTCGTCTGAGGCGGGGAAGGTAATGGCCTCGTCTGAGGCAGCAGGTAAACGGCCTCGACTGAGGCAGCAGGTAAACGGCCTCGACTGAGGCGGCAGGTAAACGGCCTTGACTGAGGCGGCAGGTAAACGGCCTCGTCTGAGGCGGCAGGTAAACGGCCTAGTCTAAGGCGGGGAGGGTAACGGCCTTGACTGAGGTGGCGAGTTAAACAGCCTCGTCTGAGGCGGGGAGGGTAACGGCCTCAACTGAGGCGGCGAGTTAAACGGCCTCATCTGAGGCGGGGAGGGATGGAAAAAACATGGCCTTAGCAGAGGGAGAGCTCTAGCAACAATGGGCTACATCCCCATCACTATTTATATTTGTCCTAATTCTGACAACAGAAGCCTTAGGCTAAATATATCAATGAAACAATAAAATGAGAAATTAGGTGCGATAAATTACGATACGTGACCACAGGGAGGGAAAACAATACGCCGTGCTGACGTAATGAATATGCGGATTACGTATGACGTCATCTGGCGGTGACTGGAAGTTTCACGCTGGCTTTGCTGCTTGCGATTGAAATGGCAGCCATGGGCTTGGTTCGGCGTCTGGGACGGGGAAAAAGAAGGAGGAAGCCGGCATGAGGTGAGTAAGTTGGCGTGGATTCTTTCGCGTGGGTTTGTTTGGCAGATGGAGTGGAAGGGATCAGAGAGCGCGTGAGCTAGCGGCCTTGAGTGAAGCCGCAGACTCCCGTGGGAATTCAGGCAGGCTGGTTGGGGCTGGAAGGGGAGCTGGGTCCTTGATCGAGCTCGGACGAGTAATCGGTGTCTAGGCAGCTTGTCTGGTAGAGCGAGATCATGCAAAAAAGACGAGATGCGGAAGGGGAGGAGATGGGTCTATTTATAGTGGGAAGGATGGATCTCATTGGCCGGTGAGATGAGGAGATTGATTGGACAATGCGGTGCCGGTGTTGTGTAATATTCGGTTCCTGTGAAAAACTGTTCCAGTGGGTGGAGTTTACGCGAATAGTCATGAGTTTCTCTGTTGTGGGTGTGTGCTTGAATCAACGCGCAAACAAATGGAAGTGAAAATATTAGTGCATGCTCCTCAGATCACTACTTGTTTAATAGATTATTTTGAACAGGTAATAAAGTTTCGGTGTCACATAACAATTATCATTAACTCCAACAGTGGCAAAACAATGCATATTTGTGTAATATGATAAATAGTCTGTAACATGTTTTGCTTGAATAATTACAGGCACACAGCAAAGCTATCAATAAGAACCTGTTTTACCTTATATAGTTTTTACTCTTTGTTGTTTAGCTTTTTATATATTCCATTTGTGGGGCTTTATTTTTGATAGTTTGATTTGATTAGTCTTGCTGTCATGGGTGACTAGTTCAGTTTGTATATAACCTCTACAAATATATCTGTGACCTATAAAGTCTGTGTGAGCATCTTGTGTCTTTCTTTTTTTAATTGTTATTATTTTAAATAACCTTTTTGTTTTTTTTACCAGGCTTCATAGCCCCATAAATATAATTTTGGAATTATTTTGAATATCAAGTAGAATAACAATCAATGTCACACTTCTTTCACATATCTATATTTATTTATTTATTTTTATTTTTTTAAACATCAAAATCTTTTCACAATAGCCTGTTTGGAAATCACCAATCTCCAAGTACTAGAGATTATAATATATTGAAGGTAGTAATCCACCCAAAGATCATCATACCTGTTTGCAAAAAAAAAAAAAAAAAATATATATATATATAATAATAATAAAATAAAATAAATTAAACTAACAAACAAAAAAACCTGAAGAAGTCATACAACATGAGAGTGAGTAATTTTTTTTTTTTTAAATAAAGCGTTTAATCAATCTTTAATGCATTACAAAGTATGTCATATAAGCATATTACAGTCAAATACAAAGCTTAACAGTTTTTAGAGAATCTGAGAAAGAATTACTAATAATGCATATTAAAACTGTTAACATCATATATAAGAATACATTGTGTCTGTTTTTTGACCATGCATTGTACTGAAAAACAACCTCACCATATCATGTTTAAGAACAGTGTGTGCAAAACATCCAAAACGTCATGAATCAATGTATTAATAATGTTTAACATCTAAACATTTTATTCAGAATTATTTTAACTATTACATACAATGAAACCCAAATGTTTTGGTCAGCCAAACTCTGTTCTCATGTTTCCTTCTGAGATTAATATCCTCTGATTAATTAAAGTTAATATATTTAAATCATTTAAAAAGACACTTTAATGTTCACAGATCTCTGATGTGGGTTAATAGACATACAGGTTAACAAACAACAAACACGGTTATCTTTTTAGTAAGGGTTTTTTTGTACTGTTTAAAACTATACTCAACAAATTATATTACATAACATGAACATTTCCTGCATTCATTAAATGTTACTACAAGTACAAACTGAAAACACATGGAAAGTTGGAGTATATGCATGTAGAAGAATGCAATGCTAAAATTTAGTGTCTGGTGTCAGATTTTATTAAAACAGCATCGCCACTCGATGAGAAAAGCTTCTGTGTATGTCCAGTTACAATGATCAACTACTGTACGACTTCAGCTCTCTCATCCAATCTGAAACAGACAGTGACTTTACATGATGATGAATAAAAAAAAACAAAACACAAAAGTAAATCAAATATATATTATAACATCGGTGATGATGATGTATGATTATCCAAATTACAAAATAGTCTAATGTTCCTGAAGTAGCTGCTGCTGACCTATGTCCAAGAAGACTGCATCAGAACAATGCACAGTATTAGCCTATACAGTCAATTACTAATTATAATTATTACAATACCTATTAACATTTCTACTACACAGAAAAGGTTCTCACTATGTATGTAGCTTAAGTAGGCAACACAAACACTGGCTATATACAAAATCAGATATTTATTATATGTGTTTCAGGCATTGTAGTGAACACACAGCAGTACAGTCAACTACAGGCTAATCAAACTATCCAAACAACAATTAATGCCCCACAAATTACATTTATGAAAAGCTAAACACATCAAAATAATAGAATTAGCGTTTAGTAATGGTTAACTGCATTGCTTAGACATTGTTGCAATTAATGCTTCAATGCTTAACATTAAAACTTCTTTACCTGTTCAAAACAATCGATTCAACGAGTGACGTTAGTGATCTGAGGAGCGTGCACTAATACTTTCACTTTCATTCATTTGCGCGTTGTTTCAAAGACACGCCCACAACAGAGAAACTTATGACTATTCACATAAACTCCACCCACTGGAACAGTTTTTCACAGGAACCGAATATTACACAACACCGGCCGCGGTTGATTTTGTGCGCGCTCCTCTCGAAACTCGTTTGGTGAAACATCACGTATTTTAAATTCTGTATAAAAGGCCAAAGTTTATATGAACAGTAACCTTTAATATCTTTATAAAAAGTCAATGAATGTTCAGTTATACTATACTATACGCTAAATCTGGCCTAATGGTACACAAAGATATGTTGAGTGATCATATGTACCACTATAAGGAAGCTCTGTCTAAAGCAAAGTCAGAATATTATACTAATATAATTGGAGCCAGCGAAGGAAACTCTAGATCTCTTTTTTCTGTAGTAAAGAAGGTTTCATGTCC
>JAUMHE010000068.1:5309554-5336155 GCA_032359235.1 Enteromius mattozi | reverse complement strand
AGTAGATTTGCCATCTCGAAGCGAGATTCCTATTCGTCGGTCACCGACGTGACTCGGAGTGACCGACTGAAAGGGAATCAGTGTCAGAGCACTGGTATGACTGCAAATGGGAATTTCAAATATTATTTCATTTGTTGCAGATATATATTTTTTCTATTTCAGCTAATTTTGAGTCTTCAGTTTGAAATGTAGAATTTATTTGGAATTTGCTACACTAAGATTTTATGTCAAATTTTGGCACTTTATTGTTGATTTTGTATCTAGTGTACAGATAGAAAAAAAATTGCATACCTTAATAACTTGTTTGTTAATAGTGTAATGCTTAATTTAGAAATGAATTGATCATTAATAAATTATAAAAATACAATTAATATGCACACTATAGATGGTCCTAAATCAAGACCAAAGCCTTTATAGCTGCATTTATAAACTGCCAACTACTGTCTATTAATGTATTTATTAATATCTACATTTACATTTAATCATTTAGCAGCCGCTTTTAAGACAAGTCAATTCACCATTCTTTTTATAGAGCTTTTTACAATGCAAATTGTGTCAAAGCAGCTTTAAAGTATTAAATAGGAAATAGTGTGTCTTTCTCTTCTGGCCAGACAGTCCCAGTTTAAATCTAGGCTGCAGCAGACTCATCTGGTTCCTGTGATCTTGTCCCAATGACTGTCTATGAGACGAGATCTTTGGAGGGGATCAGTCTCTGAGGCACATCTAGATGTTCTAGTCTCCGCTGACATTTCAGGGCAGTCAAGGTTGTCATCTGATCTGGATACAGACTGGATACGAGTGGCTGCAGTGACCATCTGATCTGGATACAGACCAGATCCGGGTGCCTACAGTGACCTCGGAATAAGAATGAAACAGACTAATATTAGCATAGATGCCATTCTTTTAACAATGTAACAAGTACATTGGGTGTTATGGAAAGTGTTCCTTGTTCCAGTTGACCTAATTAATGCAGCCTAACAATCCTTTTACGGATTTGAATTATAGAAATGTGATACTATGTTATGTGTAAGCCAGGTCAAAGAGATGGGTCTTTAATATAGATGACAGACACTGACAGAGTGTGTCTGCCTCCCGAACAGTGTTAGGGAGATTTTGGGCGGAAAAGGATTTGCCTCTCGCAGTATATTTTGATAATCTAGGTAGTATCAAATGACCAAATGTCAAATGGAGTTTTGAGATCGTAAGGAACTTGAAGGTCAATAAGAGCTCACTTAAGTGCTGAGAAGCTAAACCATTTAGGGCTTTCTAAGTAATTAGCAAGATTTTAAAATGCATAAAATGTTTAATGGTGAGCCACTGCAGTGTTGACAGAACTGGGCTGTTATGATAATATTTCCAGGTTCAATTAAGTACACTATCTACTGCATTTTGAACCAGCTGGAGTTTGCTTGTTAAATGCGCAGAGCAACCACCCAATAAAGTATTGCAGTAATCTAACCCTGAGGTCATGGCCGCATGAATTAACGCTGAATTAACGCATTTGACATTGAGAGCATACATCAAAATTTTTTATATTTTTTTAAGATGGAAAAAATTTGGTTTTACAAATAATAGAAACATGTTTTTGAAAAGATTGCTATCAAATAGCATGCCTAGGTTCCTAACTGATGACAAAGAATTTACAGAGCATCCATCAAGTATTAGACTGTGTTCTAGGGCATTACATGCACAGGGTTTTGGTCAGATAAATTAACACCTCTTTTTTTTCTTCAGAATTTAGCAGTAAGAAATTTCTAGTCATCCAGTTTTTTTATATATTATCATTGCATTCTGTTAGTTTCACAAATTGGTGTTTTTCATCAGGTTTTGCGAAGAAATATAGAGCTGAGTATCATCAGCATAAAAGTAAAAGCTAACACTGTCTTTATCTCCAGATAATTTCGCACAACATTTAAGGTTTGAAAAGTAAGGGTACTAGTACTGAGCCTTGGGGTACTCCATACTGCACCCTGAAGGGGTGAAGCCCTCTTTTCAACAAGTCAGGCTTTTATCCAATGCAACTTACAAAAGGACAATGGGAACAATCAAAATCAACAAAAGAGAAATGATATGCAAGAGCTATAAAAAGTCTAAGTTAGCTTAACGTAGTACAGCAAGGTTTTATTTATTTATTAATTTTTATTATTTTTTTATTATTATATAATAAATAACAAGAAAACAGATAGAATCGAAATAGAATAGAGCAAGCACTTTTTTATTTAATGTATAATAAATGAAAAGGAATAGATAGAATAGAAAAATAATAAGACACTAGCTTCTTTTAAGAATAGAATTAGAATAGAGATTGTTAGAGTTAGAAGGTCAAATAAAGATGGAAGGGATGTGTTTTAACATTCAATTTAAAAGACAGTGGAAGTGATTCTGAGCCTCTTTGGGATGGCACAATACAGTGATGTTCACTTACAGAATGCAAGCGTCTAGAGGCCACATAAGTCTGAAATAATAAATTTAGGTAAAGGGGTGCAAAGCTAGTAATTTTACTTCCATTGTCCTCATTTGTAAGTTACTTTGGATAAAATCATCTGCTAAATGACTAAATGTAAATGTACTGTAGGGACAATGCTTTATAAATGATGAATTGACTATTTACTAATGTTAACTATACTGGTTCATAGCATGGCATTATAATTACGTGTTAGCTGCTCTGCTTCTTGTCAATTGTAATAGTTGCTCCTGGTTAGAACAAAAAAAACAGCTTTCATAAGTGTATTCTTTCATGCCAATCATTTTATTATATCATGCCTATTTTGTTTGTTGCCTAGACTCTCAGCCATAATTACTTTTGCTTGATATGAAGCTTTTGAGATACTGCAAAACTTTACTGTCTCCTATTCTTGGCCCATTTGCTAATGGGTGGAAACCAGGACACTTCTGTGATGCTGGTTCTCAGCTCCCAGCTTAGACAGGGCCACAAAGGCAGATGGTGTGACTGAAGCCCACTGCTGTCTCTGTGAAGTCTGAAGGCCGCTGCTGGCATATTGGCTGTCTTCCATCAGACTATATGCTCTGTGGGAGGTCAAACATTGCCTCTCTGCTTTCCTCTGGATTAACCTCTTAAGAATATCCTCTCAGGCTATGGGTGATGAATTGTGCTTTCCACAGCTCAGTGGTCTCAACTACTACTGCAACGTTTTCTGCTGTTGTTGTTACTGCAGTAGATCCTATGTTCATCGTATAGTACATTAATTTGTGGAAAAAAGGATAATGATGCATTTGTCACAGCGTAAATTAATGCACATGGCTTTTATGTAGATGCTAATAAAATTATCAGGATTGTAAAATGATTTTTATAAGTTCATTATGGTTGATTAGGGGAAATGTACCAGACCTACTGGGCAATTAACCTTCTCTTGTCAAGCTATCATAAGCTTTCATAATGACCCTCCAGACCAACCCTGTTAGATCTAATTAAACTCATTCGCACTTTATGCCCGGTGGGGAAATCAAATAAAATCTAAAATTGAATGCGATAATCTTAGTTTACCTTTTCACAAAAGTAACCCAGTTATTTTAAAATCTCAGAAGAATATCACATTACAGAAGCCTTTGACTTCACATCACATCACTTGTGAAAAATGTGAGCTAAGGTATAATTTGCTTGAAGAGCTCCTGTAAGGAAAGGCTAATATAGCAGAACTAATGTGCAGCAGGAATTTTCTGTGATGCTTACATGCAGATTAATCACCTGCAGATTTGGTCTTGCTTAAAATTCATTTGTAATGCGATGTTATAAAAGTTATAGAGTTTCCCATTTATTATAGACACTGATGTATTCACCAGACAAACATCCAAGCTCCAAAACTCATAAAACCAATGGAAACTGTAACCTAAAAATGGTCAATCTTAAATTTAACTGGCTGTATTCAAATAATAGGACACTATTTAGTATACCTGAATGAAACTATAGGAATTATATCAATCAAAATAATTGAATGGGTTAATTTAATTACAAATTGCTCTTTAAGGGAACAATTGCAGGTTATTGTGTTTTACACCATCACTGTCATTCAACCTCACAGTTGGCCGACTGGTTAATATATGAATTTATTTACAAAAATCTACTGACTAAAAAATTCTTAGGGGTCGTAGTATGTTACATTCCCTTTAGAATAGCCTTCATATTGGGAACACTCTTGTACGGTGCCTTTGAATGCTCTCCAGATTTTGGAAGAGAGCATGTAAATGATACAGTGGATGTGTTTCTTCACTTATTTCTTTGCACTTTTTTGTTCAGAAGACTGTGCAGTTCTTTTAGGTAACAGAAGTTTTTATATCAGACTCAAATCTCTGCTGCACATATTGAAGAGACAAGCTAGACAAGTGTGTATGTGAGATATAATTATCTCATTCCCTGTTGTGGTGTGTTTTTGCTACAGGAACGTCTGTTGCTGTCTCTGCTTCCTGCTCACATTGCCAGAGTGATGAAAGCTGAAATTATTCAGAGACTACAGGGGCCAAAGTTTGGTCAGGTGGAAAACACCAACAACTTCCATAATTTATATGTACAACGTCACACCAATGTCAGGTGTGTTAATAATATAAATAGAAAATAAGAATTTCCACCACAGGGTTAGAAGGGGGAGATTGGGGCTTTAACTAAAAATGTATGTACTTTTGAGCTCTTTTGACGTTTGCTGTTTGGCTGTGCAGAACAATGAATAGATGAGTTGTAGTCCTCCCATTCGGACTGTTTGGGACTAAACAAATGTTTGTTTGTTTTTTGCAAAAAAAATTTCTTTTCACTTTTTTTTCAAATGGTGGACTTCCAATGAAGTAACCAAATCCATCAATTTCCAATGTCTTTTAAAGGACTTAACATAATATTTATAAATAGTATATTAACATAATATCTTAAGTGTCAAAGTGCCAAAATTGTGCTTGTTACTTTAGGTTTTTATTCCCTGTGTGTCTGCAGCATTAGCAGGAAAACATTTCTATGTCTGTAATGCACAGAAACGAAAAGGTCAGAGATTTAAAAGAATACAGAATAATTATGTCACGTTTAGACATGCAGAGATAACTCAATATTCTGAGGGATCTCTTCTTGTTGTGGTTCATTCTGTTATGGTCTGAGGGGAACATCAGCATTAGCATTGTTCTATTGTTCTGCTGCATGGGAAATACAATAATCCGAAGCAATTAAACAGTATCAGATGCATAAAAGAAGTTAATCTGTGTGGGGGGGTTTTTTGCCAGTCCTGAGTCACCAATGCAAATTTGTGTTGTCTTACAGTATTTTGTATGCTGACATTGTTGGATTTACCCGCTTGGCCAGCGATTGCTCACCTGGAGAGCTGGTGCATATGTTGAATGAGCTATTTGGCAAATTTGACCAGATTGCCAAGGTAAGCTGGATCTCCTAGTCCAGTCACTGACATGCACTTCACTGATATAAAAAAAAAAATTCTGGCTATTGACATTCTTGATTGTTTCTATGTGTTTTAGGAAAATGAATGTATGAGAATAAAAATTTTAGGGGACTGTTATTACTGTGTATCTGGCCTCCCAGAGTCCTTGCCAAATCATGCCAAAAACTGTGTGAAGATGGGTCTTGACATGTGCGAAGCTATTAAGTAAGTTCAGCCCCACATTTGAATACTAATTTGTACTACTTCTACTAAATACTACAATAAACAATTTTGGTACTTAAGGTCTACAATCTGGCTTCTGCAGCAACATCAGCATCTGTCAAACTCTACATTTCCAAAGAGCATGTACATCTGTTGTTTCTTTTAGAACTTAGCTGAAAGATTCTATTCCTCTGATTAGCTTGAAAAACATCTGTCTTAGGTTCACAATTATTATATATTCTGCAGACCTGTTCACTCTTTGTCTCCAAAGAACAAAACTATGAACATCTGGATTTATAGCACATTACCACAGGAGGTTAGAACATATATAATTTAAATCATTGTTCTGTTTCTATTTACATGTAACTTCAATTTGCATCAAATTAAAAGCATTTTATTATACAATAAACAGACCAGGATTTAAGCAGAATGTGTGCTCTATTTCTATTATAGAATTTAGGCAGAGTCAGTCCAGCAGCAAAGCTTCAATTCCAGTCCTATAATCCTCCATGCAGAGGGGCTGATTGGTCTCGGCCCAATGCTGCTGTGAAGGACATGATACCTGGCCACCCCGATAATGAGTCGGAGGCCTCAGAGGTCAGACTGTGGAAAATGACTGGTGCTGAGTCTAGACGAGAGAGCTGTCTTTCTTTAATCTCTACCTGTTCTGCAGAAATCTGGAAGAATCAAATCTCTCTATTAGTAGTTGCTGGCAAATTGTGGTGTTGGAAAATATGCTATGAATTCCTGTTAAAGGATTGCAAGGAAGCTCAGCAGAATTACAGTGTCGTAGAACAACGTATATCAACCAAACAAAATAAATATATTATATGAAAATGCTATATTGTATGTTTCGAGTAACTATTCTAAGCCATAGTGTAGAAACCAAGTGCTAATAAATATTTTACAGATCAGCACCGTTTTATAAAATTAATAATTCACACAAAAATGAAAATTGCCTTTTTAAACCTTTCTTCGGTAGAACCCAACAGAGGAAATTTCAAATAATGTTCTATAGGCTGAGAAAATCCTTGAATAAATGACAAAATCAGAATGATCAGGGTCTGTTATCACTTGTGACTGATCACAAAACTGCAGGTTTGAATGTGCTAAAAAATATTTTAGAGCTTTAAGTTATTGTAAATATTACTCTGTCCCCACATGATGCAATTCTTCAGAAGACATATAATATAACATAAGAAACCCACAACATACCTTTGTTGTCCTGTGGTGCTTTTTTGGAACTTGTATGGAAAAGAGCAGCTGGGACATGCTGTTAAGCATCTTATTTTGTGCTCTAAGGAAGAAAGAAAGTCACAGTTTTGGAACAGGATCAGTAAATTATTGATTTTCAACACGGTTATGCTCACCACTTTTGATGCATTTCTTGCAACTTGTGAATTGGAGTGACAAAAACAACATTCAAAGGTCATGCCTTTTAAAAGGGCAAAGCCATGTTTCTTGTCTCAATGTGTTTCTAATCGTGTTATGGTATAAGGTTAAATCGATGCTCTGATGTGTGATGGGATGTGTTGTTATTTCCTCCTTCCTTTTCTGTATAGGAAAGTGCGAGACGCCACAGGAGTGGACATTAATATGCGAGTTGGTGTTCACTCTGGAAATGTTCTCTGTGGTGTGATTGGCCTTCAGAAATGGCAATATGACGTCTGGTCACATGATGTGACTTCAGCCAATCACATGGAAGCAGGTGGTGTTCCTGGGTAAGCCATTGGGTTTTTTTATTTTATTGTTTGTTTATTTTTTTTAAAGTAAAGCTATTCATACTTGTGTTATGATATGCATTTTCAGTTCGTAGACGATGTGAAATTATTGACAATCTGGTGAGAAAAACTATAGTAATTGCAAGTTCTTGATGAATAGACGAGTCCACATTACCTCAGTGACTCTTGAGCACCTGAATGGGGCGTATAAGGTTGAAGATGGAGATGGCCAGGAGCGTGATCCTTATCTTAAAGAGCATGGAGTTGTAACCTACTTAGTGATCAACCCAAAGGTATGAAGAACAAATTTTGTTTCCTTCAATTCTAAAGCTTTCTTTCAAAACCTAGCTGTTGTTGCAGATGCTGCTGTGATTACAAAACCATGTTGCTAAGCTATCCTATTAGTAAAGTTTGTCTAGACTGTGGTCTGTTTTGTTTCAGGCAGAGAGAAAAAGTCCTCAGCACCACTACAGACCCAGACACACCATGGATGGGGCTAAAATGAGAGCTTCAGTGAGGATGACCAGATACCTGGAGTCATGGGGAGCAGCCAAGCCTTTTGCCAACCTTCACCACAGAGACAGCATGACCAATGAGACTGGAAAAATCAACACCGCTGTGAGCTTTCCTATATGACACTATGAACTCTACGATAGCAGCTCTCAAACTGTCCACTCTTTCTTCTTCTTCTCCTTGTTTTAGAGCCTAGATTTTTAAGTGGAGATTTTAAAGTTAAACTGCTGAATGTACAAAAGTAATTTAAAATGTTTTTAATGTATTAAAAATAACCAATTGACACCTATTAATACAAATTAATTTGACACCAATTAATACAAATATTATTCTACCATGCACAATTATATAGTTAGTTGTAATATTTGTATTTATCCTATTTTGATCCTTAATGATTTTTTAACAAAAACATATATAAACAGCTTTTGTTTTTGTGGCTTTTATGTATTTTTAAAAATTGTTACACAAAAATGTTGTTCTTGTATTTATTTGAGATGTCCCTACTGCTAAAAATTACTCTTTTCTTATTAACAGGATGTCCCCATGGGCCAGTACCACTTTCAAAGGCGTTCAGAGAGGTAATTTAAACTTCTGTATCTTTTCTATTTTTTTACCCTACTAAAGGGCAGCTTTGCTACAGTAGGTGGCATATTTAATCTGTTCTAAATCCTAGTGGTTCTAGCTTTGACCTTTTTGTAATAAACATAGTATTTAAATACGTACAGCTGAAATGCTAAATATATTTTATGTTTATGAATGCATGCCAAAGAGCTGCCTAGACAGAGTCATTAATAAGTCAGTGTCCTCCTCAGAACAAAATCTCAGAAGAAACGTTTTGAGGAGGAACTCAACGAGAGGATGATTCGAACTTTTGATGGCATCAATTCTCAAAAGTAGGTCACCTCATATCTCTGCTTTACCCATGATGTTTAATGTTTCAATTCTTTGTTGCTTGATTTTATCTATGCATGTATTTTTATTTCGATAGACAATGGCTCAAATCAGAGGACATTCAGAGAATATCTTTGTTTTTCCACAATAAAACATTGGAAAAAGAGGTAAGTTTATGTTAATTTGAACATTGATTGTTTTTTAAATAATACATCACCATATCAATAATTGAAACATAAACCTGTTTGTTGTCATCCACGATATGACAGAATAAAACAAATCAGTCAACTACATTAAAAAATAAAAAATTGTTAGATTCTTTATGAGAAAAGTGTGTCCTCTCCCTGCAGTATAGAGCAACGACCCTGCCGGCCTTCAAATATTACGTCACCTGTGCCTGCTTGATATTCTTCTGCATTTTCATTGTGCAGATCCTGGTTCTACCAAAGTAAGTTTCTTTCTTTCTGCACCTGTTTCACAATGCATGACAAAACATTAACTGTCATAGAAGGGTTTAAAGAATGCATTCTGGATCCAAATGCATAGAAATATTATGTTTAACATATCATTCTTAATTTCTACTGACTTGTGTTTATCTTTGTTACAAAAGGTCTTTATTTAAGTCTTCACTGTAGTGAACTGGAGCTGTCAGGATGAATTTGTTGAAATAGAGTTGGAGAATGCCAAGATGAATTTGTGAGTGAGAACACCTGTTCTCACTTTTTTTCCATTTGTAATTTTAGACACTATGTGCTTTCTGTCTATTTCAGAACTGCAATATTGGGAATATCATTTGGAATGTCTTTCTTAATTCTGTCTGTGATTCTGCTCATTTGCTTCATTGGGCATTTCTTGGTAAGTACTAATGGCATAGTAATTATTTGCTAAATGATTTTAACACAGTTTTAACAAAATCCAATCATTCCTTGAACCCAATGTACATTACAGTATATTGCCATTTGTTCTTTTTGGCAGAAAAAAAAAAAAACATGTAATACGTGCACATCCAGAAATTGTAGGCAGGTGCTCAATCAAATGAAGCACTTCACTATAAGTAAACACACTGCACCTGCTGTTCCCACAAAGAGCAATTTATTAAAATAGAGTTTTGTTATTGTTTACTTTAGATAACTACATTCTTGTTTACATATAGTGAAATCTAAATATTTACTAGACTCTTGTTAACTTATAGTAAAATAATTTTGGAAGATACACATATGTCAGCTATTGTTTGGTACACTTGCGAAAAAGAAGTACACTTCAGTATACTTTTAAAAACTAATACTTATTATAATAAAAAAAAAATAATTGCAGTGCAAGCTGAATGTAATGGAACACTTAAATGCATGTTGTTTACAATTAAATTAAACTGTATTGTTTCAATTTTGTATTAAATGCAATTAACTGAGCTAACGCAACAGAGCTTGCTGACCCATCTTTGTGTAATTTTTATAATGACTTCCACTGTCTATGTAATTTATATGTAACGATCAGGCTGGATGTGCCAGCTCAGGCTACGGGATGGCACTCCAGCGCCCTCAAACTCTGTGTGTTTTTGTATCTGTTTATATGCCTGGACTCTTTCAATGAACTCATGTCTCGGCCCCTCATGTTTGTTGTCATAGCGTCTCATTCAGTTCTCCGCCCAGCTCATTCATTGTCATGGTGTTTCATTCTAAGTCTCCACCCAGTGACCTAATTCTTATGTGTATTTAAGTTCCGGTTGTCTGTGTGTGAATTCGCTCGTCAGTGTTGGATGTACCTGTGTTTTTCCCCGTTGTCAAGCCATTCGTGTCTCTCCGTGTTTCCCTGTGTCTCGTTGTTTGGATTTACCATTGCCGACCCACGCTACCCACACTGGATTATTCTCTTGCCTCTGCCTCTGATGTTCCTGTTTGCCGTTGTTTGACTCTGCCCGTTTCTATGCTGTGTTTACTCTGTGTGTCATAAATAAATGCTTGCAAATGGATCCGCACGTTTCCTCGCGTCATCCCCGTGACATTATACTTGCATGTCATGCCATTAAATGGTTTTACTTTATTTTGATGGCCCCTAATCAGACAGTCTACTAATACTCTAGTGAGAGCTTGTTGACATGTAGGTTCAGTGTTACTTATTGTCAACAAAATTTTAAAAAAGTGACCATAAAATTAAAGTGTTACCAACTAAAAGTTTGTAATCAATATATATATTTAAAAGTAATACATTATTTGAACTTTATTTGAATGCTGTCATGGGCACAAAGTATATTATTATTATTATTATAATTATTATTATTATGGATTTAGAAAGTAGGGCCTAAATTATGTACATATTCTTTTGACATTTATTGCCAATATACTTCATTTGAATTATATAAGCCATTTGCCTTTACCTCGACAAAATGATAGTTTGGCCACTAGTTAATTTATATATGTCAAAGTCTCGACATGCCCCACAATTTAATATCTTGTGGCCACAACATATTTCCATGACAAATAAACCCATGAGTTAATATGTCAAAGAGAAAGAGAAGAGCAGTGTCTCACCTAACCCCCCCATCTGTTAGTAGTGGACTAAATAAAAGAATCTAGTCACAATGCTTTATATATTATACATAATCACTGATAATCTTATGTTAAAATCTAATTGATCTTTTTTTTCTCTTATAAAAAAGTAACGTTGTACAGGTCGATGCTGACGTACATTTCATTATGTACATTTTGGAAAAACTTATTGTTGTTTAATATTGTGATAGTTATTCAGACTCAGCTCTTAGGTAGCTCTATTTATCATTTCCCGAAAGCATCAACCGCAGTAAGATTTCCCAAATGTATAAGAAAAGAAAACTGGTGCGTGAAATGAAGTGAATCATGTGTTTATTCTCCACCATGACCTTGTGATAACAGTCTGATGAGAATGTGTTATACAGATTTCCCAAGGCATATCACAATAATACAATTCATCCAACCACATCATTCAACCACATATTACACCAACGTATAGGTTCCATTGTGTATTTAAATGATTTTCTAATAACAAATTATACTGAAGAAAATGTTTAAATACATTCTTTCTGATCATCTTTTTTTAATTGTATGAATAAAAGATTTTACTGATTTTATATGCATTTTTATGTATGTATGTATTTATTTTTTTTTTGTTGACCAACAATAGCATTGCGATAAGACAACCTCCGCATCTTGGCTCTGGATCCTTAGATCCTCGGGAATCATCGCCAACAAACCCTGGCCACGCATCACCCTCACCATGGCAACCACAGCCCTCATCCTGATCATGGCTGTCTTCAATATGGTATGTCAACCACGATGATCCAGGAAATTTCAAATGAATACTTTTGTGCTTATGGTCTGTACACTGGAATGCTCCCTAATTGGATTACACACATTACATTAGGGGCCTTGACCGAAGTAGCCTGACATGCGTTATTGCAGAGTTCCTTGGCAGAGATTTGAGTCCATCTGTGCCCTGGCTGCAGAGGGCTGTTTGGCTTCCAGATTTGGCCATTCCACTTACGGCATATGTCACTATTTGTAAACAAACATGAAACAAATTTGTCGATTTCAATCTTGTATTGTACATGTATATAATTTAAAGAACAGAACACAACGCTGTGACTTAAAGGGTTAGTTCACTTCAAAAATGAAAATTCAGTCATTTATTACTCACCCTCATGTCGTTCCAAAACCAAAAGACCTCGTTCATCTTCGGAACACAATTTAGGATATTTTTGATGGAATCAGCAAGCTATCTTTTTTCAAACGAAAAAAAATGATTATATTTTAATTATCTCTTGCAGTTCTTTGTAGAAGACAACCTAACATCCACGGATACTGTTTATAATGCCTCGAATGAGACACTTCTTCAGCCTGATGGACGTCCCATATCTTACATGGACAACAACACATTTTACCTTCCTGTGAGTAAATCATAGTCCTTTTTAATTTAATAAAATCAAAAAGTTCTTCTGATGGACCTTCAGACTGTAAATATAAAGAGTAAATGTGTAAACTATCTAGTATGTGTCCTTTCTTGGACTTGAATTCAAAGTATCACTTTTCCTGATTAGCAAGTTGCAAAGCTTTTTAGTTGATAGAGAATAGCTAACTGATTTTGTTTTTGATCACAACTGATTCAAATATAGTTTGTTTAGTAAGAACATAAGTGTTATTTTAATTTTTTTAAGTCACAGCACAATATTAATGATTTCTGTTTTTTATGCAATTAGTATTTTATCTACAGTTGCATTCTGGGCCTGATTTCCTGCTCAGTGTTTCTGAGGATCAACTATGAGTTGAAGATGCTCATCATGCTAACAGCTGTGGTGCTCTACAGCGTCATCATACTTCAAACGCACGGATCCCTGCTGGACGAGTATAGTAAATTCCTCTATAAAACAGAGATCCCGGATAGGTGAGAGCTTGTTATATACACTACATGGTCAGAATTATGTACACTAATATGTCGTTGGACATTGACAATAATAGAAAGTTGGTCCTTCCTGTACTTCTAAATATAACAACATTCCTCTGGGAAGACAACTGGAACATGGTTGCATAGATTTTCAGACAAAAGAATTTTGCAGTCAGCAATTGAATGCTCAGTGGGTTTCAGGTCTCTGCTTTTCTAAATTTTTAACCATTAGAAGCTCATTTTGTGCACATGGGTCACGCTGGAACAGAAAACAACTCTCCACAAACTGTTGCCACAATGTGCCAAGCACACAATTATCCAGATGTTATTACATGATGTAAAATTAAGATTTGTTTTGACTGGATTTAAGAGCCCTTATTAAATAGAAGGGAGTGTCCACATACCTTTTAGTATTGTAGAATTGAAATATGTTGCAGAAAATAATGAATGTTTTAGCTTTAAAATTAAATATCTATATTTATAATGTTCAATAATTATTTATTTATTTACTATATTAACAGTAAGCTAATGTGTACAGCAGCTAGGCAAATCTGCTCTAAAGTGGTAATCATGGGTAACAATGTGTATACATTAAATCATCAGATTTATAAATGATGATAGTATTTTTTGTGTCAAGCAATTCATGCAATAATCTCTTGCTATATGTGGCTCGTTTTGTGAAATTTTGGATTCATGTTCAACAGTTTCCTGAGGATTACAGATTTTCTTCTGGAAATCAGAGATGGATGTTGAAAATAAATCACTGAACCAGCACAGACACTTCCTGCTAATTGACAGCTGGGGTGGACATGGTCTGCTAGCCAACCTGGGCTACAGATGACATGATTTGTTTAAAAAAACTGTGATTCTGACAAGTATTATCTTTCTCTCTCTCTCTCTCTCTCGCTCTCTCATCAAAACAAGGCCAGGAGTTCTGAAAGACTTGAAAACTATGGGTTCCATATCTCTCTTTATATTCTTCGTCACTCTGCTTGTTCTGGCTAGACAGGTGAGTGTTATTGTTTTTGAAGCCGAGTCACAATACTGTAATAAAATAGTATTAAATAGATGTCCATTTAATACATTTTACAAAGAAGCTTTGCATTAATTGGAAATATAAAAGCTTTTCACTTTATTTGAAATAAACACACACACACACACACATATATATATATATATATATATAATTAAATATTTATATATACATTGCTACAAATGATTTCTGTTTTACAGTGTAAATACAAATAAAGTATGTCCGTGTGTGTGTCTTTAATCAAACTAATGCGGCTTTGAAAAAGAAAAAAGAAAGAATCAGGTTCCAAACTTTGAAGTGAAACGGCAAAAACACATTGTGTATCTGTGTACACTTATATGTTTTGTGATGAGAATGGGACTTTCTTTTATGATATTGATGTGCTCTGTTGTGTTTGTAACTGAAATAGCGCTGTGACCTCCAGTCTCTTTACCTCTGTGTCCTCTTGTAACAGAATGAATATTACTGTAGGTTGGATTTCCTGTGGAAGAACAAGTTCAAGAAAGAATGTGAGGAGATAGAAACCATGGAGAATCTTAATCGTGTGCTGCTGGAAAATGTTCTGCCAGCCCATGTAGCAGAGCACTTTCTGGCCAGGAACTGGAAGAACGAGGTAAGAATTAAGATGGAAAGGACAATTAAAGACCGATCCTGTACTGCAATTTATGGTAACACTTTATTAACCACGACTTTTACCTCAATAAATTCTCAATTATTAATTGTTAATAAGGTAGTTGTTAAGTTTAAGTATTGGGTAGGATAAGGGATGTAGAATAAGGCTTAATATGTGCTTAATTAGCACTAATAAATGTCTAAAACTCTAGTAATATTCATGCTAATAAGCAACTAATACTGTAGGTGTAACTGTAAAATAAAGTGTTACCCAATTTGTATGTTTGTCTTAGGTGGTATGCATCCCAAATTCACATGGTAAAAATGAAAGAGCTGCCATACTTCAAAGCTACTGTGATACTGTATTATTCAGAAAAAAAGACACTCTTACACTACAAAATTGTAACATGTCTTAACACCTCAGTACTGGCTTATTTCATACCTAAAAATATATAGTTAATAAGCACAGACAAACTTTTTTTCCTGTAGGTAATGAGATTAAAAGCACATCTAACAATAACTTTACAATTTAAATGACAGTTGTTTTCTTCTGTCTGACTTATTGCTTTGAAGAAAAATCTTTTGAGATTATAACTTTTAAGTAATGCTGTCTGTTTGAAAGTCAGTTCTTGGATATTTATGGCTGAGCTGCCTTTTCTTCTGTGAATGACAGGATCTGTATCACCAATCATATGACCTGGTGTGTGTGATGTTTGCTTCTATCCCGGACTTCAAAGAGTTCTACACAGAATCAGATGTAAACAAGGAGGGTCTGGAGTGCCTCAGACTACTCAACGAAATCATTGCAGACTTTGATGAGGTAACATATTGCTTCTTCAGGTACTGAAGTTGTTTCCTTTTTTACTCTTTAAATTTTATCCCATTGAAGTGTACTTTGAACTTACTGTAGTGTGCAAATTCTGCTTGCTTACTATGGAATTGCATTCACCTATGAAATTTCTCTTATTATGTCAAAAATATTTTTTTTTTTACCATGATGTAGTTATTTCTCACAAAGCAGTTTTGATGGTTTGTTTGATGTTAACTCTGCAATGGTTATGATTTCTTTCCTATGTAGCTGCTCTCTAAGCCAAAGTTTAGTGGAGTGGAGAAGATAAAGACCATTGGAAGCACATATATGGCAGCCACTGGACTTAATGCCACACCAGGACCAGAATATACACAGGTAATGTATGTAATCAGTCATCTGTAAAAATTATGCAAATCTTTCATAGAAATCAGATTTTCATGGGAATCAGCAGTTTTCATCCAGATTAATAGTTTTTTTGACTGATGACTGATTTTTTTTTGTTTGTTTGTTTCTTAGGAGCATGACAGGCAGTACATGCACATTGGTACTATGGTGGAGTTTGCCTTTGCACTGGTGGGGAAGCTTGATGTTATCAATAAACATTCCTTCAATGATTTCAAACTCAGAGTGGGTGAGTGAAAATTTAAACTATTATATATAACTTCAAAGGTGATTTTCCCAGTATTCTGATTTAAAAAAATCTTTGCATCTTCAGATTCCAGAATTTCAATTAATTTTATCTCAGCCAAATATTCAACATAAAAAATACAGCAGTATATTTCATTGCACACATGCGGTACTTTTCATCACTGTGTTCACCACAGTGATGTTTGCTGCTAAAAAATTAAACTTTTGAAGGCATCTTACCATAGAAGACAGTCCTGTTTGAAGTTCCAGTCGTGTCTAACAACTCAATATGCTGGTTGTTTTTTGATGAGAGCATTTTCTTGTGTTTTTTTAAACAGCATGTGGTGTAGGTGCTGTTTGATTTTTTTAAGGTTTTATGACCCTGAGACTTAACTATTTTTTGCAATTCTCCAGCTGTGGTCCTTGGAGAGTGTTTGGCCACTCAAACTCTCCTTTGAATAGTGCATTAGGACAATATAGACACATGTCCCTTCCAGGCAGATTTGTAACATTCTCTGTTGATTGTTGGAAATGGTGGATGGTGGAAATGGAATTATTGCTTCTCTAGCTCACTTTCTAATTTGTCAAGCCTTATTATCTTTTATTTATATAAATATAGAGATTTTTTAACCATTAATTAAATTTGCCATATTACAATATCCATTATATCAGGTATTAATCATGGACCTGTGATAGCTGGGGTGATTGGAGCTCAGAAGCCCCAGTATGACATCTGGGGCAACACCGTGAACGTAGCAAGTAGAATGGACAGCACAGGAGTCTTGGGAAAAATACAGGTAAGATGGTTTACAATTAAAGTTTATTATTATCATTATTATTATTAACCCATTTAATTCCTTTGTGTGTTTGCAGGTTACAGAAGAGACGAGTCGCATTTTGCAGACATTAGGCTACATGTGCACATGCAGAGGAATTATAAATGTGAAAGGAAAAGGAGAGCTTAAAACGTACTTCGTCCACACTGAGATGAGCCGGTCTTTATCCCAGGGGAATGTAATGCCATGAAGCATAGCAACAAACATGAACTGCAGACATCCACACACAGGAATAAAAGGGACATTTGTAAATAATTGTGCCTAGTCTTTAGATGCACGGAGTATTGGATGTATTGAAAGTGATACCATTTCTACTGTATCTTATAGGCAGGGTTTGTGCACAGGGTACTTCTTGTAAGTATGGTAGCAATTATTTTGTAAGAAATACTTTTTTCTTTTTTAAAAACTTCATTAAACTTTATATGTACTTGTCTTTCTGAGGGCATCTTTATTTTTGATACGCTGTAGTTACAAATTCAGGAATAAGCTAGTATTTAAATGTTTCTGTGTCGTGTCACTAACATGCTGTGCATGATGTGTCACCAAGGGCATATAGATTTAGCTTTGGAAAACAGGGATATATCCCTATAAGAGTGGTGAATGCAATATAGTATTCTATGTTTGTATGCCTGTTTCATGTTTTTATTCATAAAGAAAATACTTTTTCCCTTTAACCATTTCATGAACATAAGGTGTACTGTCAAGTTGTTCTTTGCAACCTCTGTGCACCTTCTTTGAGCACTGGACCACTGTCATCAAGTCCAGAGAGATTTTCTGTTTCATTATTGTCACAAGCAGACAAATAATGGGCTAAAACAGCAGTAAAAAGTAGTTTTTCGGAACTTTATATTTTGTGCCTTAATGTATTAATTGTTCAGTTGTAGTTTGCCAAATGAAAGGGGACTTAACTCTATAAAGTTGGACATTTTATTATTATTATTTTAGATGTATTTTTCAACATTTTTGCCTTCATATTAGAATAGGACAGTATATATTGACAGGATATGAGTTATGAGAGAGAAAGGGGGGACAGGACTGGATAATAGGGCTGGGCGATAAAACGATAACGATATGTATCGCGATAGACACGTGATCGATATCATTAAAAAATGTGTTCGATAAAACGTTCAATATTTTTTATTCTTTGTCGGAAGAAAACAGATGTTGTGAAGCTAGTTTAGTTGCATTAACAAAGGCACTCGCTCTCTGGTAACCTAGCAACGTAGGGAGTGATACGCTAACAGCCAATCATGTAACAGTATCACGTTTGGTTGCGCCATATCATTGTCTCATGCTGGTCTGCTGGATTCCTCTTCATAAGCAGAAAATGAGTGCTGCAGCGAGCAAGGAAATTGTAAATAAAAGAGGAAAAGTCAGCTCGCCAGTATGGCAGTTGTTTGGATATTATAAGTTTGACCATAGTCAGACCAATGTCGTCTGCAAATTATGCAAGACTGTCGTACCCGCCAAGACTGGTAATACCACAAACTTGATGTACCACCTTAGCCACGCTCACCCTTTGGAGCACAGCCGTATTCAACCAACAACATCTGTAGCTGCAACACTGCACAAGCAGCAGACCACCATGGAGAGGTACTCTGCATCAATGCCTTATGACAAAGAATCTAAACGGTACAAAGATATAACAGAGGCAATGGCATATCATATAGCCAAAGACATGCTTCCGCTTAGCACTGTCGAGAAGCCAGGTTATTAAAAGCTTTTGCACGTGCTTGACCCATGCTATGTTCTTTTCTGGCTGAAAGTACTGATATTGTGATACAGTTTTCAGCTATATCGCCCAGCCCTACTGGATAATAATAATAAATGATTTTTAATTAAAAAATTATGTACTGATAATCTGTTAATCTTAGTTGCTTGAAATATTACTGACATAATGTGTTATTTTTACATTTACTTCGCAGCAAAAGGTTTCACAAAAAGACGTACCACAAAAGGGGAATGTTACGGAAGTTCTAAGCGGCCATGTATTATAATTTTTATTATAATTTCTTTCCGTCTTGTTTTCTCATGATAACGTCTTATTTTTCTCGTGATCTCGACATAACAAAAGTTATGTCGAGATCACGACAACATCAGAGACATTTGTTATGTCAAGATCACGAGAAAATTAAGTCGTGATAACGAGAAAACAACTTTTATATATCGAGATCACGAGAAAAATAAGACGTGATCATGAGAAAACAAGACGGAAAAAACATTATAATACATGGCCGCTTAGAACTTCCGTAGTACGTTTTTAGAATTTCACTGAAAGATCTTTTACTTAAAAAAAAGAAAAAGGAAAGAAAAAACTTAGAGAGCAAAAGGCATGTAGTAAATTGTGTACAACAGATTTTAAAGCCAAATTTAGATAATGTTGAAACATTTAGAGACAAATGTGTGCATCAAATATTATACATTAGGCTTTACAGAGTTTGGCTGGATGTCTGTCTCTAGTTCTAAACGCTTTTCTTTTCTGTTTAGAAGTTAGTCACAAGGGGCCTCATTTATAAAATGTTGCACAGAAACCATCCTAAATTTAATCTTATGATCATTTCTCGAATATGCGAATGTGCGATTCACAGAATGAATGTATGAACGGAAAAGGTGTGAAATCTATGAATTGCAAATGATCTTGAACTTGTGTGCAAATAAAAGGTTTCAGCTTTTTGTCTTGTAAACGGATCCTAATTAATGTCATTAACATATAAAATATCACCAATCATCATAATTTAGAGCAAGAACAACTTACTTTTTTAAAAACCTACAATACTTCAACAATAAAAAGTGCATACGTCTGCTCATACCCTAAGCACGCTAAGCACTTTTCCACGTCAAAGACGTTTTTTATAAATATGAGCGCTGTCGTGGATTTACAATCTACAATCAAATATGAGCATATACACATTTTATAAATGAGGGCCCTGATGTTGACAAGATCATTAAATGAAATCAAAGTTCAAGAAGAAATTACAAAATTAAAATTATAAAGTGAGAGATATACAATAACAAATGTTTTAAGAAATCAAATTGTCTTTATAAATATTAAAATTATAAAAAAAAAAAAATAAATAAAAAAATCATCTGGGAACAGTGACATCTCTGATTGAACCACACTAAAATAATTTGTATTTAACTTTTAATGGTATTTTTGTCCTAACATTTATATGCCGCTTTGTCTTGGTGTTAACGTTACATCTGTAATAATAATAGATTAAGCTTTTTTATGGCAACGTGCAATCAGTCCATTCTTTGTGGTACAGTCCTGTGTTCTCAAACTTGCTTTCTGTTTTCTTTCACTGCTAGGATGATATTTGTCAGAGTAATTTTGGTTGACCCACATATGTCCATGTCTGTTTGGGTCAAATAACTAAATCTGAATATAATATTCTGAAATTATTTTTACATGTTAGACTGCATCACAGAATAAATGGTCTCTTCTGAGCTTCTAAAAATTGGCTGAGGTGAATCTCTTCCACAGCTCAGACAGACAAACCTTGACTTATATACACCTGAGAGTGTTTACTGTAGGACAGAACGCTTCAGCTGGGCTGTTAATCAGCAGGCTTACATTTGGCCTTTAATCCACAGGTTCATGCATTTAAAGACGAGACTCAGCAGATGGTCTTGAGAGGCACTCAGAGAACCATATGACAATGTACGATGACAATATTTATAATGGATTTACAGGTTTAGATGTCAAGGCGCTTGCTGTGTTTTGAAGGATCTACAGACAGCCGTGCATGTTTATTTATTCAAGTGTTCAAGGTATCCATCAGTTCAAATACACAAAAAGATCAGGAAGACAATTCCTACGTTTGTACACAATCATTTTAAAAGATGATTATTTAACATCACACAGGAGGGCCACTCCTCTCAGGATCCAGTATTCTGGAGGGTGACTGGTTCTCAGGTCAACAGCTGCAATGTAGTTCAGGTCTGTTCGAACAGGCTTTTTATATATTGGACATGAGTACAAGCGAGGATCTTTGACACCTTAGGAAAGATACAGTAATGTAGCAATTAGGTTTTGCATGTTTTCACTAAAAAGACAATTGACTGAAAAGTAATTTAAGAAAAAAGGTAAAAAGGCAATTCTTAATTCTTACTTGCAAAAGATAATCAATTTTATAGTTTAAATGAGTCCAAATCACATTTATTTAGGCCAAAATAACAATTCAACCCACTTGAAATTAACATACAGTGCCTTCCACAAATACTGGCACACTTGGTAGACATGGAGGGGCACCCCTCCAGTTAATACTCCCTTTGCCAACACAGAAAACTACCATGTAATTTAAAGTGCATTCTTATATTGTCTTAAACCTGTTTTGTCTAATTTGCCTAAAAGCAAATGACACTCGCTGGTCTGCAGAAATTATTTTAGCACATAACAGAATATCTTTTTTTCATGTTTTATCAAATTTCCCAGTTTAAAAATTCTGGGTTAAATACAACCCAGTGCTGGGTAATATATGGACAGAACCAGTGAATGGGTTGTTTTGACCCAGCGGTTGGGTTATTATCCAGAAGGTTGGGTTAAACATTTAACCCAACTGCTAGTTCAAAACAAACCAATTGCTGATTCTGTCCATACTTAACCCAGCATTTTTCAGAGTGTGTGTATTCATAAGATGACATCTCACACTATGCATTCCTAAACCCTGATTTAAACTTATTTGCATATTGCAAAAGAAATAAAATGTACTCTGTATGGCATATGGTCTGGATATCCTCCTTTTAATGTTGGCCATATCAACTACTGAATACTACCAGGTGCGTCAAATCAAGCATTCAGTCACAATAGCTTAATTTGTAATAACATTCTGAATATGTACACTACTATTTCATCCAAATATCAACAGCAGCTGGTTAGCTGTTATTCTGCACTTGCCATAATATTGATTCTCTGACCTAAGTAACCAAGATCATTATTTAAGCATCTACTGTTTACTGAAGATTAATCAGTGTGACAGTCTTTGAACTAGGCCTGGGTCCACAAGTTTTTTTTTCTGTCATTTATTTCTGCTGGAACATCAAAAGGCTATCTGTCTGTCTGCTTTCAAATACATTTTGTTGTTATGTTCCTTTATTTAAAATGTTTCCATTCAAATGTATTCATTACAAATTGTTTGCAGTTTCCTGTCTATGAAGCACATTATTTCCTTGCAATTTTTTTTTTTACACCTTTTACATTACGAAACAAAGTGTAACTAGCAAAAAAGAAAAAAAACAAAAACATATATCTTACCATTGTTCTCTGCATACATCCTGACCACAGGCATCATTTCGAACAGTACTTTTGGTTTTGAATCAATGAGCTTGCAGTTTCTGCGGTCCCAGCCGGCCCCTTCCAGGTAGAGGCCATAAACGTACACCCCATCTGCAGGAGGCTGTGTGATGTCATCCTTCATCCATTTTGTAACTTCATTACACAGAACCATACGGTCCAACGCCCACCCCTTGTTAGCACGAGTAATCTCCTGTCAAGTTAAATGATTAACATGTAGTTTTACTTACTATTATACCACTCAAAATAAATGAAAAAAAAAAACAAAACGAGAAATATACTGTATAACAGATACATTAAACTGGATTAGGATAAAGTTAATATTAAAATATAGAATAAGAAATTCAATATATTTAACACAAAACGTCTTGTTGCTTTTAGTGCTCAAACCAAATTAAATTTGCCTTCTTTCCCCTCAATTAAAGCAATAAACCAATCCTTGTTGGAAAAAAAAAAAAAAAAAAAAAACAAGCAGCATTTTTAGCTGTGACTGATATGAAGCATCTGGGTTCTTTCCCTAAGTTTATTCTCAAAGCTGCAGGTGTTGGCACAGAAACACAGCTGAGAACAGAAAACAGGACGGGTGCCCAATTTTAATTAAAAGAATCCTGTGTTGTGCAAGCTGTTTACCCCCAAGGCATTAGCTAGAACGTGTCCTACTGAGCAGATCCCTCACAGCCCAAAAGGCCTCTAAACTCACTATTACCGATTCCTTTAGGGATATCATGCTCATAGAGACTAATCTGCCACTCAAAAAGTATGTTTAGGGAAGATTTATCCCAGATGTTTGGCATAACATTTAATATTTAGTGTAAAGCATAAAAAAAAGACAAAAAAGAGATCAATATTCATTTTAACCCTGGAAAGCCTGACACATGAAATAAAATATTTTATTCAGAGGTTCAAATTCAGTATAAATACACACCAAATTTGCCTGTAATTTATATAACCAGAAAGTACAGTATATGTAATTCTAATAACTTGTGATTCAGTCTTTTTTATTACAGAAATCAAAAGCCTAATGGTATCATACAGCACTTGACACATGGTTTTCTAATATATGTATATATCTAGACAGATATTTAAAGTGATAGTTCACCCAAAAATGAATGGGTTTAAATGGGTGATAGCCATTACACGTGAAATAACGTGTGCATATTCATAATAAAACGTCCCTCAAATGGCTCTGGGGGTGAATAAAGTCCTCCTGTAGTGAATCCATGCATTTTTGTATGATAAATATCGGCAGAGGACTTTATTCAACTCTGGAGCCGTGTAACTGTTATCACCCATTTAAACCCATTCAAACACTTGGAGGGGTCTGGACATTCTTTTTTGTAACTCTGATTGGATTCGTCTGAAAGAAGAAAATCATATACACCTAGGATGCTTCAAAGGTGAGTAAAAGACCCTATCCCTTTAAGTAAACCTAAGCTACTTCGGTGTTATCTTGAAATTAAAAAAAAATATAAAAGTTATTCTTACATTTACTTTATAATGTCATAAAATATTTCACAGCAAAAACACAAGTGTCCCATTATGTAATTTTTATAGATTTTTTTTTTTTTACTAAAATTAAATATAAATGAACTATCAATCTGATGACTTAAGGCATAATCATGACAACCTTAGCAATTTGTGTATCAAATATGATGCAGCAAGCTACTTCACAAAGGACAAAATTGAAATGGCTTTTGTGGTAAGAGAAACATATTTGATCAGCTCATGACATCAGGAGTGGAACAAGAACAAGTATATGTTTAGCAGAAGTGTTTGTGTGATAGTTATCCACCTGTCTCATAGCTGTTAGGAACCCCTGTGGGTTGAAGAAGCCTGTCATCCAAAAGCAGTTTGGTCGTCCCTCAAAAATCCAAGAGTGGAACTGCCGGTTCCGCTCCAGCAACTCTGTGAACCAAAACCCCAAAGTGGTGGAAGCCCAGGAGGCCTGTATACAGACACACACACACATAGAAAGTCACCTAAGTGGAACCACAGTTAACATATTCAAAGATAAGATAGAGTATTACAGACAAGACAAGGTTTTCATTCTGCTTTTTGCTATCAAGCATAAAAACAAGTAAAAAGCACCATAAAGATTATATCAAACAGCTCTTTATGTGAGTAAGAGGTAGTAAAAAAAAGTCATAATTAACCCATAAAAATGTTTCCCTTCTCAGAAGGGCATTTGTAAGAGGTTTCCCTTTCAGACACAAAATTCATGGGAGATTATTTCAATTATGTTAGGTGATTTACTACATTTGTGGTAGTCAGTTTACTAGTATTTGCACCATTATGTAATGCCACAAAGCAGCATGACTTAACCAATTTTGCACCTGTGTTATTAGCAGATTTCCCTCACCTGATTATCTCTGACCCCACGCTAATTTGCTGCTCTTGGTAGATTTTAATGGTCATTATGGAAATGAGCTGGCATGTCTGTGTTCTTTAATTTGCACATCGCCAGCAGATCCCCCGCAGAACTTTTTACGCCCATCGACACTTTTATGGGATTGTGGTCTCATTTTGCCTATATAATTTGCCTATATTTAGTAAAGCTAGACTTGTCCATTTTTCTATATCAGAGGTGGAGAACGTCGGCCCTGGGGAACCGCAGCACTGCAGAACTTTGCTTTAACCCTAATCAAATGAGTTTTTATTAGAGTTGGAACTGAACTCTGTAGGCCTGTGGCTCTTCAAGACACACATACACACACACACACACACACACATATATATATACATATATAACAGCTGAAAACAGTTTTTATAAATATAGAAATTATTTAAAAGATAATCAAATATAATCAGTTGGATTTAAATAGTTACCATAATTATTTCATATATATATAGGCCTGCACTAAATGAAAGTACAAAATAGCCTAATATTGTGTACACTATACGCACAAACAAATGCAACTGACACTTAAAATTCACACATCAACAAACATGCACATGCAGGGTAAGTTACAGCCCGATTGTTATTCAGAAGGCAGTATTTCCAATTAGCTTATGATTAGCTCAGCTTGAGTAGCATATGAAAAGCAAAGTTAAATGAAGCTGTTGTGCTGCTTGGCTGTAGCTCATTTGAAGAGTGAAATAAACCTGTTTTCTAAGCTTGAACCCAGAACCTTATGGGTTTGACAATTTAATTTAATTTTTAAAACATATATAAATGGCTCCAAAATATTACGTTCAAAGCTAAATAGTCCAAGCGGTACATATACACACATGACTGCACATGAAATAACAAAATATTTAAAAAACTAAACAAATAAAAATGTGTATTATTATGTGCAAGTCATTACACTGAACTTTCTCATATTTTATGGGCCTTATGAATTTTCTTTTTCTTTTTTTTGTGTGTGTGTGTTTCCTGGAGTCTATTTTTAAAGTTTTAATTACATTTTAATAATGAAAACAGATGTCTAATTAACTGTCTTGTTTATTAAACAATGCAATTTGTAACTTTACAGGCAGTAACAAGTAAAGCATTCATGTTTTCGGTGTTAACTGTACATTATATGTCCTACACATTTCACACATCTCAAAGACAGGCAACAACCTCTAACCTTTTTCCAGCGTGCAGGTATTCGGGCGTCATACATGCAGTCCAGTGCATCGCGCAGGTTCTCACTCATGATGATGGTTCCGTCAATGGCCAGCTTCAGGTCACTCAGCGTGTTCCTGACCAGAACAATCACTCTCTGCATGCGATCGATCTCTTGCCGCAGGAAAATGTTCATGGGCTGAAGGGGACCCATGCTTATCAATCTTTCTCTGACCTGGATAAATGATGCAATTTGAATGAATAACGAAGATGTCGTTTTGTACAAGTGCTCAGCCCTAAGAACATTTGCTAAGAGTGTACTGCATTGCATAGCGTTGTTTAGGCTCTGTGTATTATTTTAGCATCTGGTTCAGTGAAGGTATTATTAATCTGCTGGTGAAGACAATAACAAATAATAGTAGTGATGCAATTTCCATGGGTACAGACACGCAGTTCACAAGTTTGTAGCTTTTTAATGATGCAACAGACTACTAAAATCTGGCATACTTTATTATTATTATTATACTTCATGGTTCCACTTTATATTAGGTGGCCTTACAATGTACGGTAACACTTTATTTTGATGGTCCCTTTTGAACAATCTGTTGACAATAAGTAGCTTTGTACCTACATGTGAACTAACTCTCATTAGAATATTAGTACACTCTGTAATTAATATCTGCTAACTCTTTATTGTGATGGTCTCCCAAAAG
>JAUMHE010000068.1:5285778-5297826 GCA_032359235.1 Enteromius mattozi | reverse complement strand
ATTTATTTTCACAGCCACCTTTGCTCAGATTTACCAAGGGTGCCAATATTAGTGGAGGGCACTGTATATATATATTTTTATTCCACAAGCAGCATACAAATCTCATTATTTTGTTAATAAATGCTTCACCAGTACCATTTTTTAAGCTTCTAATGGTTTCAAACAGACTTTTGCCCCTGTAAATAAAATGCCTCTGCTGCAAGGGAGATCTAATATACTGTTCACTTGGAATTTACAGTTATAAATCTGTACATGTCTCTGAGTGCCCATAAACCAAATGGGGTCAAATGGGGCCAAAACCGTTTGAAACAGCAGTATAATATTGCCACTATATCAAACCCATCTGCTCCATTCTAGATTTTGTTTGATCCAGCACACATATTCGAGTAAATGCACTCGCTCAAAAAATGTGCTGCATTCCCTCTTAGACATGACATATATTTTTAATATATTGAGGGACCAGAATCAACATATTTTCAGGCTCCCCCTGGGTTATACTGATCCTTCATGGGTCTGACGTGTAAAATTACTGACCTGCGATCAGAGCATCTTTGGGCCAGCGGCTAAACCAGTCCATGGTGCACCCTGAAATGAGAGCAGGAAACTTCAAAGCTCGATTACGGAACCTCTCGCCAACTGGAGAGAAGCACAGAACCACGTGAAGGTTCTGCCTCACTCTGCTCATAAAATACTCATGTAGGTTTTCATTTGTGGGCGGTCGCCGTGGAAACTCTCGCTTCATGACTGGAATGAGGTCACTGATAATTTCGTCGATCTCATCTCGAGCAAACAGATTGGACACCTGTGGCAAAGAGAATATTTCACAGCTCATTAGATTAAACCTAGCCCTGGTTACTCTGGGAATTTACAACAAATGTACAATCTAGACAAAATGGCACACCCGAGGGGATAAAATTATTACTTCAAGGGAGGGGAGAAGACATTTAAATGTTCTTAGTCATTCTCTGAATCACTTAAGGGATAGTTCACCCAAAAATTCAAAGTCTGCTATCATTTATTCATACTCATGTCTTTCCAAATGGACCACAAATGAAGATTATCTTATATCTATGTGTGAAACTATATTCCAATAAACTAATGAGATTTAATTCAAAGTCGGTTTGTTTTTCTTACATTTCTATCATATGAGACTTGGAATGCAGCTCATGAGTCATATGGTTTTATGGATTTTATGCTACCTTGGCAGCTCCTGGTTACTGTATAGCAATGTATGGCAAAGAACAGTCTCAACAATTTTTTTCAAAACACCTCCTTTTATGCTCCACAGAAGAAAAAATGTATTATGGATTTGGAATGACAGGAGGCTGAATAGGCTGAAGGGTCTCAGAATTTTTTATTATTTAGTGAATAATTTCTTTGAGTTGATCATACTCCCTGAGAAATATTTATTGAAATGAACAATTCACCTTAAATAAATTCTCTCCGAACCCTATATTTGGGGCACATTAGAGTTGTGATCTTCAAAGCATTTATAAGTATTTACTTGAATTTATCACACTTAACATAAAGTATTTTATTTGTAATAGACCCTCCATTTTGACACAGTTTAGATATAATGGCTAAATGCAAGGCTGTATAGATCTTTTGTTTCAGAGAAACAAATACAAAGCCATCTTTGGAATTTTGTCTTTGAACTTCAGTTTTTGCAGCATGTTCGAAGCAAATGTTTCAACAAATGCAGTAGACAAGGAAGATTTTTAAAATGAGCAATTAATTCATAAATTCGTACAAGTATACCTTAACGCTGTGGAAATATGTTTTTTTTTTTTTTTTGTACGAATGACCTACACCTAATCCTACCCCTAAACCTACCGGTCACTGGGGTTTTTGACAAATCGCGCAAAATCGTATGAGTGAGGTCGTACGAATTTGTACGGATTAGCCACCTCGTAAAATATGTATACATTGGTCACTATTTTTTAAAGTATTTTTTATCCCAGTATGATTTGAAAATATTCCAAGGAGTATCTTGTGGTCAATTATGTTTTTTGACATGTTAACCTAGCCAGCATCACAAATTTGTTCATTCGAGAATAAACCTAGAAATAGTATGTAACATTTCTTTTTCTGTTTAGACTGTACTGTTTATTAGTTTTAAATATTCTGAAAAATCGGTTCATTTCCAGGATTTAAATTACATTTTGAACCAGATTGATTTGTGCCTGATGCTGCCTCACTGAAAAAACTATTATATTAGTCTATGCTACAACAGTCTGTCAGCAGACAAAAAAGCTCTCTGAAGGACTACAAATGGATTAGTGCACGACTGGAACAAGGCAATATATTTCACTTAAAGTTGGCAGACTCTCTCAGTCTCACAGAAATAAAGCAAATTACCATGAGATAAAAATACCATGTCTCGCCATGTCCTCTAAAGACTCATCTAGCTGTTCTGCTCTCTATTCAGAATCTTAGATAATAACTTGCACTAAACTCCATTTGTTATTGCCTCTGTCTTCCATATCGACACACCAGTCTCACCTCATCAGTTTCTCAACTAAACCCTGAGATCCTCAGTATAACTGAGAGCTTGTTTGTTTCATTAATATTCTTGAGCAGGGTCATCTCTCCCCAGGTCCTCAAGTGCTCTTCACCTGTGCAGTCAATTCTCTTTATGTACTTAACAGCATGATTAATGAAATAACAACCTTCAACAAACCCGGCTGACCAAAAACCTTTCTAAGACTTCATGACAGCTTTAAAAAACCCAAGAGGTGCACCCTGCGGTTTAAATGATAGCCAATTATTCTCGACCCCATTTATTTATTTAGGGATGGTGAGAAAGGCACATTGGAACATAGTGTTAATTAAACACATTTAGTCATTTGTAAAGCTTATTATTCTTCCTGGTACTTATGACTGTCTTCCCTGTGGCTACCTATAGTACCCTCTCTTTCTTCCTCTTTCTTGTAGGCCCACATGGAATCTTTTTTCGCACAGATCTCTGCAGATTGCTCTGCTAATTTTCACAGAATTTGTCTTTAATAACATAAACCCTTTGAGTTTTTTGTTTATTAAATATTGTGCAGATTTGATTGTTTTTTTCCCCATACAAAAATCACAATACAATAATAATGTTAATCACATCTCAATCATGTTTTAATCCATTCCAGTCATTCCACATATATTGGGGCACCAAACCCTAAATTGTGAAACACCTAAACTTAACAACTACCTTTCTAAATATTAATAAGCAGCAAACTATTGTTATTTATTTTTGCTAAATTATTGAATTATTGTTAAATTATTGAATGTATGGAGGGAAAAGTCAAAGGTAATAGTGAATAAGTGTTCCCTACTCTAAATCTATTTACTATTAATATAAGAAAAGCAAATACGGCATTACGTTTTCATTTTATTGGATCTAAACCAAAGAATTCAAGTAAGAAAAACTAGTAATCCAATGTAAAATCCATTTAGTTTGTTCATTACACATGAATTAAAAATTCAAATGAATTGTTAGATGGACATTAATTAGACAGAAAGCATATATATTAAGATCTACTCTAAATGCTTGTACACACCGGGACGATTATCACAGATGTTTAACAACTCGTGCCTAAACAAACAGTGCCAATGTGAGTGTGCACATCCAATCATAAAACGCGAAGAGTAAAAGCGTCATTTAAAAAAAAAAAAAAACCTTGGTCTCGTTATTTTGATTTAACTTGTTAAAAACTGACCAATGAGATTGTTGCTTTTGTTGACGTGCCTGGATAAATCACTTCATTAATCACTTAACCCCATATCGTTCCAAATCTGTAAACCTTTGTTTCTCCTCGGAACACAATTATTAAGATATTTTTGGATGAAAACCATTAGGTTTAGGACTTTTTTGCATGTAGCTCATAATTAGTCAACATGTACTAACATGTAAGTAATTTTGTCAACATGGCATCACAAATGATTGTTTCGAGGAAAAAAAAACAACAAAAAGACCTTGATCCAGTAAGTTAATTTAGGGAATTGCAGAATATGGTCCCCTGTCCCAATCAAATAATCAATCATTCTCTCACGGATGGGGTTTTGTTTCCTTGCCGTTGTCGCCTCTGGCTTGCTTAGTTGGGTGCATCTAATTTCTAGTGATTATTGTTGGTTTGATTACAGAGACCGTCTCTGCATTTAATAAATAAACAGTTTAATCTCTTCATTATACATTACCATCACTCTCTTCTCCTATTTGATAATGTTCAGTGCTTTGCTACAATCTGTATTGTTAAAAGTGCTATATAAATAAAAGTGATTGATTGACTGATTGATCAATCTGTCAATAAATAATTATGGTTACACTTTTAGTATAAGGACCAATTCTCATTATTAACTACCTGCTTATTAGCATGTCTATTTCTAACATATTGGCTGTTTATTAGTAGCACATATTCTTTATAACCATATTCTACATCCATAATCCTATAAAATACCTAAACTTAACAACTAGCTAAATATTAATAAGCAAGCAAATTGAGTTTACTGATGCAGAACTCATAATTAATGGTTTGTTAACAGAAAGAATTGGACTTTAAAATAAAGTGTGACCATTATTATTATTATTATTATTAATAATAATAATAATAAATTACTTTTAAACTGAAGCTTAGCCAGTACAAGACAAGAATTGTATATATCTTTGAATATTTTACTGATGTCTCTTTAAATAAGTGTAATTCTAAATAAACAGTTTGTCCATCCAACTTATCCCTCTTTCCACCTTCAGCTCTGCAGAAGTGCAGTGTTCTCCCCTGAGGTGTGTTCATGTTAATGCAACACCTCCTCATTGCTGCTCTGTTAGTTTCAGTGTGATGGATGAAATCCACAACAAGTAAGTGCAGCCAGTGCTCTCTGGCAGGTGTCACATTCCAGGACGCAGAGCTGACATTTTTTCCCCCTCTTTGACAAACCCATCTGTCTCTCTAATACGAAGCGATGCATCTCGTGCCTCGCAGATCCCATTTATTTGTGTGTCATTACCACACAGAATGAGCTCTGCAATTTGTCAGAGGGCAGGGTGACACACTCCCTTTGTTTATTTTCATTATGGCACCTCAGGAAATCTGACTTATTTGTAGTGAAATAAAGGTTGAGTTATTAGGGGGACATACGTTGTAACCTTGGGAACACATGTAGCTCGGCTATTTTAGCGTGTGGTCTAAAAACATCATGAAATGGCTCAGAATGGATGCTGTGGGGCTTGTGGGGAAGGGTGCTTCTATAAGCATGATGTCAGAATGCTTGTCTGACCTCTCCTGATGAAAGGACGTTGTTCATGTACTCCAGGAAGGATTCATCCTTGATCTCGTTGTCAGTGAAAATAAAGCTGATGCCTTTGCCCTGTTGTCCGGCGGTCCTGTACAATCCCTTCAGGTCCTCCATCAGGTTGAGGGTGTTGTAGGAACTAAAAACACAGCATGCAAAACAGCAGACTTTATACCTCTGGCAGGATTTCCCAAACTGGCGTTGATAAAAAGTTATTAATTAATTTATTTTAAAAAATAAATTAAAAAAAATATATATATATCAAAAATCAAAATATTCATGAACATGCAAATGTGTTTTAATATTTGTTAAAATATTAACTTAAAATCACTGCATATACAAGTCATATACAAATATACAAATATAACAAAACATTTATACAACATATGTAGGTTTTGAATTTATCTTACAATTAAATATATTTATTTTTGTATGAATTTAAACTTTTATGAACTCAAAATAAATAAAAATAATTTATCCTTTAATATAGATACAAAACCTAGTTTGTGCTCAATTTAGATTCACTTGCACACTTTGCTTCTTGGCCTACTTCCTGTCCTAAAGCAGTGTTTCTTTTTCTGAACATATGAAACAAATCAAAATTCTGTATGTTATGCATTATTACAATTATTATTACAATTACTATATTACACAGTATATGCACTACTGTAATTCCTGTTGCCATAAAGCATTCAAGATCTCAATTTACTGTCAAACTGTTAGACAACGTATATCTGTACACTAAACATTTATTTGACTATCAAGCTGTAGATACAGCATGCATTTAAATGTATAAGAAAATCTCTGTAAGGACGATCTTGTGAACTTGGAAAGAAAAACAGATGACAAGTGGCTTAAAAGCAGCATAAAAATGTTGTCAATGCCCTTAAGAATGCCCTTTCAATTCCTGCAAGTTTTTATTTATTTATTTATTTATTTTCTCCAGCAAGTGTTTTGTGTATAGCGAGAAAGTGAACAAAACTGACATGTTGCCTTTTTACAACACTGTACTAAACAAAGATGGTACTGGGTGTAAAAAGACTTCCTGGATGCAGAAAATTGTGAGCAGCTTGTGTTTTGAAGGCAACAATTTGAAGTCCGTCTGCTTTCTCTGGGGACAGTCTGAGATCAACACCAGATTCGTTCATATCATTTTCAAATATAAGTGGCAATGAAAAACACTCCAAAAATGAGTCAAACTGCCAAAGGCTTGCTACTATCATTACAAAGGCAAACGAAGAAAAGTGCTGTGGAATTACAGGAGGCCACAGGCAAAAATATTCAATTCCACACAATTGGAAAAACAATTCCCTCCAAACAGAGTCAGAAATAAGGCAATATAAAGAAGAATCACTTGACAGATGGCTCCCTGTATTTCAACCGATTTTAATGATTAGCAGATATTCAATTTTACCACTGAATTATCAATTGAATTTGAAGACGGGAGTGAATGGAAAATGTCCAGTCTCATTGTCTGAATCAGACTGCACAGTTGATTGAATATAGGTTCTTTCCTCTTTATAGTATTTAACAGCAGAGATGAATTGGAAAGTGAAGGCCAAAACACTCTTATACACAGATACCATCTACTGGAGCACAACTAAACTGCATTAGACCAGAAAAAACTGCTTTTTTAATTTATATTTCATTTGAAACATCAACCGCAGGGGGAATGGCCAAGAAATGTTTCAAACTGGATTCAAGCTAGTGGCAATTACATGAATGATGTGTCATGATTCAGAGCAACAGTTCTCTGAAAAATAAAGAATAAACCAGTTACATAAATTAAATTCACGGCTATGGTTTCAATCAGTCATATTTGTATTATTTAAATAAGCTAATACATGTATATTTCTTTTTGTTTTTGTAATGGACCCTTTTCACATTTCCAGGTTTCTCAGAAGCTGAAGTTGTCATAGCTGGGTTAACTTGAAAAGCAGTCAATGGACGAGTACCACAAATACTTTTTTGCATTACCATTTGCTCAAATAGCAGAAGAAAAAGTATACGATAGTGTTTTTATGACTTTCTATAAAAAAACAACAAAAAGAACAGATAGAGACTGATAACGGCAGTCAGAAGAGAGAATGATGTTAAATTTAGCGTCCCTCCCATAGACACTGCATTAGAAACACCCTCACATTAGTGTTAACTAGTTTTTTTGTTTTTGTAATTTGACGACAAGGTAATGTAATACAAAGAATAGTGTTATAAATGTATATACATTTTTCAAAAAATACTAATATGCTAATGTGCAATAAATGCGTCATCACAGTCTTGTGAAAAGGGTCCATTATTGGCTTTTGGTAAAAGGGGGTTAATGAAAGAATGCAAAAACACTGCCTTAACAGCAACACATGTTCATTACTGTGCTATAACTATGTTATGACTTACTGTGTATTAAAAAAGTTGCATTGTAAAGGCTGTCTAGACATATGATGTAGATCTACTACTCAGGAGACAGATGAAATTTCCTCTGTCACCCTGGAGGGGAAAAGTGAATTTAAATAAAGAGACTATAAATGATTGAGTATGTGAAGGTGACTCACCGGGTGAGTGTAATCTGGAAAGTCTTGTAGCCAGCGATGAAAGATGCTAGTCTTGTCAGACTCTGTTTTCCAGATCCCCCTACACCGACCAGTAGGGCATTTCCCCGAGGGGTTCTGATGATCCGAGAAATCTGGGGAAAGAGTTTGCAAGAGAGAAAAGAAGACGAGACAGATGCCACCTCATTACCATGTAAAACGTTTATACTTTACATAAGTAAACTCAGAGCACTTATTAGTACTCTTCTCTGAAGTGGGACATGATCCTTTAATCAGCATGGAAGGTAAACTGGAATCATCTAAATTTCTTGTGAGCATTACATTTCTTTTTCTCTTTCATGCTAGAACGATGCTAATATCTTATAGCAAGGTTATTCTTTTCAGTAGACAGGTGAATTATTGAAATCTTTTTTTCTATCCCCTTGAAAACATGATAACAAGTGCAGAATTATTAAACTGCCCAGCGTTCGGCCCAGATGATAACATGCTTTCAATACAGAGATACAAGAAACATCAACTCTATGTACCTTAACCAGATGAATCATGGCATCCCTGAAGAAGACCATATCCATGCCTGCTCCTCTGATGCTCTCGTTATAATGACTCAAAAACATGTTCAGCCTCTCCATTAGACTATCAAAGGATTTGATGGGCTCATATACTTTTGGCATGTCGAAATCAGTTTCCTCTGGCTCTTCACCTGTATATATAAAATAATATGTCAGTCATAGATATTTCATTTCAATTCAGAAGACAAGCTGCCAATCAACTCTGCAATGTTAAGAAATGTCGTTCTTGTATAGAATGAAAATCAAATTAATACACATAATATTTTGGTGTGTCCTTATCTGGTATGTGCAAAGTCCTTTTAAGGCAAAATAGTGTCCATCTTACAGCCGAAAGTTGTTGTTTTTTTACTGATGTCAGCGTATATAACAGCTTTGTTTTTGTATTTGCTTCTGATCATTACCTGTGGCCTCAGGTGCATCTCTGAGAAAGTCCACAAAGTATGAATCCACCCCAAAATCCACCACCATTCGTTCTTCTTCTCCAAGCTCTTCTTCCACCAGCTTGGCCAGTGTGTAGTCAAACCAGGCCACATCCTCTGGGGCAGTAAACCGGTCCGCAATCACACGTTTGCATTCATGCTTCCACAGCCTCAGTAATACCTGGACCAACAAATAATAAATTTGTTTTCTGTTTAACCCATGTATGTAGGGTTTCATTGAAAGATTACTGGAACCAAAAATTCTTTATATTTGTTTACATTAACATTTTATTTCATTAACAGTTATCTGAACATATGTGTTGTCAGTAACTGTATTCATCCTAAAAATATAAGAGTGATGAGAGTGAAAAAACTGAATTTGGTAATACTGAAAGCAGAATCATTTTAGTAGAGGAATCTGTTAAGGAATCAGAATTATTAAGAGGAACTCACATCTGATGAGTTGATGACCTCTGCAGTCACGCTGAGCATTCCCTGCCAGATGCGAGAGAGGTCACGTAGGTTAAAAATGTAGTGGAAGTTGGCGGGAGTGGGCAACATTTTAACCTTTGTCAATTGCCATAGTCTTCGGGTCAGTGGAACAAGCCTGACCACTATGTTGCGTACTTCTTCTGAAAATCCCCGATGGGAACAGTAATGACCAGAGCCTATCACGCCTGGAGCAGAAAACGAGAAATACGGTATATGAAAGTGAAAAAGAAAGGACTGTGCTTAGCAGATAGGCAATTCACAGAATGCGCAAATGTGGCCTTTATGAATGACAGAATATGAGCTTAATAAGACTGACAATAATGACACAAATAACAATATTACACAAATATTACCTGTATGTGAGCATAAAATATCTTTTAAAAACGGTCTATATAAAGATTTAGACCTTCAGGCAGAGAGAAACACTAACAGCAACCCATAGTCAAAATCAATATGCAATTACAAAATCGGTTCTGCTTAAGCAAAGCTGTTGACAACCTTGACCGAATTAAATGAGATGTGATAAATCATATTTCTCTGTATGGACAAGCATCCATATGTATGTTCCACATACTTCTTTTGTTCTTCTGCCTTTTATAATACATTAAAATGCTAGTCTAAATAGATCATTTGATGGATTCTTTTAAAATATATTTATGCCATCTGCAATCAAACCATCTGTGAAAATTCATTAAACAATGGTAAGATTTTTACATTTGAAAACATACTTTATGCATATCCTACAGTTCTATAGTTAAAGAACTTCAAAGATTAAAAGGAAACAATGACACAAGCACAAAGAGCAAAATGCTGTCATATTTAGAATAAAACTTCAAATTGGATTGAATTTTGCAGTGTGCCGAATACTGATGCATAAAGACTGTCTGTGATTGCATGTTATTGCTACAATTTTGACAGAAAGGGGTGAAACAATTGTGCCTCCAATTGTGCCTTCAGATCTTCAGAGAGTTTTTTAACTATTATCCTAAAGTAATGGACTTTCACTGTTTTGCAAATGGCAGACAATGATACTAACCAAAGATCTTGTCTATGGAGGCATTGGAGGGAAGAGAACAGTTGAAAATAGAAAACTGTCTCTTTAGTCTCTGGGGGATGTCATTTCGTCCCCCTCCAGGGTGGATCATTGCTGCCAAGAATTGGATATCCACAATGTTGGTGAACTCTCCTGGTTTCTCCAGGTTAAAGAAACCATTTTGCTCCATCAACTGCCGAACTATTTCATTAGTGACCTGTAAAGAAAGTAAATGGATTCTGTGAAAATGTTTCTTTGTTCAAACTTTGCAAACAGAGACTACATTGAGAGAAATTATGTAAACTGTACATAAATAGTAGGCAAATAATGCTGAATTTTTGAAATAATAAACATAATTCCAATAGAAAAGAGGATATTTGCACTGAATGACACATTACTGTAAAATGCCTATATTAAAGATAGAGCTTTGGGGGGAAAAATTAATTTTGGATGGTTAGTGAATAGGATGCAGGTGTTCATCTTGAAACTGTTTAATGAATGAATGAGACATTTATATAGCACTTTATTGTGTATTTCTGTACATCCACCTGCGCTTCTTGGGAATAAAACTTTACAACATAAAACGTACAAACATACAAATAGTGGTTGCTACATCCCACAGGTAAAAAACAACTAATTTCTTACCTGGTCACCCCACTCATTGATCACAGGCATATTGATGTCGTCAATAAAGATGGACATTTTCTTCCCTGCTGGAGGTCCGTAAGTGGTTCCCATTCGTTTATCTACATAACTTTCCACAGAACGCTAAAAATTTCCAGACATCAAAACAATTATATACATGCAGATTACCCACCAACACATCCAACAGTAGCTCATAAATTAGGAAGGACAGATGAGATTTGGATCAATAACGCAATAGTCAATAACGAAGCAGGGAATGTGATAGAACCATTAGCCATGCTGAATAACCCTTAACATCTGAGCCTGGGGAATGCTATACACACTGGTGCTTTCAGGTCCTGTTGGGTTTCTTGGTGTTACATTTGCCCAAAGATAGCACTTTCTATAAAACCTGTAAATACATTTTACTGTGAAAATACATATTTCACACTACCATTATTTTAATTTTTTTATGTGTGCTTTTGGGCTGCATTTATTTGATCAAAATACAGTAAATATTGTGAAATTGTAAATATACAATTCAAAAGAATGTTTTTTTTATATATAATATATTTTAAAACTAGCCTTTATTCCTGAATAATGTTTTCCTGTGATATTATGCCTGGACTTCTTTTTTCCAGTCAGTGTCACATGATCCTTCAGAAATAGTTTTATTATACTGCATACAGTGATGACCTGCAACTGGTATTTCTTGTAATTTCCATATTTAACCCATAAAATTTAGTATAAACCAGTTAACTTATACCATTTTAAGTTGTTTTTTCTTTGGTTTATGCTAAATTGGTGCTTAATTAATTTATTAGAAATAAAAATTGTTGTATTATAATACATTTTTGTGAAAATTGTTCTGCTTTTTCAGGATTCTTTGATAAATGAAAGTTCAAAAGCATTAATTTTAGTCTTTACTGTCACAAAAAGTATTCATATAATATAATTATTTACTAAATATTTATTTTACCAAAATGTTGTAAAACGTAGTGCAGGGACTCTTTTTGTCATGCTCAGGCTGGATGTGCCAGCTCTCACCACTGGATGGCACTCCAGTTCCCCATTGACTCTCTGTGTTTTGT
>JAUMHE010000068.1:5245966-5275288 GCA_032359235.1 Enteromius mattozi | reverse complement strand
TATATTAACCCTAACCATAACCTTCCTCAGAAACCCTCTACCTCCCCCAGCTCCACCTGTCTAGACATGCTAAGGTATTTATAGCCGTGTTTCCATGTTTTCACTATTGTTGCAGCAGCAGCATATTTTACAAGCTCACAGGAAAGTGTGTGTGTGTGTGTGTGTGTGTATCTATTGGCAGTTTCAATTCCATAATTGCTTGGCAATGGCAAAAAACAGCAGATCTATTCCACCAAGACCAGCTACATTAATATTGTCATATCCACTAACATGCTGAAATGAATCTAAAAGTTGATCGAAAGATACAATTTTTTAGATGTTCTACACATTTATTTTTATATTTCTGAATGGCACAAATCTAGCAACTGCAAAATAAGCCTTACAGGGTTGCTGTTGTACAGCGGGTCACAGAACTTCTCAAGGGTGTACAGGTACTTCACATTGTCTTTGGCCTCATTTGCCGCATCAGTGATTCTGATGTCTAGTTCCCGCCAAACCTGGGAGACAAATAATTTAGGGGCTGGAAATTAGACCTGGTTAAACAGCTCAATCAAGGACATTACTGAACTGAAAATGAAAAGGTAATTTTGAAAAAGGAAGAATATTTCCCTATTGTTAAAAAAAGAATAATTAAATATTATAAAACGAATTTACCCTCACATTTATATGGCATGATAAATGCCCCAGTCTCATTCACCAAACAGCTAATAACATTATATAAATATAAACCTTCAACTAACCTTAATCAGTTTGGACTTGGCTATAATTAGAACCCCCAGCACAGCTTTAACCTCAGGGCTCTTCAGCTGGTCCAGTAGGTAGTTGAAACGGGACATGCGTTTCTTCCAGTGATCAAGCTCTGCACGGGGGCCCAGGTCATCTGCCTCTTTCCTTAGCTGGTCACTCTCTGCAAGGACCTTCAAAGCACAAGACATGGTTAAAAAACATATATAAAAGACATCACAAAGAAGTTAAAATTTTGAGGAAATCTAACATTATTCACAAGCACACCATCTCAAATAATAAATTTGAAACCTGTTCGATCTGTTTGATCCAAATTTTCATGCAAGCTTCGATCTTCTCCAGAGCTTCTGTGCTATTGGCCACAGCAGTGTAATCTGAAGGACCTTTCAATGTCTTCAAGTCAAACGTTTCACATTCTTTGAGTTTTACCTGAAATATCAAACAGTTTTCACAGATGTTACTTTGGGTCAGAGATATTTTAGCATCTTGGATGCTAAATTAAAGATTTAAGATTAAGATTAAGATTAAAGATTAAATGCAAATTAAAACCCAGTAATCTTGTTTTACTGTTTATTGCAAACAAGTAAATAAATAAATGAATTAATACACTATACCATACCACTTTAATGTTTTTGTAAGAGTGCTTTTTACTAGGAATATAGTAGTTTATTTTTTAAGCTGTAAAGTTGTCTAAATTATCCATTTTGAAATCCAAAGCTAAGTAACTATAACTCCAAATAAAAAAATGCAAATCTCATAGTATAATATATAATACTTGAAAGAATGTGCTTTTATTAACTAAAACTCCCCCCCCAAAAAATGTAAAATGGTCAACCTTCTTCCCAACAAAATATAAGATATCATAAATCCACAAAAAAAGGATCTTGATGGCTGAAAGCTTGATAGAAATGAGAAAACCAGCATTAAATTTCCAATATTTCATCTGCCTCACCAAATCTACCATCCAATTAATTTTTGAGAGACTATGGATCAATATTGCACTGGAGTGTGAGTGAGTGAATCCTTGAGTGTGTTTATGTTACTGTAGAAGTCTGCCTATTTCTTTGTCCTTTTGTATTTGTGAGACCTTTTCCTGCAGGCTCTCCTGTGCCCCAGCTAACACAGAGACAAAGCTGTCCAGAGAGCTAATAAAGTCTTGCTTGACAGCCTGAGCCTGCGGGCTTGCTAGCTCTCCCCAGCCGTTGTTCATCTTCCTCAGAGTGGGGATGAAGATCTCTGACAGCAGCTGCTCCACGCTCTTCAGCAGTCCAACACTCGTGGTGTCCAACATGTTAAAGTTTACATCCTATAAGAGGAGAAACAGAGAGGACAGGATGAAGACATGTACAAGACACTTCTTTTGTTGTTTTAAAGACATACAAGGCTCTAACCGAAGCACAATATCTCAAGTGGTCAATAAAAGAAAAAGTAAATTTACTAAGACATTGTAGACCAGATTTACTAACAGCTTGCAACAGCGCAAACAGTATTTTTGTGTTAAAACAGTACTATATAATAACAAACGAAATCACACACCTTTTGGCCACATACATATCCAAACTGCATTATTTTAGCTTGGTCTGCTGAAAAGAGTTTGCTTTAAAAGAGTATATGCTTTAAAAATGAGTTACAGGAAACCAACATACCATATGGAATGTATCAAATAAAAAATATAACCAGGGCAAGAAATATTTACAGAAAAAAATAGACATGATCTTGTTATTGACATGGTTAACAGATGGTGAGATTTTCCTGGAAAAAACCTTAGGGGCTGCTTTTCACACATTTCTCTTGATTCCATTTACCCTGTGGATATTCTCTGATGTGATAGCCTTGGAGGTGTTTGCCCGGGTGAAAAATACACAAATGCCATTGAGGGCCACATCTGTGCCTTCCGTCACAAAGACCTTGGCTTTCTTACTGCGAATCATGGAGGAGGATATGGCTACCAAAGACACAAAGACAAATAGATCTCATTGCATGTATTGTTTGGGTGCAGTGTAACAGTTGTAAGAATTCAATAAGAATCATCATCAAGAATATTGAGTATTACAAAGAAATTACAAAATACAATAAGATTCACAGGTTTTACTAACTTGCGTCCACAGGCTCTGTTTCCTGGTAGTATAAAATGAGGTGAGGAAGGCCATTGGCAGAAAAGAACTGTTCTATTCGCTCCATCTGAAACATCAGTGAAAATATTGTTAAATAACAGCATTAACAATTCTGCAGTGCTTTCTAAAACCAAATTAAGACTGTTAGAAGTGTGCATATGGAATATTGTTAACCTGTGTGCCCTCCAGTATCGCATCTTCCACTTCAGCCTTCTCCAGGCCCACACAAGAGGACACAATGCTGAGAACATAGTCATGTCTGCTGTCCAGCTGTGCTCTCTTGGCCTCACGCTCTTCCTTCAGCTTTTGCTGTGTGATGAGATGTACCCACTTTAGCACAAACATTTGATTATTTTGCTTTGACATGCATTAATACATGGTCTATTAATATAAAAATGGATAGGTTTAGCAGGGCACAACAAATAATAACAATAAAGACTTTAATTTTAAACTAATTTAATATACCTTTTAAAATCAATTCCAAACTAATTCAATCTTAATAATTACTATTGATTTTGTATTTAATCATTTATAAGTGATATATAATTGACCATGAAGGCTGGAAGAGAAAAACAGATTTAACTCAGACTAAAAGGATGCAATACTAATGCAATGACAAAATTAGCAAAAACAAAGTTTTGGGAGCTCATTTTTTATCTATCTCCGGTCTTGCAGAGATTGACACAGATTGAGATTCAGACTGCAGAAATAATGAGGTCTTAAAACGTACTGCCAGACTGTGCAAGATAAATTCTTCAAACAGTGGTAAAAGAGAATGTGATCCTGGTCCTTCAAGAGTCACTCTCAACTTATCTGTCCATAAAGCCTATAAAAATATATATTTCACAATACTTTAGTATCCTATTCTTACTGAGGGTCATTTTTAAACATTTTTACCCAGGCAAAGTCTCTGGAGACCCCAGCTAGGCTGCAGTCGACTAAATGGTTCCTGATGGTTTCTCACCTAATTATTCACCTTAATTCTTATTTATTTTGCAGTTAATTTTTTTTTTTTTTTTCTCCACTTGTTTTTCTGACTGTGCTCGCCCAATGAGCATTTCATGCTTTAACTTATTTGCTAATTATTTTTTCGCATCTTTCTCGTGGGCATTTAATAATTTTTAATCTCTTTTTTGGCTCATTTTATTATTATTATTATTATTATTATTACTTATTCATGCACAAAAAATAACTGAAGGACCACCTAGTAAACTAATAATTACATCAATAAAATAAGTTACCTCAGTATTCTCTTTGTTTTTTATATGACCACAGTATTAGCATTGCTAAACAGTTTGGTGAATTATTGAAAAAACAGAGAGAAAAAAAAACACCACTTCAGGAAAAGGCACACAAATAAATCAGCATCAGAACACAGAGTCATACATACTTTTATAGCAGTGATCTGACTGTTCGAGATTATCGATGACTGCATTTCAGGCTTACATCTTCCAGGCTTCTTTTCATGCATGTTATCCATAAGATCTTATGAGTAAAAACCACCAGACTAGAAAGCTTTATCTTCATCCAAGCATACAATGAGTTTCAGTCCCAACCAACACAAGCAAATAAGTGCATATCCAAGTGTAGAATAAAATCAAATAAAAGTTTTGATTAGATTATCTCCAAGTGAGAAAATTGTCATCCAGACTGGACTACTCTAATCATCTATCCAACTGACCATCACAGCATTGTGTTGTATCCCTACTTTTCTCATGACAGTAAAAGCTGAAATGTTTTATGGTCCTTGTACAGAATAAAAGAAAGAGAACTGAACAAAGACTTTAATGGGCAGAGCAGACTGGGCCCCTCGTCAAAGCGGTACGAGACAGTAAAAGTTGCTTGGCTGGGGTGCTAGGTAACACTGTAAAAAAACAAAAATGAGCCAATAAACTAAGAACCATTTTGTGGGCCGGATACAGATGAAAAAAAAAAACAAAAAAACATGTTTCTTTCTGAGGATTTGAAGCAATGTTCATTTCATGGCATTTATTCTGATCTGATACACTATAGATTTAATTTACACAAAAACGGTAACACTTTATTTCGATTGTCCACTTCAGATATTCGACTAACAGTAAGTAATTTTGCCACTACATGTCAACTAGCAGTCATTAGAGTACTAGTACTATAGTCTGCTTAATATCTTTTAACATTTTATTTTGATGGGTCGTCAACATACTATATACTGACTATCAGAAACTACGTAAATATATGTCAACTTATTCTGCTAACCCTAAACCTACCCTAATAGTCTGCTCTAAGAATTAGTAGACATACAGTATAGTTATGAATTAACAAGAATTAGTTGACATGTAGTTGACAGGTATCCTGTTTAAAAAATGCTTTTTTGCTCAAGCATTAGTTGAGCAAAAACACACTAGTAATTAATGATTAAAATGTTAAGTTAATTATTAATTACTAGTGTGTTTTTGCTCAACTAATGCTTAATTGTGAACAAATTAACCATTAATTAATGCTTAACTAATGCATTATTCTGGACCCCTATTCTGAAGTGTTACCTAAAATTTTACTGCCTCTAGTGTGCATTTTGAAAAACTGCATTGATATGTACTTATTGGTACATATTTCGCGTCTTGCCAAAAAGTGCTGTACTAATGCCATGAGATCAGGCAGCAATTTTCACAGTACCACCACAATTGGTATCTCCCTATATTAAAAAAGATCTCTGCTATTTATTTGTTTGTACGGAACCTTTGCCTCAATTAAAGTTTTTTCGATAACACTTTATTTTAGGGTCTCTCATACTGTAGTTGCTTATTTATTTTTAGTAATTAAGCGCGTGTTAATGTCTTATTCTACATGAACTTATTCTACAGCCCTAATTCTAACCAATACTTTAACTTAACTACCTTACTAACTATTACTAAGCAGCAAATTATTAAAGTACTGAGAGAAAACTCACAGTTAATAGTAAATAAGTGTTCCCTATTCTAAAGTCTTACCATTTTTTCATAAAACTTTCATTCTTTGCAACAAAAATCTATTTTGAACGTTTACTTTTTAATATGCACTTTTTTTCCATCCATTGTAATGGGCAAAAGAACAATATTAAGGCTATTAAATGATTTCATTTTCCAAATAAAAGACATAGTTTTAAACTCATGAAATCACTATTGTGCCTTGAACAAAACAATTAATTGTAACACCACTTATTTACTTTATTTATTCATTTATGTATTTATTAATGCATTATAAAGGTATTCATAAATTTAGGTTTGTAATGCATTCCAGAAATTTTTCCAGAAATAATTAACCTACAGGTAAAATACATAATAATACTTGAAAATCTGTCATGTGTTTTAAAGTATTGCAATGTTTTATAACTGTGATTGTAATTATTCACAGGATCATTTAATGCATTATAAAGCATAATTAATGCATTACAACAACATTTATAATGCATTCTATATTTAGGTAAAGTGTTACCCAAATTAACCCCTTCACTCCCTTGACCTCTGTTACAAGGGGTCTGTTCCCCTTGCTTTGGCCAAAACTGTAAAATAAATGACTGCCAAAGAAACATGTCTGACACAGGTAACAGACTTTTTAAGTCAAGTGAAGCCATTTGGATGACAGTAAGGGGAAAGGGTGAAGATTTATAGTCCAGTGTTGGGTCAAATGCCACATTAAACAGGGGCTAACAAGCCTGGGCAAGCGGAAGCTTGTATAGCAATTGACCTGTGTAGCTAATGGGAGTGATTATTTAGCGTGGGAATGACAGATCAATGTTTCCTCAACCATGACTGCCAAAACAACTGGAAATAAATGATAAGCCCTGAATGCCAGCCATCACCTAGCAACACAACGCACAAGACAAATAAAAAGATAACCTTAGAGGAAGATTTTCCAGATGAACAGAGAGCCTCAGTCTCCTAACAAATATGATGGTTCATGCCAACACAGAGGGGCATGCTACTCAGAGCAAATACAACATAATTTCACTTCTTTTGAGAGTTTGGATGTAATATCCCACTATAGAGACATCAGAGCCAGCGGTAAATTCCAGAAGATCTGGAATTTACGCAGTGAGGTGCTCTGTGGGTGTAATGACAGCTGAACAGCAGCTGAAGTGATGGATCTCTGTCTCCGAAAACGTTGAAGCAAATTTTTAAATAGACATCATGTATATTTGAAGTCCATGCAAGCAATTCTCGCCTAAAAACTGTGACACAAAACAGTGTTAGGCCTACTTATAAAATAATAGTGGATTTAAGCGTCTGCCATAGAACATAGACCCGGCTAGAACATGCGGAGTGATACAAAATGTGAAAAGGCGTTCCTGAAGCGATACCAGTCCAATATATCATGGTTCTCAACCAAACAGATTTGAGAACCAAAACAAACTGTATATATATATATATATATATATATATATATATATATATACTCAATAGTATGAATAAAAAAAAAAACATGGCAATGAATTAAACTAAAATCTAACAGATGAATAAATATTATGCCCCATTATAAAACATGATAAGCCTATCAAATAGACAATTCTCAGCTCTATTAAGAAACTTTATGTCTTCAGTGTAATTTGCTTCTTTTCAATTATGTTCAATTAATTTAGAAAAAGAAAACTGTTAAACAATAACACAACTAACTATAGATACTGTTCTGCACTGTTGTGGTATCCAACAGACAGCGTAAACCTGATAAGCAAAGGTTCATCTTACCTTGTTTTGAAAGTCGGGTGTAGTAGGCAGCATTTTTACCACGAGTGCAGCCAAGTGCTCAAATAATTTCCAGTTTAATTAAATACTGCATGAGATATAGAGCTGTGTGGTATGCTAAACACCTGAAATTGTGCTCTTAAATTGTTTTCCCCTTCATTGGTTCTCTATCCAGGTCTCTGGTGTTTTCTAACCGCCTGTGCTCTGGGTCGTTAACAGAAGAGGTCTTGGACCTTCTCAGATATCAACTACAAGGCTAAATGGACCATTGTTGTTAAGTCTACAGTTACAGACAGAGTGCTGGCCCTCTGAAGGATGAGAGGAAATATTTACACTTCCTCACAATCTAACACTTTATTCATCAGTCAAACAATGACAATACAAGTCAGCTATTCATTCATCCCGTGAAGGAACATATAATGGGATGCCCCAGTAACACATGACCATTCACAGCTTGTTGAACTGACCCACAGGCTCATGAATGTGAATGTACTGTATTATAATCAGATAGAAACTGGGTTAGAATCTTATTATTTTAAAAGCTACAAGAACTAGACAGGATTTATATAACCGACAACTGTAATTGGCTGCTTTGAAACTATCTGCAAATGAATAAATGCATTGCCATATGCTAAGTTTCTATGCCATTACTAGGGTGTTTTGGGTGGTTAAATAATGCATTGTTAGGAAGAGCTGCTGGTTGTTAGGTGGCTGTTTATAGGCCCAGGTCAAAAACAGTTAACCCTCAAACATCTCTGGCTTAAGCAAGACACATCTGTGTCTAATTTTATAATATCTATATTGTCTTTGAAATATTATTTAAAGTGTTTTACATTAACTGACAAGCATGTATAATAATGATATGGCTTGGTTCTCTACATCAGTCTATGTTTTTTGCTCTTAAGTTTGATTGCACAGAAAAGTAATGGTACACATCTCTTCAACAAGCTACATTTTCTGAAGCATCGTTCACATTTATACCGTAACACAAATGCAAATAGTAATGACCCGTGACATACCAGATATAACTATTGTCATACATTTCAGATCCTTGTTCTTTTTTACTATCATTAAAGGTTGATGATTATACGTCGATGAGCAGTAATACAAGACATCACATCACTTCAGATACAGTGAAAAGCCCTTGAATCTCTCTCGATGAGCGTTCAAAAGATTTCTGAGAAGAGTAAGTCTGTTGTTACTCATTGCTCTCTGAATCCAGTGCCTGTCTTTCCACATATAATGACCAATTAAAAGCCATCAAACTCATATGGTACCCTCTCTTCATGATCACAGAGAACTGTGTGCCCACATGGATCCTAGGACAATGATTCTGAAGGTTTGCATTTAAAAGCAGTTAGGTCATCAATATTTCACTGTGGCTATGACTGATTTTTTTAACAGGATCTTCCTATTACAACGGGCTTGTATAACAAGAGCCTCCTGCTGAATTATGCAGTGGATCTGCAAACTGGCATTCCAAGTGGAGAACATACATATGAACCCCGTCACACACACTTTTACTGGCACACAGGCAAAACTCAGTTCACTTGTTATCCGCAAGTACCTATCAGGATCTAGGTCTCATTAAACAGCCTTCTCTAAAAGAAAATCTTTTGTGCAAAATCCAATAATGCTTTCCATCAGCACAAACAAAGACCGAGGTAAAGAACATTTACATCAAATTGATTGTTTCTAAGAATCCTCTAATGGCACATCTGTATGCAATCAAAGGTAATTTGTCATTTAATAAGGAGAACTTGCTTGCTGCATACAAACCTTCCACACCTGAAGTCCCCAAATGCATTAGGGCTGACGCTTAGGCATTCATTAATTGGGATATATGGGTCTGCAGATCTAAATCCTATATATGTGAAAATAGCTGACTGAGCTGTTCTTGGTTTTCATCATTTTCTACACCATTAGATGCCAGAAGAAATGATTTTCAGGCCACCACGGAAGGATATATATTTGCCTCTTACCGTAGACAGTAATGAGATCTCAGCAATTAGAGATTTCAGTATGAATGCTACAAATTATGGTCAAAAGTATATGGACATCCCCTTCTAATTAACAGGTTTGGCTCTCAAAGCCTAAGCCTGAAGATCCACTCCTTGTCATTAGTGGGATGTACTGTAAGCAGATAATATGAAAATGCACAAATTCCCAACAAATTTGCCAATGCATAAACATTTACAAATAGCCGTAAGAGTGTGACAGCTTTTCCATATATCATATTCCATATTATATGAGCTATATGCTGTCCACAATAATTGTACAGCTCTGTAATGTCCAATTTCAGGTGAAATATCTGAGAAAACGTTTATATTTTCACATTGCTAATATGAAACGTTAATAGGAATTGCACCCAACTACGAAAGAAACAGCAACATGTATAAAACAAAACTGTATTGCAACAAAAACAAAACAAAACTGTATTGCATATCATGGTATACATCTTCATTTCTGCTTAATGACAGTGTGAAGGACGGTATTGTATATAGCCTATTATTTAGCGAATATCATATTGCATGTACATTGCACACAGTACTTCTATATTTACACCCTGTATTGTGTGTCTTAAGTAGTACCTACATTTTCCACTAGAACAGTAACAATAGCAAGTAAAGAGTCTATTCCACTCGATTTGAAATTTTGCTACAGAGTTTTAGCGCCATCTAGTGTTCTACAAAACATTTGGAAAAATAAATACATAAAGAAATAAACTAAATTAATTATATCTTTGGAATCTGAAAGATGCTTCCAAATGCCGTAATAGGGTTTTTGTTTTTCTAGTTTGTTTGCATTTCACATTATTATTAGTCTTTTGTCAATAAGAAAATTGCAATGAGTTATGATCACTGTACTATCACTGCTTGCTATTTTAAATAACACCATCAACATAAACATCTTTTTTGAAGATAAACAGCCGGCATTTCTCATTCAAACTCGATTAAGTAGCATTTAAACACAAGCACTTAAAAATAGGCTAATCATGAATTTAAATCCCAGAAGTAGACTATATATAGATACAGCAATTTCCCCAGATAGCATAGAAGCCCTAACAAGTGTGCATGTTGTTTCAAAGACTTTCACAAACATTTTCAAATAACATCAAAAAGAAAGAAAGAAGGAAAGGAAAACTAATACATAATTTATCCTGAGAATGTTTTTATTATTGAGATTACACACACATACAATAACAACCTGCGTGTATATGTGAAGTGATAAATGGCAGAGAAGTGTTAACTGAAATCAAGCAGACCTGCACCTCCTTAATGTTGTCCACTGGAGCAGAGGGTTGATGAGATCCTCTGGACCTGATGTTTGACTTCACTGACCGGTAACTCAAAGCCATGATCTTCCCACTGACCTTTTAAGAAGTTTATAGGTATGTAAATCTCATCTTAAAGCTAAACGCAAATTTTCCACGCTTTCTTGTCGGCGTCCAGAAGGATTTTAGTGTTGCCCATGCTGTGAACGCGCCTCCCAGACAACACTTTACTTTCTCCACAATAAATTGTTGTTGGCAGTTGCCATGGAGACGCCAACGTCAGGAGTAACGTTTTAGGGGTAAAATGAAAGTGCCCCGGTTCAGTAAGACCAGAGAACAAAGGCCTCACTTCCATTTTACTGATCCCGCAAATGGAACATATATACACGCCTTTTTGCTATTTGAACAACAATAAATAAGATGCATGAACAGTACGATACATTTCCGTAATATTAACAACGTTATGTTTAGGAATGTGGGGGGTGGCGAATCATCTAAATGCAGCAGATTTATATTACTCAAACGCAGGTAATCAGATTTAGAGTTCAAATAATTCCTGTGCTAGAAATGTAGCATTAACTAGGCTACCAAAACTAGTGCGGTTGCTGTGATTGTGAAGAGTCTGTCCCGAGTTAGTGTTCTTCTACCTTATAACAGTTATAGAGGGCGCTATTCTAATTCCACTGTACGACTGTAATTCCCGAGCACTTTCACTAGAGGGCCACATTGCTTCACTTCTCACAGCATTTTATGATACATTGTAACATGTCAGTGAACAGATGGGTCAATATTGAAACATTGATGCAGTATAGTGGCGGATCTAGGATTTTTTAAAGGCAGGGGCCAGAGTGTGGCCAAAATTTACAGAGGGGGCCAAGTATTATGCGCAATGCACTAGCAGATTTCTGTAATGACACACTGAAGATGAGAATGATAGGTAAGCAGACAACACAAAAGTTAAGGAGTACACAAGTAACTATCCTCAGACACGGGAGTATTGCTAAATGGGGTGAATACAAAAAAAAAGAAGGACAACTCGACTTCCTTCCACCATAGACATTGAAGCCAAAACACGCTTTAGTATGGCCGCTGACATCTTGTGAAAATGACATCTTTTGGAGCCAGAGTCAGCGCTGTAGATATCGTGAGGTGGAGCAGCGGAATCAAAGTCCCGCCCAGAGTCCCGCACACCCAATCACAAGCTCACACAATCGTGACACCACACCCCGTTTTTATAGCATCAAATAACTAGTTTAAAGCAAACTTTTTAGAAAACGAACAATTGAACATACATCGGCATGATAATAACTACCTACAATGACGGAAACTACCTTTGTAAAAAAATATATATTTGAAGTGTAATTTAATTAATTAGTTTCTCTCACGTCCCATCAGATTGCATGGAGAGGGCGGGGTTTATGACCTATACTGCAGCCAGTCACCTGGGGGCGATCAAAGACGCGACGGCTCCACTTTTCAAGACTCTATTTTTTACTATATAATCCATTGTAATCATGTTCATTGTGTGTTATAAATGATCATACTCTTAAAAGCAATAACCACAAAAAAGTAAATATAACACATTAAAACATACAATATGTTATAAAGTTATTTATAATGCATTATGCTTTGATTACAATGTCTTAGGAACACCCTTATAATGTATTACAAATACAGGCTTCATAGAAAGTGTTACCAAGGAATTTATATAGTATTTGCATATTTATATTTATGCTATGGCGTTTATTAAACAAATTGGAAGTGAATTACATATTGCTAGTATATAACAATATGTAATTCACTTCCAATTTTTAACCAGGCTGCTTGAATTAAGTTAGTATAAACTAAGAGGAATGTGTTTAAAATGTAAGGGCAAGAACAAATGCAAAAATAGATGCATATCTGTCAAAAGGGTAAATCTATGGAATCATTTTGATAAGGAATTCAAATTAGCTTGTCTATTTTACTTTTGCAAAGGGTAGGCATAATAAAAAAAAGCTTCGGCCCTCACCCTTTTTGATGTTTAAATTGATGTATGTATTTATTATTTATTAAAATCTGCTAATTTGTTTAGCCTAGAAGTGAATTTATCAGAAATATACATGTATACATATAAAAAGAAATGTATTTATGTTGTTTTGTTTGTTTGTTTGTTTGTTTAGAACTGAATAACACACGTATCTGTATTTGTGATCAAATATTATTTTGTTGATCAGTATGTTGTAGGCCTAACCCATTCATGGGACCCTCACGACTGCGAAGCTTACCTATATCGACCTTTTTATGAAAATTACTTAGCAAAACGTATGCATTAGTTTCATATCTGGGAACTTATTTATTTATTTATTTTTCGAAAATAAAAGTTCACTCACGTGTATTGGCTATTGTACTGTGAAAGTATTTAGTCTTACAAATCTTGTAAATAATTGAAGCCGTAGACTTTTTTCTTTTTTTGTAAATTAATGGAAAAAGCATCCTAAATGTGCTTTTAGACGTTTTGTAATTTTGGCCTACAGCATTGTGATATTGCTGAGGTGACCTGTGGGGGGTGTGTAGGGTAGTAGGGGATTCCTGGAGACCCCCTTCTTGAAGAAGACCTCCCCTCTCCCTCCCTTCATCCTTCTCCTCCTCTCTACCAGCTGAAACTCAGGAGCGCCGCCGATCGGTACCGACACCTCTCCAGCGAGCTAAAGCCAAGATGGAGGGTCCGCGCTCAGCGAGAACAGGAACGAATCCCCGCAAGCCACTCTGTGCTTTCCAATGAAGAGGATTTATTCCTGATCAGTCACTTGATCTCGGAAAATCGACACTGATCCGTTTGTTTGGGGAGTTTTGTTGAGGGAGAATCATTGATCCGAGGATGAGTTCGGGGGAGGGAGAGGACACATCTAAGGAGGCGGCCGACATAGCGGCGTTTTTTAAATCCGGTAAGTGGAGAAGAAGAGAGGGGCGCGCGGTTCGGTGTTTTCGTGATGATGAACCCTCTGATCCGGATCCTGGTTCACGTCAATGATGCGTGACCGAACTGATCAGACCATAGATCCGAACATATTTCCCCCCTCTGAGATGTTGATGATATGGTTGCTGTGAATCTGCAGACGTGATTTTATGGCCAGATAGAGTTGGCAGGTTAAGATATATAGGTCAATCACTTTGAATGCTTTTGCATGACATAATTTATTTGGAATATGACGTTGCATTTGAATGTGCGCAAGCATAGTCACGAAACAAGTCAGTACCCAGTCCAGCAGCTTTTTCATAAAACCTGGTGGCATACGTCATTGTTTATAAGCGTGATGTTTGAGTTCACAGTGAGGTGACGTCATAAAGCTTGCCTCAGGCAGCTATGGATTTTTAACGGTGCTGCCATGTCAGAGGTGCCATGCATGATGTCATACATCACCAGGCCACTGCGTTCATTCACACTGATACACCATTACCCTACATTCACAGAGATCGTGGTGTGAATTTTGAGCTTTTTCTGCTTCTTTGTGCACCACTTTGGCAATCTACTAGTTGGGCTGTTGCAGTCAGCTGTTGCTGTGATTTGTGTCAGCTGTCTCTGCAGTACCAGGTGCATCCAAGAACTATGCAATGGGCAATGGACACCCTGAGTGACAGCAGGAGTGTCACAATATCACGATTTCTGTTTTCTCTCTGCTTCAGCCAGGGCTTGCTAGTGATGATGCGTATATGCTTTGTTTAACATGTTGCTCATTCAACTTTGTTGTGAGCGTAATGAAGTATGATACGACAGCAAATAAGGTGCTACAAATGACTAATGCATGGGGATGAAATTAATGACCTCAAAATAGAAAAAAAAAACAATAATAGAGAAAAAAAATAGGATTGGTACTTGAGAAAAAAAAAATGGTTCCAAAATGATTTGATTATCTGAACTCAGCAAATAGGAATATCACTTGTGAGGGGAAAAGTTACTACAACCAAAAGAAAAAAAAAAAAAACCTCCAAAGGCCGTATCTTAAGTACTTTCTTTTAAGTGTGCAAGGCATGCAATGGTGATTCCCTGTCTATGGCTCCCCACGACCCTAAATTGGACCAATATATAGACAAGAAAAAAAGTTTGATAAAATGTTTTCTGTCCTGAGCTTAAGTCATGTTTCAGCATTCCCCCTGATGAGGAGTTTATTTCACCTCTTGTGGCTGTGTGTTAATTTTTTTTCCCAGTATAGAATACTTCCAAAAGTTGTCTATGCCAATTAATAGCCAAAAACAATTTAAAAGTTTGCTTATAGTCTTGGAGAACGGTCAAACCATTATTCTGCAGGGTGTCCGGCCAGAGGAGAACTAGCCCCAACTAAGTCAGGTTTCTCCCAAGGTTTTTTTTTCTCCATTCTCTCGCGGATGGGGTTTTGGTTCATTGCCGCTGTCGCCTCTGGCTTGCTAAGTTGGGGGCACCTAATTTCTAGTGATTCGTCGTTTTGATTATAGAGACCGTCTCTGCATTTGATAAATAAATGGTTTAATCTCGTCATTTTACATTACCATCACTCTATTCCCCTGTTTGATAATGTTCAGTGCTTTGCTGCAATCTGTATTGTTAAAAGCGCTATAAATAAAAGTGATTGATTGAAGTGATATACTGTATAGCAAATTTGGCGTCGGTGGTTGCCCCTTTTTGTGACAGTTTGTTAAAATTAACACAGCATTGGCCCGTAATAAGTTGATTAACATGCTTGCAGTGCAGTGTTTGGTGAAGCGATTGTAATTAAAGGAATTCTGATGATTTGTTTACTTAAGCAGCATGTAAGTTGCTAATTTGATCATGTTACGTTATGATCTGAATGTCAAGAAACAGGGTGTCAAAAGTGTAATATTCACACTTTCCGTTACAGCGAAGTCTTTCCAGGGGTCTATTTTAAAGCACTGCAGCATCCTAGGGCAGTGTTTCAGAACGAAGGCTTCTCTCTCTGACTCCTCCGGTTGGTCTGTTAATTGCCCCACGCCTGCTCAACACTCAAGTTTTGGCACAGACAAGCTTTCTCTCTGGCTGTCTTTGCGTTAAACACATTTTGTGTTTCCAGAACATTGGATGTCTCATCAGTGGCCTACTTAGTCACTGAGCATTGAATGCAGTCTCTCTGGGGCAAGACGCCCACCTAAAGAGCTTTTGTTCGGTTTTGAGGACTGTAGCAGATCTTGCACACCAACCTTGGCCTGCATTCTTGAGCTACCTTTTGATGCTGAGCAAAGAAAATGGCTCAGTGTTTGCCAGAACCAGCACGGAATAGTGATGGTGGTCTGTTCAGGCAGTTAGAGGCATCCTTAAGTGGAGCGTGTGACAGATGTTTCAAAATATTGGTGGCACTGGTTTATCCTGTTTTATAGGGACAAAAAAAGACACAAACTGAATCAGAAAATAATATGTAAGTATGTAATATGTAAGCATCAGAAACAATTAATTTAATGATTTTGCCATAGCAATAAATGCCAACACATTAAAATGCCAGTATAAACTAATTGGAACATTTCATTTAATACATTAAGTAACCCGTTTCATCGTATGTGTCCTTTGAAGACCCCAATCCAGATGATTTCTCTCTGTATTAGTATATTATCAGTAATGAATCAGTAACAACTGTATTGTTACCAAATAATTATGTAGTCATGTTCCCATTAGTCATGTTCTTTATCATGTTTCTTATAAGTTTGCTGACACTGGCATACTCAAGGCTTATCTAATGCAAACTAATTGCTTGGAACAAGCTGTAGCCTCAATATTTAGAAACCTCTAACTCAACAAACTTGTGCATTCTGAAATATGTCAGGCTGCATTTCATAAGACAGTAATTTGAGGAAATTTTGATTGGAAGTACATTTTAAAGCAAGATCTGCTACAAATTTCACTCTATGTACAAATTCTCATGCCAATTGTATCTATTTCCATCAGTGTATATAACATGCAACTTGAGACGGTACATAAATAGCAAGTATAGCGTTAGATTGTGAACCATCTTCTGTCTTGAAGACACAGCTCTTTATACATGACAGCTCCACTTATTCACACTCTTGTGGGATGATTGAGGTTGTCATGACATATTCAGCCCACTTCACAATGTGGCGGAACAGCTGAATGCTGGTTCACACAAAACCTGAGCCCTCCCTCAGAGTCTATCAGCAGCACACCACTTCCATAGAAAACGTTCCCATCTGAGCTGAGTTACTCTTTTCAACCCTTTGCTGTTCTGTCTTGTTATTGGTGCAGCCAACCTCCTTTGAAGTCTGTTGCGATATAGAGTGAGAAATTGCGACTTCCGAATCCTTGATTCTTTGTTGTGGTGGTCGTGTGCCTTTTATGCAAAACATCTCAAGGGGTTGTTGCACCAACTTTCCAAATTTGTAATCATTTAACAGTCTGTTTTTGAAATTAGGGATTCAAATGAGGTGTGAAGAGCCATTGTGGCCTCGTTTTGGAAGGCGAAGGTTGTTATTAAGTTAATGGATGCCAAACCTTAAGATATCGTTTCACTTCCTCTGATACAGAACTGACTTTTTGACTTGATGAAATGATTGCCATATGAAAGCTATAGTTTTCTCAATAATTGTGCCATTTACCAAATGCAGCCTAATGAAATTGCTCATTTCCTGCACTGGCAGTGTTTGACTTGAAAAGATATGTCATTGCTAAAATCATTCTCAACTTACGTCTTTTTATGTGTAATTAGAGGTTAGCTAAAAGTGAAGGGAGGATTGTGGCTTGGGATATTTCCTAACATTGCCTCACTTTGATCAACTATAAAACATAATTACATTGGAAAGAAACATGCTATTTGAGACAATTACACATCTGACTATCACATGATATGAAAAATGAGATCAAATTTTCCCCTTGTATGGTCACTTTATGTTGGATTGTGGGTAGTGCTAATGCGATGGATCGTAAAGACTTGTCTAAATTAATCACTCCCCTTTAAATGTCCTCAGAGCCAAAGTGTGTGATTTTTGTGGCTCTTGTGTCACCAGGCAAAATTGTAAAAATGATTTGTTTTCGAAGTAAGTTTTCAGATAACTTTTCTCATCTACCAGATTTGCTGGTCCGACTGCATTATCAGTAATGTTTATACTGAATGTGTTTTTTTTAATAACTGTCATAATACATTAGTAGCCTACCTAGTACAAACCTGCTAGAAAAAATTGGTGGACAGCAAAGGAAAGCATGGTTTTGTCCTCCAGATGTACATTTCTATATGAGTGTGACATCAAATGAAAATGATGAATACCTAAGTATCTTGAATCAGAGCCCAGAGTCCAACTTATTTAAACTGAATTGCAAGCTTGTTTACGGGAGCCCGTGAGGTTGAGCATAGCCATTATGGCTTGGGAAGTAGAAAGCCTTGCATTATGTAATATAATGAAGCCTTGAATAAGTAAAAATTACCTGACCCTACTCCACGCTATAGTGCTGTAATGTGGTCGCTGCAGATGCAGAACTGATTCGACTAGGAAGCTTTTCAGATAAAGAGAAGCAAAGTAAGCTTAGCTGTTGGGTACAATTCATGTAATCATCCTTTACTTTGACAATACCATGGTATCAGAGGACAAAACCATAGTACTGAATGATTATTATTCTCGTATCATGGTATTTACATTGTATGCCAAGGTATGTTATTGTCCTAAGTTGTACTTGAAGGGTTAAAATCCTCTTCATTTGTTCTTCATGTCAGTGTTTCAGTCATCTGTGATAGAATGTAAATGCAGAACAGTATTATGGTCCATGAATAGACAATGCTGATATGTCATCTATAATTGGAAGAAGATTATTTCAGTTTACATCCCTCGCTCCATCTCTTGAAGGGGTTTTGAGTACATTGTTTTTACAATGAGGAACAGATGTTTGAGGGGAGGACGTTATGGATGTGTTTATCTCAAAGTTGGATTTTGAAATGAAGGCAGATGAAGCCAGTGGGCTGCCCAGGAGAGGAAGTGATGCACACACAGATGCTAAACAGTTTCCTGATTTCTTTCAAAAGTGAAAACCACAGTCATTCAAACACTTGTGCTGTGTGGGCCTTTCCCAACTTTTAATGAAGATAAGACAAAGACTATATGAAGAGTTCCTTTGCAAAAGCAGATTTCAAAAATAATGTTTTTTCATTGTGCATTCCAGTTAAAGGAATAGTTCACCCAAAAATACTGTCATCATGTACTCACCCTATGAGTAGTATGAATTTCTTTTTTCTGCCAAACACAAAGGAGGATATTTTGAAAAAAGTTTATTACCAGGGTGTTTTGGGTCACCATTAACTACCATAGTAGGAAAAAAAATACCCAAAACCTGGATCTAGCCTTTTTTTAAAAATATCTTCCTTTGTGTTAAGCAGAACAAAGAAATTCATACAGGTTTGGAACTACTTGAGGGTGAATATTGTCGTTTTTGGGTGAACTATTCCTTTAATTTCCATCAAACTGCAGTTGAGTTATTTTAGTTAGTTAAAAATTGCTAAACAAATACTTGCTATCTAATACAATAAAACATTAAAAATGTGATAACATTATAAAAAAACTTTTTTGAATATATATATATAAAAAATAAACTCTTCATATGTTTGTTTTTTTATTTTTTTTAAATAATAGAGTTGTCATCTAACAGAGCATAGAAAAGTAGATATAAGTTCCATATTCACTGTAAATACTCAGTTTCTGCAGCTGAATAAAACAAAAAAGGTCATTTTGATTTTGTATCTCACAAACTGACTCTTTTCTCTGAACTACATGATATAAATTTATTAGCGAGTTATAAAGTTGGAATTATGATATAAACTCACAGTTGAGGGTTATATCTAGTAGTTCTGAGGGGAAAAAATAAATAATTGTGAGACAAAAAGTTGCAATTACCTTTTTTTAATTTTTTTATTCAGTGGGGGAAACAAGCTTCCATAAAATGTATCTATGCACATGCAAACATGGCACATGAAAATGCAAAGAATTGTGTTCCACAGACAACAAGATAATATGTAAATTAGTCACTTATGACAGAATTCCCTTTTTTGAGTTCACAGTTCATTCAAATTAATTGATACCTGAAAATGTGTTGTGTAATATTGTGTGTGTTTGCACAAGATACCCATCAGGAAAAGCTACTGCTGCAGGCACATTCACCTAAAAACCTGTTGAGGTAAATCATTCATTCCTGCCATAGGGTCTTTCCTCTTGATGAGAGACCACTGGGCCTTGCCACTGTCATATAACCCTTATCTGATCAAGAGCTTGTGTATTTTCCAGCAGATGCTCCCAGATCAGCACTGACATTTGCCATGTAATATTGAGGTTAGGGTAAAGGCCAAGAGTTCTGATGCAGTGTCAGTGAGGAAGGGCAGCGAGTGACTGAGGTCTTATCAGTGAGGGTCAGTCCTCAGTGTGTAATAAGGTAGGATTTTGGCTTAGCTGTACTGGGGGTCGACTCGTTAAAATCAGATCATATCACACGGTCTCAGCGGGATACTCAATAGGCCAGAGAGCATTCTAAAAGCAAGCCACAGGCTGAAGCACGCGGATGCTGGAGTGATTTATCTGGAAAACACCTGCAATCGTTTATTTAGACATAACTTCTTTTTAAGGAGTTCAAGCTAAACTAATTATAAGCTTATTTACAAAATGCCAATAAAACCAACAGGTTAGAGATTGATAGGATAATAACAAGATTGAAATGCAGAGTTAAGGTTAGCCTGAATGTGTCAAGTTTTAAACATCTTTTGAACATTTGGTGTTATCATATGGATCTCTATAAATTTATCACACAGGATGAAATGTTTTTAAAGCAAACAAACTGCAAATTGTTTTTCATCCACCAAAAATTATGTCGCTTCTTGATAAATGATGTCGTTGTTAGGTAAAGTGATGTGCAAAGAGTAATAGGGTGGTAAGCAATGGGGGCATGGGTAATATGATTACCAATTAAAATAAAATTCCATTAAATAATAACAAAACATGTTTGTTTGTAACATTTTATTAGGAAAAATGTAATATGCTGCATTTTTTAGTTAATTTTGTATTTTTTTGTTTTGTTTTACTTTTTTTTTTGTAAACATTTGTTTTTTTTAAGACATGGCAAAATCTTGCTGAAAAAAATTACTTATTATTTAAAATCTACTCTTTAAATATAATCTGATAATCTGATTTGTACAGATTTGTTTAATATTTTAGTCATGGTGAGGAAATGGCAGTTTTATCTGACCCCTATATCTCTCTCTCTGTCATTCTCTGTATTTTCAGAATGTTCTCTTCCAAAATGTGAACCCAAGCTTGAGTTACCCAGTCACCCAGGTAAGACATTGTTATTGCTGACATTTATTTGTTTGAGCTACATTAATATTTTTGTACAGTGTTCAAATTAGTCTCCTTTTAGCTATTAGCATTGGTTATGTTTTTTTTAGATCTTTAATTTAATTCATGTGCCATTTATATTAGGCTACTTCACATAGTTGTGTGGTTTCAGTTTTGGTTTTATTAGTTTTAATGTCTTTAAAACCAGGTTCAAGTATATGTAATACTATCTGTGAGGTTGTTTCGGTTAAGAGAACTGTTCTAGCATTAACACTACCGAGCTGATTGCCCAGTTGGTCTTGGGCTGGTTAAAACTATTGATTCATCTAAATGCTTTTATTTGGTTTCATTAGGTCATGCTACATTGGATTCCTAAAGGGTGAAACTAGTTTTTACCCATTTATTATGCATTTTAGATTTAGTACAAATGCAACTGAAGTTTATATGTCAAGTCTGAAAAAAAGACTTTCCAGGAAGTCAGACCTTTGCATATAGAAAATTGATTTTTTCTTGTTTTTAATCAGACAGTCAGGAGGTTCTAGGACGTATTTTGAAAGTAACTATACTTGACCCAGTTATGTCTAATATTAGTTGAACATTTGCTCATCCCAAGATAATATCTTCCGCAGCCAGCCGACACAGTTATTATCTGGTTCTTTACATTTGCTTGGATTTGTTACAGTATTAGTTTTATTTTGCTTGCACCCTAAAAAACAACTAATTTTGGCTAGTTTCATCAAATCCGGTGTTTGTAGTACAAAACAAATTCATTTTGAACATATCTAATATAAATTGCTGAGGTTTGTGTAGAATTCCCAATGCTGGTTATTTGAGCAATGCTGTTTATCCAAGGTGCACAGAACATTTCTGTGAGTGGCAATGATCTAAATCAGTTCAATAAGCATGTCTAAAAATAAATGGGGGTGCACAACATTTCTTTGTTTCTCACGTTCGTCCCCTACGGCACCTTTCATATGAGACCCTAGCTTGTTATATATTTCATGCTGTGTCTTTCATAATCAGTTCTCTAATGACTGCCGAACCTCAAAACTACAGTAATAACATGACAGCAATAAGAACTAACTGGCCAAGCCTTCAATAATTTACTTTTTTCATTACATCGCAATAACATTAACTCATAATATCAAATGAGAAAACACTTAAAAAAGCAAATAAAGTTTTAGGTTTCTGTTTGTAGGCAAATGAGCTCTGCCCTGTTCCCAGCAATGGTTACTCTTTCTCTAATTGGAGACTGAAGTGTATTAAACCCATGCCGAGATGTGCCGGAATCTGGTACGTTCTCAAGTCCGGAGGGAGTCACTCGCACAATGGACATCTCCAGAGGAGGTCTTTATGCTGTCTGCCAAAGTTCTCGACATGCTCATCACCCTCAATCAGTCCCACCATCGCTACTGGCCAGTAGAGTAAACATGAAGGCTCCGAAGATACTTTAGTACCCAAAACCTTAAAACACCTTTTTCAGACGGATGGACACACACATACGCATCCAAACACTTTGGTGGGCTCCTGCTTTCAAGCAGGGATAGGTCCTATACAATGATGTGTTGATGTCTTAAAAGAACTTTGTAGTTCACTTAGTTTGACATATAAAGCAATATAGTATAAAGGGTGGTTAAAACAAAATACATTTGCAGTTCTCTGAGGTTAGACCTTTTCTGAATGCCGAAATGCACTGAAAGTGAGGTGCTTGCCATTTGCACAAGGGCAATTGTTTAGTTAAGGCTAAAATGTAAGTTTTTTTGTGATATCTAGATGGGCTTTAAAGGGCTGGAAGTATAAAGAACAAGAACTGACCAGAGCACTTGGTCAAACCGGCTAGAGACATCTTCTCAACAGCATTTATAAATAGCTGACCTAGTCCAAGTGGACTATTTTCCAGGTTGCCTGTGAAATAGGGCTTGCATATAATATAGCGTAGTTTTCAATTCAGTGTAAGAGAAGAATTTGTTGGACCAGACAGTTTTCAGCTTTTTTTTTTCTTTTAAAACCAAAGTCTTTATTTAAGTGGTGTCCAAACATGACAAAATTGACAAGAGCTGTCACATTTGGAAAGGAACAGAGGGGAATGAATTAACAGGTTATGAAACGGATAAGATCATGGTATGTGGTATATATGGATATATGGTGTGTGATGTTTAGGGATGTAACAATATCATAATCTGACGACATTGCAATATGAAGTCCATGATGCAATATTTGTTGTGATATAAAAAAAAAAAAGACATGAAGAAGTGAAAAAAAAAAGTATGTGCATTTTAAAGTTAAATTATTCTAATGCAGTTTCAGAGTTCAAAATTAAGAAATCCAGCCCATGTTCTTATCTAAAAAATTAAAATAAAAATAAATCAATTAATTGACTTAAAGGATACTCAACCCTCTTTTTATTTGTGATTTTATTTGTGATATGCTGTCTTAGTCTAAATTACATTCACACTGGTGTTTAAAGAATCCAAACAAACTAGAATATAATAATGATAATAACAAAAATGACAGTAATAGCCATGTATTGTAAAACAGCTGTGCTGTAAAATAAATGAAAATGAATATTTTATAGGTAGCCTATATTATTACTACAGCAGGGAAATTACAATCATTTTTTTCTTAATTTCTACACTTGAAAGAGATATTTTAAATTCAGACTACATTTAAACTGCTAGCTGTCAACATTCATGCTGCACTTGTAAGCTTTTGTGTAATGGAAAAGGCAGTAAAGCTTTTATTTTGAAGGAAAACTCCGTTTTAATAATCTGCCGTGAAAAATAAAGCATAACTTTTGGCCGTTGCATTCCCAAACTTGCGCTAAACTCACAGCACATAAATGAGTTCACTGCATTCACTGTTGATCGCATAATGTGTGCACTTTGCTTTGAAGTGTGCCACAAAAACAGACGGTTATTCTATATTGTGTTTCCGGTATTAGTTTGTTTGTCGGATGGTCATGTGACCACAATAATATTCATCACAATATTGATAATATCATTACATCCCTAGTGATGTTGCATTTGATCTATTTTGTCTAGTCTAGTTTTTATTTTCTAGTTAGAATGACAAGTCTTCACTTGGGCAGCATATGCATTAAATTTCATGTTTATGCGTAATTGATTTTGAGAAGTGATTTAACTGCTGAACGAAGTATAAAACAGAACAAATTATATAATTCAATTCAACATCAGCTGAGCCTGGCCATCACAAGTAAAACTACAATCAGTACACGGGTCACTGGTGTTACTGTAAATAGCACTATTTAATGTAATTGCACCATATTCAACAGAGCTTTATGATTGGCCCAAAGCAGAATTGTTACATCAGTCTGTACTGACCTTGTAAATGCATACAGTATATATCAATAACCTTATGGCTTGCTTCACATATAGCATCTAAATACTAATTTACAGATGATGTTACAACATCTCATCCTATCAAATTATACTGGTATTTCACACATGATCCATAATAAATGGAAAAATTCTCCTAATGTTCCAGAAAAGGCTGAACAATTATTACATTTGTGTGTGGCTAATGCATAATAGGGTTTATATTGTGAAAGTTGTTCTTTTCCTTTTCATTCTCTTCATTGCCAACATCGCATCAAAGCTTAAATAAGCTTCTTCAGGCAACAACTGCACATTACTGCACTGATCATAATGCAGGAGTGTCCTTTTCCAGTGTCTAATTCACTCATAACATCATTGTCTGATGGTCAATACCCCCTCTTTTATCAATAAAATAGGTACCAGTAATATGATCCCTAATTGCTAGACCAGTCGCATTATACCACATTAAATTTCAATCATATACAATATATAATCTGTATCTCTTGTTTTCCAGAATCTTCCTGAAGGCAGATAGAAAATACTAAGATATTTACTGAAAGCTTTACTGGACAGTTTATGCATGAAATTGCATTATGTAAATGGCCCTCCCTGCTGTTTACATAGCACCCTGCAGTTTGCGCAGTGTGGGCTAATTCTAGTGTGTTTACTCAACGTAAACAGGCAATATAATTGTCCTCCAAGGAGTTTGCTTGGAATTGCGCTTAGAATGGAATATCGAGCCATCGTATCATTCCCTGAATAAGTTCAGGCTGGGTAGATGTTATATTTGCGTTTTTTGAAGTGTATTCCAGCTTTGTGGTGATGATTTTCTTTTGCATGACATTGCTAATGTGATTTCCAGTTGTTTGGCATAAAAGGGTGGCAGAGTACTTCCTAAAGTGTTGGGGCCAGATTTGATTGTGTTATAAACATATTCCTGCCAGTGGGTAATTGCATTATATTTGTATCATAATGCAGTTTATTCTCTGTTCAGCAGTACACTAACTTTAAATTATTTGGTTGAATGTAATGTAATTACAGGACAACTCGAGTTAATTTGTCCAGCATCTGGAATCATGATACATTATGTAATCATAAATTATTATCTATTTGACAAACATTTGTGATTCCTTTAAATATAGTTCCTTTAATGTTTCCAGATTAAATTTAAAATACACACACACACATATATATATATATGTATATAGTTTTGTGGTGATTATTTCCATCTGATAATGTGATTTCCAATGGTTTGATGGACTGTATTATTTAATCCCTATTTATCAAGCCCTAAAAGCACAAGCCTCTTCCTCAGAAGCATCCATGCATGTCAGCTGGGTCCATGTCTCAGATCACCACCATCTGATCGGCCCTGCCCCACCACATAACTACCCAATCACATCCCATTAGGAATAGCTCTCACCCAATAGCAAACCATGAGATCATAATGGGTTCTGTCACAGAGCTGCGTGCAGGGCCCCTTGTATTGACTGTAGGAGATGAGAAGGGAAGATGGCAGTGAAAGGAAAGGGAGGAGAGAAATTATAGCCTTGGTTTCATCAAGCCTTGCCTTACTACAGCTGCTGAGTGTGTTTATGGCAGACGATTTTTGCTGGATGCTTCGGATAAGGAATAATGGCCTTGCAGATCCTCTCTGCAGGGATTTGTAAGTGATGTTTCTGTGATACCTGCTGTGACTGTGCAGTTTGTTGTGTTTTACTGCGTAGTATAGCGTCATACCTAGGGATTGCATTTGGATTTGTGCCACTCAGTGTGCTTTTAATTAACATTTCAAATACAGATCGCTGTTGATTACACATGAAGATGATCTATTTCAAAACAGAATGCATGTTTACAGTTTTTGGTGTGTTCCGATGGGATAGAATTCTATATTTTTCTTGTTCTGTTGTGCTTTGTTGTGTTCATGCTGTGTACATAGCCTATATGTAATCACATTTATAGCGTAAGTATTATCTTCATCTCACAGTAATGTAGCACATGTGCCAGATTATTCTATATGCTCAGTCTGCTGTGAGTAAGTAGTGAGCATGGATTGGTCTTTGGTTCCCTGAGCTATAAGTGTCCTTGCTGGGTTCTGTGTTTTCATTGGCTCAGGCCTCAGATGCCTGTACGGTTTGCTGCGGTGTGGTTAGAGGCCGTTAGAGTAATTTGCCTATGTGATTTCCTCTTCTCAGTGCCATGTGTTTTCAGTCAAGCAATGAAATTTCAAGCCATTGATTCTATACAAAATGAAACACGTTTATAAGTTCCTAAACACTGAAAATGCTTGACAAGTACAGTTTAATCTGCTGTCTTGAGGTTCTTTTTATTGAAACAGAAAGTTGGGGTGGGGCTAATCAAGTGTAGTAGCCTGTGATGTTGGTGTTTAATCTTTCAATTTTGATGTCAAATTGTAGGCCAACCTGAAAGGCTATTTCACCTTGGGTTCGCTCTGGAAATAAATGTTTTTTGTTGTTGTTTTTAGAATAGCATATATATGACGTATATACATTTTAGTTATAAATAAATATAAGAAGTTATATATAAAGTTATATATATACAATACATATAATAAGAAGTTCCCACGAATTAATATCTCGTGGCCACGTTATATTATCACGTTCCCACGAGTTAATATGTCGTGACCATGACAAAACTAAGTGATCCAAAGACATCCCCTCCCGGTCACCGTAGAAATGGATTGTAATGAATAAATGAAAAAAATACATTTATGTTTATTAGAATATAAGTATTTATGTTTATAAATATATATTGTAGATTTTAGATAGAGACATTTTACTGAACAAAACTTTGTGTATGCCCATGCATACAAAATGACTTTGTGGTCTATTTTGTAACGATTGTACATTTTAAATGTTACACAATCGGAAATCATTGTATCAACTTTGTAGAGAATACAAGCATATTGAGGACCTCAAAGCTAATAAATATGAAGTAACTTGGGCTAGATCAGGGGTATCAAACTCAATTCCTGGAGGGCCAGAGCCCTGCAGAGATTAGATGCAACCCTGATTAAACACACCTGATCCAACTAATCAAGTCCTTCAGGCTTAATTGAAAACTGCATAGTATGTGTTGGAGCAGGGTTGTAACAAAACTCTACAGTCCTCAAGCCCTCCAGGAACTGAGTTTGACACCCCTGACCTAGATGTTTATTTTATTTGTTTAAATATAAATTATTTTATTAATTGTATTTATTAAATATAAATATACCTGCTGTAAACTTTACAATTCTTTACAATGAATGAATGAATAAACGAACGAACGGATGAATGAATGAATGAAAAGGGGGGATATACTTACAAATCCCAATTTTTATTATTTGTTGTTTAGACATTTTAAATTTTATTTTTTATAAATAAGACCTTATCTTGGCACCTGTTCTGCAAGGTGGTTCTTTGGAGACACTCCAACTCCCTGTCGACAGCACCAATGTCTTGGCAAATCTTAGATGCCCTAGAGAGCAAATCAGTTCAAAACACAGTGCATCCATCTGCACATACTGTCGCATGTTATATGTGTGAAGATGCATGCATCTCATTAAAGCTGAGAAGACAGAAGGTAGATTCACTTTCATATTTCAGATATATAGTTAATGCAGTAAAATATTCATCACATCATCATTTCACTTCTTTATGCTTCTTTATAGCTATGAAGTAACCTAAGGGAACTCTTCCATATGATGAAGCACTTTTCATCTGCTTTCTATCATGCTGGAGTGAAAGGTAGAAAGTGCTTTAGGAATCTTTGGGTTAAGTTTGAATTCTCATCCCAGGAAATCCCACAACTTCACAGGCTCTAAATATTTTACGACGTTGTCAATATTCATCCATCTTTTAGAGGAAATGGTACAAATCACAGAGACGAACTGCCAAACCAGCACTCCTTGGATAACACTGATGAAAACTCATTGTATAAGACCGTTGTACTTCTTTCTTCTTCTTTCTTTGATCAATCACAGTAGCCGTAAGTGGATGTGTCTGCTGTTTGTGGTGTGTTTTGTATTTCACAAGGTCACTTAGGGGACTTGTGACCTTAAAGGATGCCACAGGGAATACGGTTGGATGTACATAAGATGCTCTCCTCTGATTTCTATTGATTAGTAGTATTGCTGAATTTAGATTCAGCAAAGCTCAAATCTGCCAAATGCAAATATAAGACATCAAAATATTATAAAGAGATCATGAACATTAAAGTTTTACTCCACCCCAAAATGAAAATGTTGTCATTAATCACTTACCCCCATGTCGTTCCAAACCTGTAAAAGCTTTATTTGTCTTCGGAACACAATTTAAGATGTTTTGGTTGTAAACCAGGAGGCTTGTGACTGTCCCATTGACTGCCAAGTAATGAACACTGTCAAGTTTTGGAAAAGTATGAAAGACATCGTCAGAATACTCCATCTGTCATCAGTGGTTCAACCATAACGTTATGAAGCTACGAAAATACTTTTTATATGGAAAGAAAACAAAAATAACAACTTTATTCAACAATTCAGCACGTAGCGCCACCATAACCTCACCGTAGCACCATTTTGGAGAGTATCCACTGATCGCAAATATCTTCTGTGTGAGCTGCAACACAAGGATACGTTTTCTACATGTATTTATGCTTTGATTTGAATAGAAATACTGCGTGTGTGTGGCACTGACATGAGTTGTTAAATAAAGTCATTATTTTTGTTTCCTTTCCACACAAAAAGCTTCATAACGTTACGGTTGAACCACTGATGGAAGATTTCTTTTTATTTTCTGGACCTTGACAGTAGGGGTGGGCGATATGACGATTTTTGATCGTGGACGATAAAAATTTCTCCACGATCTGCTTTTTAAGGAATATCGTAGTATCGTGCT
>JAUMHE010000068.1:5217329-5239429 GCA_032359235.1 Enteromius mattozi | reverse complement strand
ACATGAAGTAACAGAACAAACTGAGACAGACTCAATCCAGAAGAACTGTGGCAACGGCTCCAAGATGAAGAAAAAACCTACCTGGAAAGCTACATTACTGTTTAAAGTTTTAGACACTAGTGTAAAAATGCTGTAAAATGAGGATGCTTTCAAAAATAATGCCATAAATAGATTTAATTAATCAATTAACTTCTACTAACTAAATCAAATAAATATTTGGTATTACAGCTTTTGGTAAAACAGCTTCTGTTCCGAGGAACACTTACCCATAGTTTTACAGTAGCTTTCCAGGTAGGTTTTTTTTCTTACATCGCATCCAAGCTCCATGAACCATATATATATATATAATTTTTCTTCATTTGAGGGCCTTTTAAAGGAATGTTTTGTAAAGTTAAAATAAAATTTACTTTAATCTCGGAAGAGATATTTGTCCCTATTTGACAGTCGAGAATGGGCCAATCACATGAGACCAAAATATATAAAAACAGTATTGATTGGCTTAAAGTGAAAGGGTCTGGGGCGCAGTGCTCAGCAAGTATCCACCTTTTTCTTGACGTAAAAATGGGCGCCACCATTTGTAAATTCTATGGGTCTAGCTTCTGGTCTCATCCGTGTTTGTTTTGCTGATCGATATTGAAAATTGGTGTGTTTTATATCTTAATGTATTATCTTAATTATGAACACACTGGTTTGTAGTGCAAACAGTTTTACTCTAAACTGCACGTTGTTATTTTCCTCATTATTTACCTATAGTGTCTAACGAACCAAAAGCCTCACCTATAGGCTTACTCCCACGTTCAGGAAAAAGGTGGGTAGGTCTCTGCAGGTAGGTTTAGTGATGGGGTTATGTCAGGGGGGACATTTTGTTTGCATGATTTAGAAAAACCCAGCAGTTTGAAAATGCCCAGAAATTCTTCAACGCCCACTTTTGCTCTGCAGCCCCGAGGACAATCTGAAACAAGCCAATTAGAGCTCAGCCTCATGCTCAGTCACATGCATTTCAAAAGTTTACAGACCTAATAGACACCATTAGTCCGGTGCCCCGCACACACAAAACAAACAAAATACAATTTAGATTTAAACATTTTTTTGACTACCAGTCGAATAGTATAAATAAATAAAGCACTTTTGTGATTATTTTGCAATACATATTACACCTATTTTTAACATGCTAAAGTATGCTTCTTCTTTTCCAGCATCTCCTATTGAGCAGCAGTCACTATACAAACCCACATAAATGCTTTACAGATTTTCACGCCTTTGCGGCACGTGACAGCATCCAACATCAAACTTTTCAACTGTTATCTGTGGCCTCATAATAATTGATACGACATTGTCTAAATGATAATGATCTCTATTATATTAAATATATATTTAAAAAGATACTCAAATTATGATTAGGCTATTATTGTTCATTTTTCTGGCACAAGTAGATTTTAAAATAATAATATTTGTATTTTTTTCTGCCTTTGCAGGTTGCCATCAAAACAATACGGAAAAGGAACAAACGCAATTCTCTTCAAATTACGAGTTGGTAAAGATTAAAGAATACATGTTTAGTTGTTTAAAGGTGCACATACATGTACCGCTGCTCTACGAAACCTAAATCTACTTTTATCTAACCTTTCGTCGTCTTGTGTTTTCTTCAAGCCTGGTTGTTCCAGACATCTGGCTACAGAAGTGGGGCTGTTGCTGATGCTGAGACTTCCTGCAGTGTGCCCCTACGTCAGAAATGTATGAGTGGTTGCATCAGTTCATGAACTTCTTGATCGTTATGGAGTTCCCTTAGCTGTGTGTCCTTGCAAGAGTTCATGAAGAACTCGTCAGGACTGACTGAACCGGTCGCTCACAGCTTCATGCTTCAGTTAGTCCTGAAAGAGCAGCACTGCATCCAGGTAGAAAGAAATAAAAGTAGGTTACTTTTAAGCGTGTGATAGGTTGTTAAATACACAGTAAATAGTGTAAATAGTCTTAAAAGTAATAGTCTTTTTTTTGTCAAATAAGATTGTAACGTTCAGCCCTATTGGTTAAATTCACAATTGTTAAAATGGGGTCACTGTACTGTGTGGGATCTGGGAGTGTTTAAAAACATGAGACAGACAGCCATTTCAGAGTGAAAATCAAATGCGTATTCACAGAGAACTTAAAACAACACAATAAAACTAGAATGACTTCAGGCTTGTGAATGTCACAAAAGTGTCCAACAGTGTATAAACAATCCAAGTGATGCTCCAAGTGCTTGTGTCTGGAAAGTTAAGTGAGAATAAAACTATCCAGTGGTGATCTCTGCTGTCTGCTTGCCATGTTGCCTCCTTTATACTGTTTTGTTCCTGTTTCCTGTCATGTGATCAGTCATAAAGTCTCATAAAGGGGTCATATGATGCCATTTCAAGTTTTCCTTTCTCTTTGGGGTTTTACAAGCTGTTAGATAAGATCCCTTTAGTTTTAAAGACTGAAGTGTCAAACTCAAAGAGATATTCTTTATAAAAGTGAAGTCTTGTCCACGGTGAGCGTGATTTCATCAAGTACAAGATGTTCCTGGATCAACATCCTTGTTGATCCTGGAACAACATTCCAATCAACCAATCAGAATTGAGGAATAATTTTTCTGGAAATATCCGTTTTAGGCTTATGATCAGGATTAGGTGCTTCTACACTGTTGTTAATCAGCTAAAATACATTTTGGGTAGGGGTAGGTTTAGGGGTAGGGATTGGGATAAGTCTATATTTTCGGACAGTAATGTTGATCCAGGATCATGTCTTACTTGGCAAAATCACGGCGACCTCTTGTCCACACCCCCTTAAAATATTTTGTTTGAACATGCCCCCACTTCTCTACGTCAACATGTGGTAATATATGCATAATGCAAGACACAAAGTACTGAGGAGTTCTCATATAACAACAATCCCAAGTAGCTATTTCAAATGGGTCCACAATGTCAATAGCTACTTTTTCCAATGGGCCAGAGGGATAAGGTACAGTCTGTACCTTTGATAGAAAGAAGCACTGTTAAAGCTTGATGATCAGTATGCAAAAAATAATAATTTTGACCCCAAAGATAGATTCTCCATTTTTCAACAGTCTAGACACATTCTAAGACTGCTTTTTCATTTGTTGAACACTTGCTTTCAGCAGTTGACAAAGTCCTTGAAGCAACTTTCTTAATAACACCTAGGTCAAGTATACGTTGAAGTTCTTCAGAAACAGCATTTTGAACAGACAATGATAAACTTTTTTGATGTCTAAAAAAATGTCCCAGTTTAGCCACAAGCCCTGAAGCAGAAAGGCCCATCACATGTGCTGGAGGCCATTAATTAAATCCATTCCTAAAAGAGCAGTGCTAGACTCAGCTACTAAAATTGAAGTGTTGCAGTTAACATAATTCTGGGTGACCATAACAGGTAAGCCTCCAAGCACTGGTATTGGGTCTCTGCAATAAGTCACCAATTTGACACAAGGAGTCTTCTTTCTTAAAGTTTGTCTCATACATAGATTTTAGCAGAATCAAAACAGAGGACCCAGAATACACTATCAACTTCACAGGTACAGAAGCAGTCGTGATTGTAGCAATACACTTAATCTTATCGTTTGCCACATTTTGCGTGTACAACATTTGAAGTTCAGGCAATTCAGTTTCATGTACTGAATGAGTTTGTTGTGAATGACATACTCTTGAAAAATGCCCAATCTTTTGACAATTACGGCATATTTCTGAAGCAGCAGGGCATCTGGAACCATTTGCAAGATTTGATCCAAACTCACATGTGGCTGTTAAATCTCGGAGCGCAGTTACATACTGTAGAACTGTCTCACCAGGTACTTGAGTTCATTTTCTGAAAGCATGCCGTTCTGCAATTACATTCCATCGAGGAACAAATTATGCTTGCAAAGCCTTAATAGCCTTTTCCATTGTCTCTCTTTGATTTGGCAAAGTATAAAACAATCTCTGACCTTCTGTGCCCAAACAATGAAGAAATAGAGCTCTCTTCCATGCAGCAGGGCATTCATTTCCAGATGCTTTAACGACCAGTAAATAATTATTGAATATCTTTAGCCAAACATCAAAGGGTATTGAAGGCTCACCAGGACTTGGCAGGGATGGCGTAAGAAATGAAGCAACTGCAGCCATCTTTCATTCATTAAGAAAAAATCCTTGTCGCCAATTTTGTAGTGGTCCAGGTAAGCATGAAGAATCAGATTTCAGAAGTTTCAATTTGAAAATGTATTAACAACAGAGACCAACAGCTAACACGGAGCCAGCATGCCACATGGTTGCACACATTCACTTGTTCTTCTACACCTTTTATACAGTAGGTACCAGCTTAGTAACCCATTGTGCCCTCTTCTAGTAAATCAATAATACAAGAACACAACATGTGTCATGGAGGCGCCAATAGTTCCAAACAACCAATAGCTCCAGCACTGAAGTCCATTCATTTCAGTGCTTCTCAAGCACACTCGCCAGAAAGTTGAGGAAATTTCAACAGTTTTTGGCATTTTAACACATTAGTTTACTTTTCACAAATCTGGCCAGTAGTTGTATTTTCTGAAACGCGTTATAGTTAATGTTTCTTTTTAGTTAATAGGCAGTTATGCTATATTTGGAGTTAGATAACGTGAGAAACACCTCAGTAGCGATCATAACCAGATACTAGTTATCATATTTTTAAATTTTTTCTAGAAACTCCTCTCCTTGTAGGAAGTTGAATGAGTTTCAGTAAAGACTGCCTATTAAAGGAATACAAGAAAGAGTTTCTCTGAAAACAGTTGGTGTCCTTGTGTTTTTTTTAACTTTATTAGAATTTTTTATTGGGTTAAATTCCATAATTGCTTTTTTAAACATTTACTTATACATGAATGTCATAAAATAATACTGGAATGTGAGTATAATACACTTTTTAAATTCAACATTTTAAAAAAGCAAAACTTTGGGTGTTTGATAATGTCTTGAAGCAAAACATAAATAAATAAGCTATTATGATCGGTAAAACACACAACTAGAGTAGTGCTAAATATATGTAGGTTATTAAACAGCCATATCAGCATGTGGTTAAATTGTTGTAGTTGCATATTACATTTTTTGATAAAAATAAAAATGATTGCAAGATCATAGTTTCTAGTTATGTTTAGCCACAAACAATACACTTGATTTCTAAGCATAGTACTTAACAGATTATTAGTTTATACATTCAAACAGTTATTCATAATTCCATGGGTATTAATTTTGGATGATCATGAAATATTTAATATAACGCATGCGTTACTAAGTTATAAACTGTAGTATTTGCTTATTATTTTTATTTAATACACTAAAACAAACAAACAAACAAACAAACAACGTTCACAAGTTTCTCTACTAATTCATGGCTTTGTGTGTTTTCTGATTTATTTCAGCTTGACAAAAGAACACTGTCATCAAGAAATGACTGCTGCAATGGCAGGACATCTGCATAATGCTTTCTTAGTGCTTTAAATGTCTTTGTAACCTTGTCAGCATTTTCATAAAATGTCAGATAGTTTAGTTTCATTAGTAGCCTACAGTTTGTTTTGTTTGTGCTTTGATGCTTTCATACGACACAATTTTACAGTCTTAAAGATATAGCATTCTCTTTTTATTTATAAAACGTTTTTCTTTGCTCTAGCAGTAATTATGCATTTATTTATAAATGGTCTACGTAAAATGTTGTGATCAGAGAGAACCAACACATTCTGCCTTTTTCACTGTCACTATCATAATATAATCAATGTAATAAACAGCGATGACAAATTTTTGCTTACATATCTGGCAGAAGAAAAAAACAACAGGTCACTTCGATGTTAAATAGCAGTGTGCCATGCGATTTTTAATATGCTACAAATATAGGCGCCAATGCACAAAACACTTTGTGTTTGTTTTGATACATATTTTCTTCCAGGTGTTTGATGGTCACACACCAAAAAATAAATATGCACAAAAGAGGACAAAACATGTCTTACGTAACATGGGTATTAGTAGCAGCAATAGCCAATAATACATTGTATGGTTATCGATTTTTCAAAAATCTTTAGGATAATAAATAAAGATCATGTTCTGTGAAGGTATTTTGTAAATTTCCTACCATAAATATATCAAAACTTAATTTTTTATCGGTAATATGCATTGGTAAGGACTTAATCTGGACAACTTTACACGTGATTTGCTCAATATTTTTATTTATTTATTTTTTTGCACCTTCAGATTCCAGATATTCAAATATCAAACCATACATCAGCTTCTTCAGCTTACGTATAAACCTTAATTAAAAAAAAGCCCCTTATATGACTGGTTGTGAGGTCCAGGGTCACAAATGTTCTAGAAACAATGTAGACATTTTGAAGTGGTATTAAATTCCATAATATTTTCTGAAAAAAAGAAAAAGAAAAAAATAGTCCTCATTTTGAAATCTCCTAAAATTTCTAGGGTTTCCATTTACGTGGGTGTACGCGTTTAGACAGCGTGAGGGCATTCCTATTGTCTGGTGAGTTTGGAAATGTAAAAAAAAAAAAAGAAGAATGAGTGCAGACTCTCTACATCACTTCGGCTTGTTCGGTGACTAGAGCCTACGCTGTTCGGTCACAGACGGGTCACGGTGCTCTCTAACAGCTCCGTTCTTTCTCCATCAGGTCGAAGACTTGAACCAAGGATGACGAGACCATAAACGGATTTATGTGAATAACAAATGCGGGATGTCTGCGTCCCTCGGCGGAGAAACGGCGCCGTGATAGCGTAGTTCGTGAATAGGGAGCAATGCGTATGACACGCAGGAATCTGTCGTAAACTACGTCCTGGGCTCTGTACTCCGGCGTGAAAGTAGAGAATACTAGTCTGAGCACTTCAGATGATCGCATAGGATATTTTCTCCACCGCAACCGAGCTAATGTTAGCAGCCGCGAGCGCAGCACTCAGCGAGACCGGGGGAATCCACGTCTGACGGAGGCCATGCTATCATGCCGCGCCGAAATGCACCCAAATAATCGGATGACAGCGCTCCGATTCGTCGAAGGAAAACTTTTGGGCTCGGTTTACGCGGCGGGCTTGCATTAAAGCAGGTCGTGTGGCTATGGTGCTATCACGCACGCAGCCGAACCGCATCGTCGACTGAAAGCCGCTCAGACTGCGTCGCTTCTCGGGCGAGGCGTGTATGGGTCCTGCGTACTCGAGGTCCCCGCTCCCTCAGAGGGAGACCTGACTCTACAGGCCATATATTTGCCTAGCCTGACTGTCGTTTCATGTATGGATGGACGCGTGCATGCTTTGACAGAATCCTGCGTGCATCGTTGCAGTTGGCACAGCGCATCCCAAGGAGGGGCTGTTACTCTAGCAAAGCCCGCGCATTGGTAGCCTTTAATTTGTCTCCCTAAGAACATTACGTAAGGCTGCAGCGTACGCTACGTCTTTTCGAAGGCGAAATATCGGGTGACATTGCAGTCTCTCCCCTCGGAGAGATATAACGTAAGCTCCTCTTGGTTATTACGTCCGTCAAAGCGAGGGAAGGTGGAGCATTGTCCGTCGTACGTGCTGACGCAGTGGGATTTCTACGTGTGGTCTGCGTTTCGGCCCGCCCTTCCCGCGGTGACGGTGATGGGTCGGAAGCGGTGTGTCGGTGCAGATTGTTCGAAGATGGCGGCAGGGTGCTGCGGGGTGAAGAAGCAGAAGTTGTCGGGATCCCCCGGGGCTGGGGGTCCCGGCGGGGCGGGTAGCGGAGTAGCCGGGACAGGACATTGTGGATCGGAATTGGGGATCGGGTCGTCCTCGACTGTTGTGGCCGGGAACGTGAATCGGGTGAACGGCCTGGGGGGTCCGGGGGGTAGTAGTAGTAGCAGCAGCAGCAGCAACAACACCAATGCTCTGTCCCCAACTCCAGGAGGCTACAACTCCACCGGCCTCTCCCCGACTCTCAGCCCCGGCCCCGGCTCCGGAGCCAGGAAAATGGTCGTTTCGGCGGAGATGTGTTGCTTTTGCTTCGACGTGCTTTATTGCCATCTATACGGATACCAGCCTCCTCGAACACCCAGGTTTACAAACGACCCCTAGTAAGTAGCAAGATGGCTATTTTGACCCGCTTTGCTACAACAACAGACGGTGTGTTTCCTGCCCGTTGTGCTCGAACCGTGAAGTTTGGTCTTCGTGAATACGGGCGAAGTTATGCTCGTGTCGGTGTAACGTTAATGCCGCCGTTGTCACGATAATGACTTTGTTTTCTGTGTCGCTACCAAATGCAGTAATGAGTAGTTGACTCGCTAAGCTAGGTAATCCAAGCCCCCTCGATTGAAAAAAAGAAGGAAATACATGTCATTTCTCCAAACTCGAACTATGTGTTCAGTAAAATTACACCTTAATTTATACATGCTCTCAAATATAGTTGTATGCACTTTTATTAATAGCTTAATTTCTGTAGACGTATACATATTCGATTAAAAAAAAAAAAAGTTTTTTAAATGTGTAACTTCGAAGGCTGAGAGTAAACTTAATCCATCATTAATGCGCTGGTTAATTGGGTAAAGCTGCAGTGTGTTTTTTTCGCTCTGAAAGAGATTAAATGGGTGTTAGCCTGCTCTTCTTTATTCAAGCTTCTCTGCAAGCTAACATGCTAACCAACGCTAGCCAACAAACACGATTCTCATTCGCTGATTATTTGCCTTTTTTCTTTTCAACTCTCAGCTCTTTCTTTTCCTATTCAGTTAGATTGGTCTAAAAACACAGTGATATTTCTTTTTGATTCAGTCTGACGCTGCTTTCAATGGTTAGCTGAAGTGAGCTAACGCTAATAAGCTAACAAAGCCCAAGAGTTGTTTACTTTTCCCACAGATGTTTTATCCAAAAGCTCTTAGCAATTTGTTCATTTAATTTGCAGGCACACGGTTATTTGAAGGTAAAACAGTAATTTAAAGTGATATCGGGACACGAAATATTTTTTCATATTGAGTGTTAAAAAAACATCGGATTAATGCTGTTTTGTCGCTTGCTCGAACACCGAATCTTTGTTATCTAGGACATTTCGAGGTAAGCTTTCTCAATGACAACTGGTGTGTTGTAAATGATTATGTATTTGTACCGACAAACAAAGCGATTTACTCGAGCTAGAGTTTCAGTGCTGGGTCACAAGAGCGTTAAAGGGATCTTTATCTTATCCGGTTAGTCAGGGTTCGTCGAACTAGGCAATGAATGAATGTCTTCACTGCAGTTCCTTCCTCTGCTTATAGTAACACTGCCCCTATTTGGACTGTGCGCACACACTTACATGGATATCTTTAGACAATGTATACAAAAATATCACGTTGTTTTGTTAACATAGTGGTGTTAGCCATTTATGGACCACTGTCATGTTCACAAATGCGTACAAACGTTGATAATTTTGCCTTTGTTAATTTAACAGACACATCTAGTCAACATTTTTTACAAATAATAAATCTCATTTGATGGAAATTTGTCATAAGAGCCAACAATTTGCCTTCCAGCTTACAAAAAGATAGCACTGTACAATAACCTCATTGATAATTAATGAACAAACATTATATAATGCTTAACAGAGCTTAGTTAATATATATATATATATATATATATATATATATATATATATATATATAAAAGATATGCCATATTATCTCTTTATTGCTCTGTTTGATCATATGCTCTTTATTGCTCATAATAAAAAGTACATAGTTTTAATGCATAGTAGAAACAATAATCTGTGTTTTTGTCGTTTGATTCTGTCTCTTGTCTTTCTGGTACAATTTCGTTCTTTACTTTGTTGTTCTTTTACATCACAATGGCCACCCCTGTTGTCCTGTGCTTCTCCATTGACTGTAAGGCAATATATGGTCTGCCCTCCCTGGCTGGACTGCAATGACAGGACAGCTCAACAAATGACACGCAACTCAGTCAGGCCAGTGTAATGTGTTCCTTCTCCCAGGGCAGCAGCACGCTCAACACCACCACTGCTCTTACCGGCTGACATGACCCCAGGGTAAAGTTACATACATGTCTGTCAACTGAGAGATCGAAACTGAAATGTGCTGCTATATGTTGTAATGGAGTTCTGCATTGTGGTACTGTTATATATGTGCTGAAGGAATATTAACAGCTCCTGTCATACTGAAATGCAGAGATAGGATGCAGGGTGATGTCATATATTCCAGTGAGCTGAATGGACATATACATATCATAGGATGTGTTTTACAGAGAAGCTGACATTAAAGAGAGCAAGATGGCCTACATCTTATGATACATTATATTGTTTATGCTAACATCTCAGTGTTTATGCATTTTCTTGTTTCACCAAATGTATTTCAGACAATACATTTTGTCTTAGCAGCAAATGAGGGCAATCTCATAGAGAAACAACTATAAATGCAGTAGCCAAGGCAGGGAAAATACATTACTTTTAACTTGTTTACGTTGCCCATCTGTGAGAAGAACTGCAAAGTAGAAGGAAAAGCCACAAGTGCTTCTTGTTTAAATGTATTCCTTTACCCGCAGCTGGCAGTTTGTGAAAATAAAAGTCATTCTGTAGTGTCTGTGGCCTGATATTCTGCTGCAAAATGTATGCTGTGTTGATGTTATTCTCAGAATGAGCTCTTTTTTTTTGTAAATGCTTAAGCTGTTTGTCAGTGGCAGTTTGGAGACTTGATACAGTTGTTGTTTGACAATTAGAGGTTTTACATACGTTCCTAACACAGAGCCTTGTGGAACCTCCCCCTTATAGAAAGTCAGTATCTAGGTATTACCCTTGGCTGAAAAGTGTACTGAAAAGTGTACTAATATATACACATATATCTTTGCCGAAAGACTTGGTTTCTTTCGACTCTGGCAACTCATTGAGCTCTTTCTGAGAAATTCGGTAACTGTTTCATCATGTGATGGGGTATATGGGTGCAAAAGGATGAACTAATTCCATTGTGTCATCGTATTGGTTATTATTAAACAATAGTCAGCTTTACACTTGGTCACCTGCTCAACGGGGGGCAGGAGTGTTATGTTTAAAGTGATACTAAAGTGGACTAGGGGGCATTTTGGGGATTAGAACCAAATGCCAGATGAGTAGCACCTCCCGGTATGGAATAGTGCATCTGTGTTCATGTGCCCATTTTGCTTTAACCACATTGTAACCCTTCTAAACTCAACAGTCTTTCGCCCGCCCTCTCTTTTTGTTGGGTGGCTAAATCAGCCTGTGACTGGCAACATTCTCTGGTTATTTTAAACACAGGACTTGTGACCTCAGACTGTACAGGACTGTTATGAAGACACTCACATATCCGGGTGCCAAACTTTACTTCTCGTACCTTAAGACAACGATACAGTCATGTTGTAGAAATTGCATGATTTATGAGGTGATTTGAGTCATGGCAAGCCTCACAGTTCTCTTTCGCTTTCTCTATGTGGGTTTTGTGAGAAATAGACAAGGACGCCTCACTGAGTGGTGTCCAGCATTTGATAAAGGTAGGTCAGAGCTTTGTTACAAGAAGCTTTTGTAAGAGAGTTTTGAGCATGCTAGTGCAACAGGTTTTGAACATGAAAACTTGTATAAGCTGCAGCTAAGTTAAGAGTGGATTGTTTACGCTGAAGTGTAGTGATTTCAGGAAGATAGATAATTTGTCTTGCTAAATAATGTACCTAATTAATCCAAAATTAGCATTATTGTAATTGTTGTATTAGCTAATAACTATGCCAGCTTGGTTAATTCACAATATACAAAGTGCAGAATTGATTATATAGTCTATGTACAGTAAATGTATGTACATGTTTATCTCCAGTATATTGGCCATCAACCACACTGCTCTCTAAATGTTGGCATCAGCAACTAAAAAAGCAAGATATTTCTATATGATACACTTAAAAATGACAGTGATTTTAACAGCAAAAAACTGAAAATGCTACAGTAAAAACCTGTTAAATGGTTAATGGTAAATTCCTGTTAAATTTACAGGTAAACTGAAATCCCTGCATTGCATTTTAAATTTTGTTTGAATTTGATTTTTTTTCTTTGAAATAACTATGTTTTTTCTTAGGGTTTTTTTGTATCAGTTATGTTTATTAGGGTTGTATGTTACATGTAATGTTGTTAAATGAATGTTTATTGCACATTTCAGTTTAATAATTCTTACCATGATGGTGTTTAGTGTTTGTGTGAATGACACTGAGCACCTTTTATATATGTTACTATTTAAAAGCTACTTGTGATGAGCTTTGGTTCATCATGTGACTTTCTCATCACCACCTGCATTTGGTGATTATCAGTGTATTTCAAAGGTACAAAATAGATTTCACTACTTTAATAGATTGGTATATTAACATTATATCAGTTATTACAGTTTATTATTAGAAATTATGGTATTTAACTTTAAATTTAACATAAAACCATAAAACTAAAAATATTGATACCGTATTTTTCACGGTTTTATTCTGGCAACCACAACTGCCGTTTTTTTACCGGAAATTTTACGCATTTTTTTTTACAGTGTATATGTCTATACAAATAGAGCATTAAATATGCTTCATTTAAGAACAGTGTGCATTTCCTGTGATATATTTAGAGATGATTAGCATATGTAGGATGATGATGCATCATCCAATATATTCTGAAGGGAAAAACATGATTTGCTCATTTAGTTGTAAGATAACCTCCTACCCATGGAAACCAAAGTGTATTTGCACCAGCTATCATTTGATTTTTAACCAGAATTTCAGTTCAATCATTCAGTCAGAATTAATCCAGTCTAATTTCAGATTCTGAAAGTTTTGTTTATATGAATACAGTTCACATATGTGAAGTTTTAAGGTTCACTTCTTACCATTAACAAACCATTAACATGACTTTTGCCTCAGTAAACTCCAAATTTAAGTTTAGGATTAGGGATGTAGAATATGGCCATGGAGATTATGTGTTTTAAACTGCCAATGTGTTAATAATTGACATGCTTATAAGCAGCTATTTAATATGAGTTAGAATTGGTCTCTATACTAAAAAGTGTTACCATATTTGTTTACTTGTGCTTTACTTGTATTCCATTTAAAAAGAAACCTGACAGTCAAAAGAGTAAATGTCAGCTTTAAAACGGACTAGTATGTAAGTACACACGTTTGTATGAAGTAAAATGCTGTATGTAAATCTGCATCACAGCACTGTAAATGTGTTCAAGCTGTTTTTTAATCAGATCTGGAACTTAATTCTTTTTCCTGTTGATTGGATAATTTCAGGTCTACATCATCCCTTTCAATCTAATCAGAATTTCGTTTGGATCAAGCTCAAATGAGTGAGCTGTTTACATGAAGGCTTTTCAGTTTGATTAAGCCATCAATCCAATATAAATGGACTGCAATTTCTCCTTCCCATGTAATGCCGGTTTGCTGTATTGTGAGCAATATCACACCGTGCTTGTTCAATTAGGCCAGATGAGAACTGAACCGAGACGATGGATTTTGGTTTTCTTCCCACTGTTGCCTTTTGGCTTGCTTAGTTTTGGTCTAAATTAAAGATAATTAGTATTTAGTAATGTTATTGTTTTGATGACACTGACACTATCAGATGAGAACAAAACTTGAACTGATCTAAATAATGACGCTACTGTCTTAAAGCTGCTTATTGCTGAATTGAACGTCATAATGAATTAACTTTTACTGACCTGAAGCAACATCCAACTGAGTTGAACTGAATAATGACACTATTGTCTTTCTACTGCTGCTTTATAGCAGAATTTTATATTTGCTTTACTGTTTAATATTGTGAAACTGCTTTGAAATCTATTGTATGAAGTACTATAAAAAGTGTGATGACTAGATTTGGGTGCATGTAAACATAGCTGTTGAATTATTCTGGTTATACTTTTAACATTTAAAACAAAAGCAACATCTTATTCCCTTTTTTTTGTATATATGAAAAAACTGTATTATATTCTTCCTCCAATAATTATGGAAAATATTGTTGGAATTCCTCATCATGCCTTTCACAAAGCTTAAAATGTCGTAACCTAAAATCTTCATGATGTATAAACCCTTGTATTAATTCTCTTGGGAGATGAAATTAACTCTCATTTTAAGAAGTGAGTTAAGTTGTTATGTAGCTAATTAAAGTTAGTTGTAATCAAAGCAAATACTCCAACATGAAGGAGCAAATTTGTACATAAATCTTGTTCATAAGCAGCACGGCTGCAAGATGTTTGGCAAGAGTGTGTACAGGGGGTCTGGGAGTTAACAGGTGGATTAGAAGCCATCAGCAAAATGTATTCCATCATAAATCTGCGCACTCTGAGCGTTTGCCAGGCTTCAGAGCCCCAGAGCTTTAGAACATGCATAAGAACACTAGTAAATCTTGCCTTCTAGGGAACACAAAGTGAAAAGCTGCAGTGGAGAGAAGTGAATTAGCCTGGCAACGCCCTCTTGTGTTGTTTAGACCATTAGTTTAAAAGCTTACTTTGCCAAAGTCCACTGATTCTTCTTTCCCAGAAACTCAGGGAACAGATGCAATATCTGTAGCTTGATGGCTATGCCTGTAAAATGGGAACTTTTGTGAATATCCACTCTTGGCAATATGCTCAAGCGGGATTGAGGCTCATCCCACTCTCAGGTATTCTTCTGTTTAAAATTTGATAAATGTGATTTGTTGAAGTAGAGTTTGAAGTATGCAAGTTGCTTTTTCACTAAAATCATCCAATGAGACCATAGAAGAGTAGTACTTCAAACTTTTCTTTTTCCTTTAATGACTGAATTGATGAGGGACACATCAACAAACATTATTTATTTACTTATATATTGACTTTAGCTATCTGTAGGAAAATGCATCATTTCACCATTTTTGTATGCTAGATGTTGTCTGTCGACCATTAACGTTTATTACTAGGTGTATCATATAGTTTTGCAAATTTGCTTGGTCCTTCCTTTATATACGTATGCAACTTAGTCATTGATGTATATTTATTTAATAAGCTATTTCTGTTTTTATCATGCATATATGTGGTGTGTATATATTTTTTAATCTGTTGGGTAAATATTCCTGAATATTTGTATGTGTAAAAAGCCAAGGAATTGTATTGGAACAGTTTCTTCCTTCGTTAATTCTAAAGAATATGAGCCTTTTAATTCAAATTTATGATTTCTTGTCTTCTCTTGATGGGACCAACCTTATTAATAAAAGTTCAATATATAACTAAAAAAATAAATAAAAAATAGAAATGATACCATTGGCTCTTTCCCTTTAACGTTCTGTCTTTTGTCTCCACAAATTTCATAGAGCAAATAGAATATGTGCCGTTTTAAAATTAAAATCCTAGAAACTATTCAGACACTTTTCCATTTAACAGTCATTGGATTTGAAGGCATTGGGAAAGGTGATTTGTAGAGACAGAAATATGGCAGTTGTTTATTGTAAAATCACAGAGGCATAAAAAGGACATTATTCTAGAAGTGCAGCTCTGGATTAATGAGGTAGAACTGTTTTGTTTCAGAAGTAAAAGGTGACTTTGGTTTATTTGCAAATCCACGTAGAGCTCTCTTGTAGTTTCTCCAATATTTTGGGTTTGACACAGACTGACTTGGACATATTAACATTACTTCACATCGCTCCAATTGATTTCCATTCAGTCAACAAATGTGAATCAGAATACTCTGCGGTCTGAGTGACTTGTATCTGCAGCAAGTCTGGCATGTTGATCAGATATCAATTTATTCCATCCTCTCCGTGGCTGCCCAGCTCTGGGAAATGAAGTCATTCATTCGTCATAAGGATGGCAGTATGAAATGAATTCATGTCTGGGGAATTTTTCCTCAATGTTCAGTGTCATATCTAAGGGACGTGATTGTGCAACCCTGTCTCAACATGCCTGGTGCTCTCCTGTTGAGAGTGTATGAGCCATTGTAGGCTCTCACTGGTTGTAAAACAACAAGCAATCAAGACTTGCGAAAAAGGTCCATAAAAGCAAGGATGGGAATGGGTCGGTAAAGGTTGCCAATGGAGAGGCAGGGTAGAGGGGGAGAAATGCAGCCTGTAAACGGGAGAATGGGCCAAGGGATCCATAACTCATGTGAGGTGGGGACTGTATTGGGAGGCGCTGATGTGTGAGAGAAATGAGCTGGCATTAGCTTAGACACCCTCTCAGCCATCTCTTACAACCACGGAAAATCCAAAATATAAATGTGCAATATAATTAATTGTTGGCAGACAATTCATTTGGCTCGCTTTATGGCAACTTGAACTCTACACTGAATTGCTGATGCAGATTGGGTAGTCTTTATAGTGTGTGACTAGAACATTGTGGTCACATCTAGAATGAAAAATGACTTGGTTTCTTTTTCGTTGGATGTCAGTAAATACAGTATTTTTGAAGGTGTGGTTAGACCACTAGTAAATCAAGATTTAAGCGAATTGAAAAAAACTGTTTTGGATGATGATGAAAATACCTGCATGCAAATCCCTAACAGTAAACTGATGAGAAGAACCGTAACTGCATTTACATTTAATATGACAACTATGTCACATTTGGGAAGCTAATTGTCATGAACGAGACTGAATGCGTTCGGATCCATTTGCTGAATATTTAATGAGTAAACTCACAAGGCAGAGTACAAACAGGCAGCGTCGATCACCAGCATACAGGGTTGATAGAGGCAGAGACGAGAGAATGGTCACAAACGTAGCGTAGGTCGAAATCACAGTGTACACAGTCCATAGAGCGAGACAGAGGCAAATATCCAAAAACAGGCGAGGTCGGCAACGGTAAATCCAAAATACATACAAAAACAAAGAGACACGAAACGCTTACAAATGAGGTAAACACCACAATGATCGGCGATCATACTGAGGAGAACGGGCAACTAAATACACACACTGATTAGGCAATGGGGTGGAGAATTTGAGTGAACAACCATGACAACAGATGAGTGAGGCGGAGACATGAATGGGAACCGTGACAACATATAAGGTGGGCGGAGACAAGAGTTCATTGATAATTAGACCATACATGAAACGGAGACACAAAACACAGGCATAGTTCTAGGATGGCTGGATTGTCATCCAAAGTTGGACTGACACATCCAGCTGACCGTGACATAGCCCCCCCCTAAAGGGGCGGCTTCCAGACGCCCCTGGGCTTGGGAGCCGGCAGGAACATCCTCCCGGGCGGAGCAGACGGCGGAGAAACCCACCTGGGCTCTCCAGACAACGAGGACGACCTCCTGGTCCGAACAGTCTGTAATAATGCCCTCCTGGGCCGAACAGTCAGTGATATAGCCCTCCTGGGCCGAACTGGCTGCGATAGCGCCCTCCAGGGCCAAACAGGCAGCGACCTTGCCCTCTTGGGCCGACCAGACAGCGACCTTGCCTTTCTGGCCCGACCAGACAACGAACTTGCCCTCCTGGGCCGACCAGACAGCGACCTTGCTTTCCTGGGCCGACCAGACAGCGAAGCTGCCCTCCAGGGTGAGGCGGATGGCGGAAGCATCCACCAGCGCGGACCAGATGACGGGAACGTCCACCTGGGTTGGTCGAGGAACCAGGCTGCATAGAAGAGCACAGATAGGTTATTGGTCTGGCCGGTCCGATACGGAGTCCGTGCTGCCATCAGCGGATCCCCTGGGAAATCTATGACCGTGGTCAACATTCCCAGGGGACGTGCAGCCACTGATAGATCCTCCGTTTTCGGGACCGGATCGACCATATTCAAGGGAGCGTGGATCACTGAATCTGAGAGCAGTGCAGCCACCAGCGGAACCTCTGGAGAGTCAGCCGACCCCTCCAGAGGGAGTGCAGTCACTGGCGGAGCCTCAGTCAACGCGACCGGCGTTTCTGCCGATTCTCCTGGCCCTGGACTCCCGATCAACATTTCGGGTGGTCCTTCGAACTGAACCTCGGGTATGGGACCCGGTTCAGACGACTGGGGTACCGTGAGGGTTTCTGACAGCCCCTCAGGCTGTGTAACCGGAACTGACTGGACAATGCACGGCTCCTCGTACCGTGCGACGGGGTTGGGAACCGTCTCTCGCGGATTAGGACCCGTGAGGACCTTCGGTAACTCTCTTGACTGTATTATCGGTGCCGACTGAGCTTCACACAGCTCCCCGTACCGTGATATGGGGTTAGGACCCGTTAACTGCGGCTTTGGTACCGCGGGGACCGACAATAGTTCTTTGGACGGGGCGACCGGGAACCGACTGGACATCACACGGCACCTCAGGCTGCGATACGGGGTTAGAACCCGTTAGCCACGGTTTGGGTACCGCGTCTATGAGTTCGGTGAAAGTCCATGCCGGGCCCTCCTCAACCAACTCGTCAAGGATTTCCGGGTCGAGCCCCATCAAAAAACAGTCCTTGATTTTCTCATCATCTCCCCGAACAAAGTGACTGTAGGCAACAAACTCCTCTAAATAATTCTCTATACAGCGCCCTTGCTGGAAAATAGAGCAAAGACGCCACAACGAAACAAGACGCCTGGGCCACCCAAGAGCACTGGAGCACCGATCACCGACACCTAAAAGGGAGAAGAAAAGGGACTTTGGAGCACAAGAAGCACAGTCACCACCACCATCACCGTATTGTCTACTTACCTTCATTGTCTAATAAATCCACCCTCCGGGGTTTGTGTTCATCTTACCACGTTGTCTTGTCGTGCTCTCTAGCACCAGAAATCACAATACAAAAACAAAGAGACACGAAACGCTTACAAAGGGGGTAAACACCACAATGATTGGCGATCATACTGAGGAGAACGGGCAACTAAATACACACTGATTAGGCAATGGGGTGGAGACTTTGAGTGAACAACCATAACAACAGATGAGTGAGGCGGAGACATGAATGGGAACCGTGACAACATATAAAGTGGGCGGAGACAAGAGTTCATTGATAATTAGACCATACATGAAACGGAGACACAAAACACAGACATAGTTCTAGGATGGCTGGATTGTCATCCAAAGTTGGACTGACACATCCAGCTGACCGTGACACTAATGTTATACATGAGAAAGTGCTTTATTAGAGCAAAATCCAACAGGATCAACATGGCCTTGTCCTCAGGACGATCGTTCAAATGTGACATTTGCCACAAGACAAATGGTTCGGAACGCAGCTGCCTGGTTTGCTCAAGTAAACAATGACTTTGGTAAGCAATTCCATAGAGATAAATATTGTTACAGGGTTATAGGGCTAAAAATGCGTGGTGGTTAGTTTTAGTTTTTAGTTAATTAGTTTAACTTAGTGGTTAACAGTAATAATGCCAAGACTGATACTTTGACAGATGCATAAATGAATGACTGATATATTGGCTGATACTTTAAAGGGTTTTAAGATTAATTAATTAATAACAAGATGGTGGTAAGTGATTAATGACAACATTTTTATTTTGTTGTTGAGTAACCCTTTAAACAGACTGCATCACCAGAGATACATTGGAAGCTGATGAGCCCCATTTTCTTAAAGTAGTCTACTGATCTAGAAACTGAATCTTTACCTCCACTTGCTGCCTGCAAATACATCTCACCTCATTCCATCAGGTATGTCTCTGACTTGACGTGATTGATGTTGACTGACAGAATGAGATGTGAACCGGGCCTGGTGCGCAGAGGCATGGCCGAGGACTGGCCTGCTTAAACACAATCCCCCAAAGCTGAGAAAGTGGCACATCCTTACCTCTGAGGCTGGCCTATATTTAGACAGGAGCCAAAAAAAGGAAATGTAGCCTAGCACCAGCCAACATACACACAGACATACACGCAGCCAAAAGTTTCCATCCGTATATGATTAGAGTGGAGGCCCATATTGCTTGCCTTGGTTTGCCAAAACCTCACAGAGCATGAGAAGTCTCTCATATAGAAGCCCTCCGACTGTGCTGGTCAGTTTCAGCATGACTAGGTGAACGCTTGGGCCAGTCTTACTGCCAAAATTAGGTACCACCAATAATAAAAAAAAAATAAAAATGTATTTATTTATTTCCACATAAATGCAAGCTAGTAGAATTTGATCCTGCAACTAACTGCATTTTCACAGATACTCCATTACCATAAATGGCATAGAATTGTTGTTGTTATTTTTCGCATGACCTGTCATGACCTGTCAAACAGGGTCAGAATTTAAAGAGTTTGAACTATTTAAATCTATTGTGGGGTTCAAAACTGCAACCTTTTTATTAGTGGAAATAACTAACTGCTGGGCTGCACCACAACATTTATTCATTGCATGCACTGCTTGCTTGAATCTATTTCATTGAATGCTTGTCAAGTTCACACACTTAACCACCAGGATATCCTCTGTCCACAATTGGGAATTCCACCTGTTACCTGAATATTAACAGCATCTTTTATTTTTGGCATGTCTGTCCAACCCAGTCACACGGCAGGTCGTGACAATATCACGAAATTAGCACGAAATCTATTTATTCGTGTCAGGGACACGAATATTTCATTATTTTCGTAACTCCAGCACGAATGTAAAACTACGATTCCATTGGATGCATCAATTCGTGCTGGATTCACGAAAGTCGAGTAAGAATCGTGTCCGTGCCACGAAAAAAAACGTGCGACTGGGCTGGTCTGTCTGAGTAATTGACCTATTGGGTAGAAAAGCTGGCTTCTGAGCGTCATAAACACATTTTGCTGTACTTAAAAGAGTGGTGTGACACTTCCCTGCATGTAGCTCCAGTATTACTTCCTTTGTTGAGCTGTGCAGTAATGCTGTTTGAATTCAGTTGTCATTAACAATGCATGACTGGACCCCAGGGTTGATTGACAACTTGTATTTCACGCTTGGCAGACCAGTTAATTTAGGAAGCACTGGCAACGCTCATTATTATTTTTACTCTGTTATGTATGAAACAAACACCGCCTCAGACTTTTAGAGGACAGTCAGGTGTTTTTGGACACATCAGACACTTGTGTCATTAAATCAGCTTGCCTGCTGAGTGATATGATGGTAATCCTTTGGTTCTATTGTTGGTGGCTATTTGGACAGCGGTGAAAGGCTTAAGTTTCCTTGAGCCACACAAGCTTTTCTACAGAATTAGATATGTATTTTGTTTAGATCATGTGCCCTTTAAGCTGTGAACACTGGCGGCAACTAAATATTATGATTGTGCTCAGCTTGTTGTGTCTCCTATTACTGATTAGCACTTTCTGTAACATCCCTGTGAATACTATAAATGATGATGCTGATTCTGTAAGAGCAAATTAATTAAATAGGTAATTTCTTACTTTTTAGGGCAATGCTAAAGCAGTAGAGGTTTAAATGCCCTACCATTTGAAATTCCTAGTCATTTGTCTATCATCTGTAAGCAAAAATAATATATACAGTTATATATTATAATACAAATAAACTCATAAAAATAGAGCTCAGCAGAGTGTCCTGTGAAATCTCTTTGCTTATTTGGACAAAAACATACAAGGAAGAGGTAGCTTATTATATTTGGTTGATTTATTGTGTTGTGGATTGTTAAGCTGGTTATAGTTTTGAAAAAAAATGTAGAAAATTCGGTTGAATGGTTCACTTGACTGCTTCAAAAATAATGAGTAAAATTTACTGTATTTTTGTTTGTGCTTAGATGTTTCATGTACATTTCACACATGTAATTCAGTAAATCTACTTAAGTAAAATTAATAAAGTAAACAAGTATATACCCTTTTTAAATTTTACTCAACAATGTTCAATAAATGATGCAATGAACACCATAGTCCTTATTTAAAAATCCTATCCTTACAGTAAATGTACAAAATAAATGAGCAATAAACACTAAAATATATTTGTTTTTACTCAAAAATACATTAATTTCAGTATTTATTGTCTCAGTATAGTCCTAATTGCAAAGCATGCTGGGAAGCAAATCCACGCATGCGTTTTTTTTTTGTGTTGCATGACTAAATATTTTCAAACACCCTGATACATGCAAAAACAGCATTTTCAAAAAGCAATTTTTTACTTGACAAAATCTGTTATATGTTATGTATAATTATATGCGCCTAAGGACTGATATGCTGCTGATGGACCATCTCCATAGAAATTCATGTATTAGGGCAGCTGAAAACACCAACAGACATGTGTAAGCTAAATGCAAATGAACTGTAGTAATAGAATGCATACCCACAATACAGAACAAACATATA
>JAUMHE010000068.1:5170547-5196398 GCA_032359235.1 Enteromius mattozi | reverse complement strand
TGGTTTAATGGTTTTATGAGATAGCTTTGTAATGTTGAATGGCTATTCAATGATTAAATAGCTACTAGGGGAAAAACAATTCCAGAGACATAAGAGTAATGCTGGTCTTCAGTCACAAAAAAAGATACTATTATACAAATATTAAAAACCGTACTGTCTTTATGTTGTTTGTACATTAATTTAATGTTTGAATGTGAAATTATTGCAATATAAAAGTATATTTAAAATGTTACTGTTAGTTGGAATTATTATTTTTTAATCGATTGACAGCACTAATATATACAGTGTGTATATATATATATATATATATCTGTTGATTTTGAGGGGTTTTCAGCATTCAAAAGATGTTGCTGTCTAACTTTTACAGTATGTTTGCAGAGTCAAAGTGAATACATTAACGACATTACATACTTTGAACTATTATTTAATATAAATATTCATTAAAAATGCAATTAAAATACAAATTGAAAAAAAGAATTTGTTTTCTATGGTATCTACGTCTGAATTAAAATTTATTTTAATATTTTGAGAGGCACAAAGTCAGAAATATCAGGGAGATAGACCCTCTTTTTCTCTTTCACTAAAAAATATATATATATTTAAAAAGTGCATGAATGTACCACAGATCCTCCCGACTTAGTGTCAAGGACAATTTTCTTAAACTTGTTTGACCTTTTTTATGATAAGGTAGAGTTAGTTAGTTAAGGCATGTGCTGTGACATGTTCCTTTGAAAATGGCTGAATAGTTCATGAAATTAATTAAAAAAATATATAAATAAATAAATAAAATATATTTTTCCTTGAAAAAAAAAGTATATGTAAAATGTATTTGAAAATAATTGTTAAAATGTGCAATACAGTTTTCAATAGGTTATTACTTTTACTTAATTACATCACATATCTTTTTTTAATGTAACTTTTTTTTTTTTTACTTTTCTTAAAAAAAAATGTTGAAAATCTTATGAAAACAGTATGAATACAACAAGTACGTTTACATAACTTGGCACATGTTTTAAATATTTTTTTCCTTTTTTGATTAACATGTTTGTTTTGACATTGACCCAAACAGCATAGGAATAGGAATTTATGATGGCGTTTATATTTAGCTTTTGTTCACAGTCTGATTGATTTAGATGTTATGTTGGTGATTACGTGTTCTGGGTCAGGGCTGTGCTTGTATACAGTCTGGGAAGTCTCTGTACCCCTAATAAAGGTTGCTATGCACATGCAGCAAAACATTGTGAAACCTGTGCGTGTGTTTGAGAGCGAGTCTTTTATTAATTCATTATTAATTCAGACATAAGAGGCTCTCAGTGGAACAGAATAGATGATTACGCTTATTCGAAAGCATCATGAATTAGTGTTTCTTAAAAATCTTTCTAAACATTACCCATCAGTCCTTGAAGCCCTGAAGTGAGATTCAAAGTATGAGAAGGCATCATTTTGTCACACCTCAAGCATGTGATATGACACCCCTTCCTAATTAATGAATGCTACCTCAGTTTGGACGAAAAGTGTTTTTTTAAAAATAGTTCTGTAATATTTCAAATCTGTTAATAGATGATTTATAATCGGGTGTAATGTACAAATTACTGTAAGGTTCATATTGAGGGGACAGTTGGACAAATATACAGTGTCTAACACAGGGCTCATTTCTGTGGCGCTGAAGGCTTGGTTTGTTCAGGTGTGAATTTAACGACAGTGCAGGAGGAATGAATTTGTAACACAACTGCAAACACACACCACATTCATCACTGATATATCTAGTAACAACACGCAAAATCATATTCAGTTATCATAAACTTTTCCAGTCAGAGAGAGAATTTCAGAAATATTCTATTGTGGTCTGTGTTAAACTGGCTAATTTAGGGTTCTGTCCGCTATGAAGGTTGTAAAAAAGACAGTAACACACACACACAAACACACACATTTAAGAAATTGTATGCCTTTGTGAGTGTGGCTAAACGCTGAATTTTGCTGTTAACCAGTTTCAATTTCTTTTTGTTTGTCTGTTGCTCAGATATTGCTTGTTTTAGATAAACATGCCCAAAAATGCATAAGAAAGGTTATTACGATTGATCGCTTTCCTTGATTGGGTTGTTTTTGAGCAGAATGAGCTACAGTAAGAGTTTAATTGCTTTGTGAATCAGTTAAAATTAATCAATATAATCAGTTGTAACTCATTTGTGGACATCAATACTAATATGATTTCATCACTGGAATTGATCTCTTTGTTCATTACTTTGCTGGTGTTTGTTTACCAGGTGTAGCTATGTGTGTGTGTATTTTTGGCAAATACACTGAGTGTGAACTATGACAGATGGGTCACATTAGGGTCAGCTACTTCAATATACTTCCCAGAGTGAGGGGACAAACTACTGAGAGCAAGACAGCTGAGAATTCATATATACAATATAAGAAAGGTTTATATACTGTAGTGACAGTCAATAAAGATGTATTTATTAGCCCTAGATTTTTCCACTCCTCCAGTTCATCAGAAGCCTTTCTTCTGCACATCAGTAGGCTGACAGAAATAACTTATGCAAGCTTTATGTAAGGACATATTCTCTGAAGAGCGGAGCAAGGTCTTTTTAAGAGGGTTTCGCAGTTTCAGTTTTGAAGAGGGCTGAAAACAGAAACCTCTCTGAAGCGAAAAGCAGTGCTGCGATTTGCATCACTATAGAGTCACCTCGTGGTGAGAAAAGCACGCTCACACACTTCTCCACAAACCCCAGAATAATTTGCATGAGGATGCATCTGTCAGATTTGACTTGTCAGATGTGCTTGTTATAATTTTTATGTATAATACTATTATTATATAGTTTAAACACAGTAAACTGTTCGGCAGTGAATTTGCAATAATTCTGTTTTGAGGAATGGCTATGTACGGTGGCCCCAAAAATATTTGCACCCTTAAAGCCAGATAAAAAAAATATGTCTTTGTGTTATGTAAAATGTAGTACTGTCAAACGATTAATCCAAAATAATTTTATTTGCATAATGAATCTCTCTGTACATTTAAAATTAGATAACACACAGTATATGTTTAAAAATATATTTACATGTATATATTTATACTCATATAAATTATATTAAATATAAATACATTTAATATACAAATGTACAATTTTTCTTAATGTAAAATATATGTAAATTATATTTTTCTTAAACATGCATGGGTGTGTATTTATATATACATGTACAATAAATATACACAATTCACACATGTATGCTATGTAAACAAAAACTTTATTTTGGATGTGATTAATCATGATTGTTTGACAGCACTAATAAAAAAGATATATAAGATATATAACAAAGATATATAACAAATTGTACTCTAAATATAATAATAAATCATAATATTAATAATGAAGGTATTAATAATCATAGTAATAAAGGACCATTTTTCAAGGAAAATCTTTCCCAAAAAGTTTGTTAAATATATATATATATATAGTGATATTATATATAACTTCAACTAAAAAACTGAATATTATTTTTTTATATTATGTCATTAATTGCCCTTTATAATGGATGATACCATGTTGCTGAATTCTTGACATTCGATTAATTAGCAGATTATTGATTAGTTGCTGATTAATGATTTGACTGCACAGCTATGAACTCATGCTTGTTGTTTTCAGCTGTTCTATAGACTGGCCCAGAAAGAGATGTAAACACCACTCCTTCCTCTCTTTCTCTCTCTTCCTTTTTCATTGAAGACACGCTCTCAGTGTCCAGTAATGAAGGAGGACTTTCGGGCAGTGCCACGCTGCAGCCGGGTCATTTACAGAGCTCTCCTGGACCCAAACGGCCTGGAAATACTCTGCGCAAGTGGCTGACCAGCCCTGTCAGACGGCTCAGCAGTGGTAAAGCAGACGGCCATGTGAAGAAACTTGCACACAAGCACAAGAAGAGTCGAGATGTCCGCAAAAATGCGGACGCCGGCTCACAGAAAGACTCAGATGACAGTGCCGCCACACCACAGGATGAGACCATAGAGGAGGTTGGTGACCAAAAAACAATAAGTAACACTTTTTTTTGGTTTAACACACACAATTTGTCAGGTTTATTAGGTTGATAAATACAGTCAGCCAAAAAAAAAAAAATCTGCGGTGAATTGTATATCAATGAATATATTATAAAATTGTGTTTGAGCATGTATGTACTCTACATTTATAGTTTGGAGTCTGTAATTTCAACTGTGATAATAAGAAGAAATGTTATCTGAGCACCAGATTAGCATATTAGAATGATTTCTAAAGGATAATGTGACTGAAGTGATGGCTGCTGAAAATTTAGCTTTGCTATTTTAAGTATTTTAAAATACAATAAAATAGAAAATAGTTATTTTAAATTGTAATGATATTACACTTTTTTGTATTTAAAAAAAAGAGTAAAAAAGTGACAAGCACTGTACAACACAAAAATAGTAAACTTTAAAGCTGCTAAATGAATTTTATGTTAGACATTGATCTAACACATTTAATAAATTAATAATAAATATCTAAAATAAATAAAAAAATATGGATACTTTGGCATAAAAAGTACAATATTTCAGTATTATTACAGTAATAATAAAAAGTGCCTAAAAGAGGCATATTGCAACAGTAAAAATGGTTAAAACAGCTTCTAGATGAGTAAATATGTATATATGGAAGTTAGTTGCTACTCATTTCCTGGTAAATGCCTTTGGTAAACGTAGCGTTCTGTCTTTTTTATGTGTATGATTTGTAAGTGTTATTCATGTCTTGTGGTTTCCAGTGTAGAGCAGTTCTAGCGCAACTCATCTACTGGAGCTATTTTGGTATACAAATGTTCCGCAGCTGCTGAGCTGTTTCATAGCTTAACAATGTTTATCTCTCTGTATTTCTTCCTGTCTGTTTTTAACAGAGGATGAGAAATGAGGGACTTAGCAGTGGCACTTTGTCTAAGTCTTCCTCCTCAGGGATGCAGAGTTGTGGTGAGGAGGAAGGGGAGGAAGGGCCTGACTCGGTTCCCCTGCCGCCTCCTATGGCCATCCAACAGCACAGCCTTCTGCATCAGGACTCACAGGAGGACAAGGTAAATGCCAGTCACAAGAATATGTCTTTGTGGAAAAATGTTTTACTGATGTAAACAAATTAATAAACAGATTTTCTTGAAGTCAACTTGAAATCAGGCCATGTATGCTGTTATAATATATTCCTGGTCTTATGCACATATTCTCTTGAAGGCGAGCTTGACCTTCAGACCCACATAGGCACATGCAAGCAGTATTATAGGGAGGAAACTGTCCTCCACAATAAACTCCAAATTTGTATTCAGGCCTAGCTACGATTTCTAGTATGGAATGCCCACTTTTAGTGATGCAGTCAGTACCTTGCAGATCATAGCTTGCTGTGTTACTAAGAAAAATGTTACGTTGTAAACGTAAAATCTGTTCTAAATATGTTTTCATGTTGACCTCATGATGATAGGTCCTTTGATAGGCCTCTCTAACTGCTGTCTGTTTTCTCTTTGTTTCTTAATGTTCTCCAGCATTATGTTGATTTCTGTTCTGCCTCTGTTTTGTCTCAGTTTCCTTATCTCTCTATGTAGTTTACTCTCCTCCAACTCTCTCCTACCCTTACCATTTTTTGCAACCATTTTTTCTACTTTTATACCTCATGCTCACTGTATATTGTCCTTTTTGTCCATTAATTGATTTGAATACTCCACATGTCCTCAGTTATGCTTTACCAGAGCTTGTTTTTTGAGGCACAGAAACTGATCCTGTTCAGTAGCATTTCTAAAAATTTGAACTTCTGACTGTTATAGACTGAGAAAGCCCTTGACCTTGTCCGTGACCTTTCATGTGTCCCTTAATGGAGTATTCAGGAGTGCGTACCATCATATGTGATGGGCCATGTGTGCACTTACTCTTCACCCAAAATAACCTAAATATTCCAAACCAAAGTTCCCACTTCCATCCCCCCTATATATGCCCCTACCACTCTGAAATCAGCCCCTGATTGGCTGGCGAATACAGAAACCACACCCATTGCCATATTTCGACTGGAATATTTCATCCTTCATTGTAAGAACACTACAATGGTGAGCATCTTTGCAGATTCACAAAATAAATACATTTTGAAGCCTTTAGAGTTTGTGGCTCACTTTCAGACATCTTAACGAACTAGGCCTCGTGAAAAAAGACTTCACTTGCAAGTTTTTGTTTTATTTTGTTTTGTTTGTTTTTTTGTCTATTAATTTTTCGTTTTCATTTTTTTGGTGGTTTTTTGTTAGGTTTGGTTTGGTTTTTGGGGATTTTTTGTTTGTTTGTTTTTTGTTTCATTTCATTTTATTTTTGTGAGAGTCCTACTTTCTAAGATTCTAAACATTGTTGCTTTTTTTGCTTTTTTGTGTAGACTACCTCCCGTCTGTCTGGACGTCCCAGCAGCTCAGAGACACCGAGTGCAGCTGAACTGGTCAGCGCCATTGAGGAACTCGTCAAGAGCAAAATGGTAAGAATTCACAGAAGTGTAGGAAAAAACATAATGAGTCAATATTTCACATTGAATGTTGTTGTATTGTCTACTTTTTCTCTTTCACAGAATCTGGAGGACAGGCCTAGTTCTCTCCCTGTTGAGCGAGGAGATAGCAGTAGTCCTTCCTGCAATCCGTCAGATAACTCCCTCCTGTCTTCCTCCTCTCCCATCGACGAGTTGGACGAACGCAAGACTGGGTTCCTCAAGAGACGACAGTGCGTTTCTCTCCTATATATAATTATTTATAAACTAGCTCTCTAAAAATCCTAGTAGTTGTAAGGCCACACTAAAATTAAATCTCATGTGTGGATTGTTTTAGCGGCAAGGTTATGTCAGAGCTTCCAAGTATCTCTAAACAAAAGTGAAAAAGTTTTGACCTCTACACAAAATGTGTTGCAGTTTCCAACAGGTTCAGAGAGGTATCAGAGAGGTTTTTAGGTAACTGAAATGATACTTAAATAGCCAAAGAGCAAAAGAATACAAAAGAGGGAAGGTTAGAACAGAAAACAGTCATACTGACTATTTGATACTTTGTAGATGGCATTGTACATGTAGATGTAGACTCTTTACGGTCTTGGAATGCTCTTGTTTAATATAACTGGTTCAAAACAGGTACTGGGTCATGTAGCATATTGTTTATGTATTAAAAAAATGACACGCAAATTGTCTTATAAATATTGTGTCGAAGCTGAAATAGTTTGAACTTTGAGCTTCTCATTTATAAAGCTTTTCATTCAGTTCAGTTAGCTTCAAGGTTCATTCTATAGAGACCAATGCACTGAGGAACACTGACGTGAGTCATTTGAAAAGGCACATAGACAGCATTGATTCCTATACAGTACTATAATAAGCAAAAGAAATGTGTAGCACACACAAATATGGGGTACGTTTTAATTATATTTCTTAATTAGAAATATTTTTACAGGTACATTTATACTAAATTAAATGCTTTTGACTCTGCCTGCCATCTTGAGTTGTTTTTTGATTTGTATGTGAAGTGTTTTTTGAATGTGTAAGTGTTTTCTCTTTCATTTTCAGCTATGTACTGCTGGAGCTGGTGGAGACAGAGAGAGACTACGTGAGAGACCTTGGTGCAGTCGTGGAGGTGGGCTTATATTCAGTTCTTTTAGTAAAAACCACAATGAGATCACTATGGTGACCACATGTCACTGAACACATTCATTTGAGTAATCATAACTAGCAACTGTTGTCGGGGTTTAGTTTTGTATGATGAGTAGTTTATCCATCGACTGAGGAGCTTCACAATTGTTGTGTTGTGTTATTCAGAATGGTCAAGTTACTGGCTTCATATGGTAACCATACTGATGTGTTATGGCACCTGCAGGGCTACATAAGCAGGATGAAGGAGGAAGGTGTACCTGATGACATGAAGGGCAAAGATAAGATCGTCTTTGGGAACATTCACCAGATTTATGACTGGCATAAAGAGTATGCGAACATGACACACTTAAGATTCTCATTCGCGTAAATACCACCAAGACCCCCTACTTTCATTTCCTGTCTTTATTGTTGTACCTTTCATCTTTGTAGCTTCTTTCTTGGTGAACTAGAGAAGTGCTTGGAAGACCCAGATAGACTTGCACCTCTGTTTATAAGACAGGTATGAAATCATTCATTGTGGGGTTTTGACAAATATCATTAAATTGAATAGATATTCCCACCTCAGACTTACATCATGTTGCTGTGTGAGTTAGATGTTCAAACAAATAGATCAATTTGTTTGTTAACACCACAAAGCTGCAGTATCTATACTTGCAGGGTGAAAAATCTGCAACTTATGAATTACGTGTGGTTTTTATGCCCCTGAAAATGGCAAAGTTCATCTTTAAGCCGTAAAAGCAGTTAATGCACTCTCAGCTGAAAGAAAAAAAAGCTGGGAGGCACCAAATTAGATTTTGAACAAGTATGTGAACTATATTATACAGTATATAACCCAACAATACATTTAGAGTTGTATACATACTGTATAGTAGTAGATTACTTAGGATTTGTAGTCCATTATTGATTACAAAACATATTATCTCACAGCTTTTTACATAAATTTGGATATATGTTTATTTTATCCACATATATACAGTATACTCATGTAGGGTGATATATACTGTAGCATAGCTCTCATAGCACTGCCTGATTGCTTGTAGCACTTTGTAAACTATATTATCACACAGCTCTAATTTAATGTTAAAGATATTAAGATATTATAAACATTAACATCATGTTTTTTCTATAAAGCTGTTTTGGAACACTGTATAATGTGTAAAGCACTATACAAATATATTTGACTTTTCTGACCATACAGTAAAAGTCAAATGTTGTTTTTGGACCCCAGTTACTTTTATTGTGAAACATTTTTAAAAATACTTCCTTTTGCATTCAACCGAATAAAAACATGTTAACAGTGTCACGAGTGTATGAAAATTATGACAGATTAATATTTTTGGGTAAACTTTTTTGTTTAAAAATGTGATGCTTGTAGTTAAAGAAAGTGGTCAGTGTGTTATATGCAATATCTTAGTGAACAGTTGAAAAACTAACAATTGTGCTTCATTGTTATTTAATTGCTGAATAGTATTGAACCTTCTTTTCCTGTATTCTACTGCATAGATGTGGATTTACTTTTCCTTCAGTCTGAGGTTTATTCATTAATTTTTTTTTGGTGTGAAAGGGCTTTTTTCTTATATTAAAAACAAACAAACAATCAAGGCCTGCTCATATTTAAAAAGTAATGTAAAATGCATTACTTTTAAAAGTAACTTTCCCCAACACTGTGAATAGTAGCTGTTTGCATATTTAGCACAACTTGAAAGCTGCATAGAACAATCAGCATGAAGGACGGGAACTATCCTGTTTTGTTTTTTTTTAACCTTGCTTAATATGATGAGTAAGTTTTGACCTTCTTTGTCTGAAATTCTGTTTTGGCTTCAGGAACGAAGACTGCACATGTACATTGTGTACTGCCAAAACAAGCCCAAATCAGAGCACATTGTTTCAGAGTACATCGACACATATTTTGAGGTAAGACTCAAGTCACTGCCTACATTCTCCCTGGCATTTAAACATGAGTCATAAAAAGTTAGACAGACTCATAACCACTTTATCTCGTCTTTTCTTTATATCTTCATCAGGATTTAAAACAGAGGTTGGGCCACAGGCTACAGATCACAGATCTACTGATTAAACCAGTGCAGCGGATCATGAAATACCAGCTTCTGCTGAAGGTCAGGCAGTGAAATTGCAGTAGCAATGTTGTCAATTCTTGCAGTACTACTGACCCATCTTTATGTAAAGAATAGATGTTGAGAAAAGATCATTATCTTTCAACATGAATGTTTTTCATATTGTTCTGGTTGTAGGATTTTCTCAAGTTCTCCAAAAAGGCTGGTTTGGACACTATAGAATTAGAGGTAAGGGTAAGGGAGATAGTTTGTATGCCATCTTTGTGCATTACCTATGCAGGGCAGAAGCAACACAAACTCGTTGTGATTTCACACAGGATGTTTTTGCAGTCCGTTCCTTATCCCCAGTTATTTACCACAAACACAACATGTATCCAAATGTCGTTAGCCTATACTGAAAGTGTTTTTTTCTGCATTGCGATCCTATTTTATCACAGTACGGTTAAAAATCTAATCATAGACATGTTCACGTTTAAACTCAATATACAAATGCATTCAATACGTTGTTTATATTATGTTGCTTAAAAAAGTGGAAACACATTTAAATACAGCATATAAGCCTACTTTTTTGTGTTAGGCTTTCATAAATATTTGAAATTAAAACTTACCACAGACAGAAACAAAACTTTTACTTTTTTTTTTTTTTTTTAAATTTAACTTTAACACATAATTCATCCAGCACCATTTATACAAATATAAATGATACTCAAATCACGCAGCTTGTTAAGGAAAAGAAAATGCCATTTGTGTGACATTTCTAAACAACCAGTCATCACTCAATCAAATAATTCCGCTAATTTATGGCTAGGAGATGATAAAACATAAATAATATTACAACTGTAACCAGATCCATATCTACAGCCCACAATATTATAGAAATTAATGTGGGAATCTTTGATTTGGGCTATAGTAAACCACATACAGTAGCAACACCATAGGAACCACCCTTAATATCTTTGCAGTATGGTGGCAAATTTCACACAGGTATTCTTTTAGAATGTGAAAATGTAAAAATCTAGTACTAAGCTACATATGCTCTCTCACAGAAAGCAGTAGAGGTGATGTGTGTTGTTCCAAAACGCTGCAATGACATGATGAATGTTGGACGCCTTCAAGGATTTGATGTAAGATGCATTTCTCTTACCTTATTTGTAAAAGTTTGTGAGTGTGTAGGTGGAAAGCCAAAAGCACATCCATTAACAGTTGTACTGTATGTACGTAAATCAGCAGGAAGGCCACAAGCTATTCACAAATGTTTTTTGTTTTTTTGTTTTTGTTTTTATATCAAAACTAATCAAACCAAATATGACAGTAAGTTTTTGTCATTTTGTTAATAGAGTTTAGATGGCTGACAAAAATATTCACAATCCGAGCAAATAAAACAGTGACCTTGCCTCCAATTAAAAAGTGTGGGAACATCACTGTACAATATTTCAAAATAACCATGTACTTGTTGTGGATGTTTTTTTTTAAGTGCAAATGTTGTTTTTGGACCCCAGTTACCAGCACATGCAAGTAAATTTGAACTGTTCTGAGGACTAAACATTGTTTATTTTTTATTTCTGCTTTTAGGGTAAAATTGTAGCCCAGGGAAGACTTCTTCTCCAAGACACCTTCTTGGTCTCCGACCAGGATGGTGGTCTCCTTTCCCGCATGAAAGAGAGGCGTGTCTTTCTCTTCGAGCAGATAGTTATCTTCAGTGAACCTCTGGATAAAAAGAAGGGCTTCTCTATGCCAGGCTATCTGTTTAAGAACAGCATAAAGGTGTGTAGACAGAACCACTGCTGTAGAAAACATTTTGCTCAAGACACATTATAGCAAGTAAAACATCTCTTGTCTCTCTCTTTCTCTCTGTTCTGCAGGTCAGTTGGTTGGGTCTAGAAGAGAGTCCTGACAATGACCCTTGTAAGTTTATTTTGACCTCAAGGTCATCCACTGGCAGTACAGAGCACTATGTCCTCCATTCCTCCAACCGGGCAGTTTGCTTGGCCTGGATCCAACAGATCAGCAGCATCCTGGAGAATCAGAGAAACTTCCTCAATGGTAACACTATATGTTGCATTACACGAGAAGTGTCCAATCCAGCTCTTGGAGGTTTAGCTCCAACCTGCCCTAACACATGTGCCTGGATGTTTTTTGTAATACTAGACATTGCTAGTTTTAATGTGTTTAACACAAGCTAAAAAGCAGAATAGTGCCTCCCCCAGGAGGAGGATAGGACACCTCTGATTTAAATAAAATGCTAAATGACACGACTTAATTGTTAAATAATAGTTATGGACTGGGATTTGAAGATAATACTGCAGGAATAGGGTAGCCAAGGTCAACTAGTTATCCAACAACTGATAGCTGACATCACTTACCTCTTGTTTTCTTCTCAGCACTGACTTCACCCATTGAATACCAACGGAATCATGTTGGGGCAAGTGGTCTGGGTGGACCCAGCAGCAGTGGACTTCCAGGTGGAAGCAGCAGCTCTGCCATGGGTCCCAGCTGTGGCTCTCGGTCCCGAGCTTCCCGAATCCCTCAACCTTCTTCTCGTCTCCCTCAACCCGTGCAGCACCACCATGCCCCCGCCCCAGATGACCGCACTTCAGGTATGTGTCCTTTTCCTGACCAGGACCTAAACGGTGAAATCCCTAGGATGAGGGTCCTGGAGAGCCCCTTGAAGGAGCTACGCGAGGAAGCCCAATCAGGGACACCCATTCCAAGGGCCACAGTCACACCCCTGTCTCTCACCCTAACAAAGCCCCGTCTCAGAGTCCCCTCGCCTATTCTCTCCCCCTTGAACCCTCAGAACTTTACAGTCCAGAAGGGCTCCCCGTTTTGGGCCTCAATGCCAGTCTCGCCTACTGGCAGGCCTGGCTCTTACACAGAGCAGAGTGACACTTTGAGTCGCAACCAGTGTCAGACTCGCAGGCACTCCACCCACAGTAAGGAGTTGGACCGCATCAGTACTTGCTCTTCCACCAGTGAGCAGTCCCTGCATTCCACTCACAGCAATGGGGTAAGAGCCAAACTCTAGCTCCTGGCTTCAGTGAGGCCTAGTCCTGCTTCACCTCCACCTCCGGCTTCATACTAACCCGCTGGGGTATACTGTATGCGCGTTGACCTGGAACTAAGAAGATTCACACAGGCTTTTGTGTATATTAACTGGCCTGGTTTGACTGTGCTGAGCAACTAACAACGTACACTGTTAACCAGGATAACTACTTGAGAGTTTCTCAGAATCTCTGTACATCCGTTGACTATTTCTGCTGATCTGCTCTGAACTGGCAGGATGTTCTTTCTCTAACTGCCTGAGAAGACCTAATATGCAAGCATTGGGAGCACATAAACCACAGCCAACTAACAATTACTAACTGTTTTTCTTTTTAACCTGCTTACAGCTTTTTTTCTTTTTTTTTTGGGATAATACATTTACAAATATATTGTGGGGTTACTATTGAGAATTTGGAGTAAGACATATCAAGGGACTTTTCCTTTTCTTTTAAAATAGCAAATAGATTGTATTTGCATCAGAAGCAAGTATAAAGCTTAGGGATATTAGGGGAAGGTATATTCTCATTTTTAGAGAGCATTTGATTGGACTTATATATATACTAGCATATAGTTTTGAAATTAAAAGACCACAAAACTCCAATGTTGATTTCATGGTGTCTTTGAGGATGTTCCTCTTTTAACCAATAGTTTTAAGGGGTAATCACACTGAAAGCAATTTGCAGCAACAAAGAAGCCAGAAGTTATTCATTTTTAATGATAGTAACCAATTAGAAGCAACATGAGCGATAGAGACTGTTTATAATGCGACAAAGTTCAACATGTTGTGGTGATCATCAGTGGTAACATAGACATTTGTGCTCATCCACCTCATCATATACTTAACCAACAGTACAGTGTCTGGACAACCATCAGCAATTTAACTGTGAACTGTCAGTGTGAACAACTCTTAGGATCTTGTAAACTAATTGTAAATCTTTTCCTAGAACTGCTCTCGCTTGCTTTGTTCTTGCTTTCCGATCAGCTCACTAAATATTTTCAACATTCTTCATATGCAAACATATTTAATTAAATTAAAAATAATTTAAGAAATATATATATATATATATATATATATATAATATAAAAGTTGCTTCTCTGATGTTTTGCTGTGTTTTTGGTTTTAGAGTGAAAGCAGCAGCAGCAGCAGTGTGTCAACCATGTTGGTGACCCAGGATTACGTGGCTCTAAAAGAAGATGAGATCAGTGTGTACCAAGGAGAGGTTGTGCAGATATTGGCCTCTAACCAGCAAAACATGTTTTTAGTTTTCCGTGCCGCCACAGAACAAGGCCCAGCAGCCGAGGGCTGGATCCCCGGCTACGTTCTGGGTCACACCTCCACCATCATTCCCGACTACCCCGATGGAACCCTCAAGTGAGAATTGGTTATTAATTGTTATTGATTATAGACGGGCTTTTTTATTATTGTGTTTGGTATTATATTATATCATGACAATGAGACAACATAGCCTTAAAATCCATTATCCTATATATTTTAAAGTTTAAAGAGGATACTCAAATGGGACTTGATTTTATTGTTTAAGGAATTGATTGGGTTTTGAGAACCATATTTAAATATATCCTTAAATATATTTTTAAATATTCAGAAATGTCCATAATGTGCTAAAATATGCTTTGAAATTTTAATTTGCATAAATATATGTTCTATCAACATATCTTTGACCATTTTTGTGTATTTTTGAAAATATATTTTAAAAAATATAGGTATATTTAAGAAAAAAAGAAAAGTATGTTTGTATTTCTTTTAATTTGTAGTCTGTAACACATATGAACATACAATACATTTGAAAATTATACAATTATGAAATAAGCTTATAATATAACAATAAAAATAATATTAATGTAAATAGTCTTATAAAATATGCATTACTTAATTATTCATGTAATTTGATCTATTCCATACACATTTACATTTACCTCAAATGTAGGCTACTATACAACCTTTTTGATCCTAAAATTGATATATATGGGGAAATATGTTTTAGGGTTAAAACGTAATATATTTTCTATTTCAAAAATACACTTCATAGTTCAGTAACACTTTACAATAGGGTTCATTAGTTAACAACATTATTTAATAAGAGCAATACTTCTACAGCATACATTAGTCTTAGTTAATGCTAATTTAAGCATTAACTAAAGCATTATTAATATCACATAAGTATCTCGTAAGTTGTATTTGTTAATATTGGTTAATGCAATGTGAGCTGACATGAACTAACGATGAATGATTGCATTTTTATTAACTATTGTTAACAAAGATGAATAAATACTGTAATAAATATATTTTTCATAGTTTTATTCATGTTGGTTAATACGTTAACTAATGTTAACAAATGACACCTTATTGTAGTGTTACCCATATTTCATTTTCACTGTTTACAACATATCAACATATATAAGATGCGTATTAAGAAGATGTTTTAAGTATGTAAGTAAATTCATTTCGAGTTTATGTTGACGTCAGATTTAGGAAGTAGGTGTGAAATGTAGTAGGCTTATGATGCCATTGTTTTTAAAAAGATTATAGTCTAACTGTGAATAGTCAATGCTATATTTGTCATTCAGGAAGTCTTCATCGTGGCACACAGCTCTACGCATCAGACGAAAGTCCGAAAAGAGAGACAAAGAGGGCAGGAAAGAGAGCAAACCGGAGAATGGCTATCGCAAGTCTAGAGATGGATCAGCCAATAAGGTTTCTGTAAAGGTACTACCTTAACAGTCTAATCATTCATTATGTAATCATTACTTAGACAATTTCTACATACAGTATGAACATTCAACATTACATTATTTAATTTTGCAGCTTTTGAATCCCAACTACATTTATGATGGTAAGTTATAATATTGTTCTTTCGTTCTTGGAAATCTCTCTGCATGTATTAAATGGTTCACGTGTCATAATGAAACAGCCAAATGACTGTACGTTTCTGATTTGCTGGCAGCAGTTCCCCCAGAGTTCGTGGTCCCCCTGAGTGAGGTGTTGTGCGACAGGGGTGACAGTGTAACTCTCCGCTGTAAGATCTGTGGGCAGCCCAAAGCCTCGGTCTGTTGGAGGGGGCCTGACCAGAGCACTCTCAGCAATGGTGGAAGATACACACTCACACAAAGGTAAAACCAGGACACAGACATTGCTTTACATGCCATGCACTCATACAGACTGCAGGGGGCACTTTTGCTTTATGGTTTACGATCCTGTTTATTGTGATGGGTGTACAATCATTTTGCTAGTTTCATAACTGTTTACCGAAAGAAACATTTTCCATGCTAAATATTTCTTTGAAATTGTCTTCACGCTGTTCACTGACTGGACAAATTTGGCTGTATGAACAAACAAATGAGTTTAGTTAATTTAGTTTCGGATTGACAAACTTAATCTCTCATCTTTCGCACAATATCTGAACTTGAACTTGAACTCGATAGCTGATTTCATTTGTGAATAAATTCCTACTTACATTTTTGAATTGTAAAAATCAAACAAAAAAAAAAGGCAAACCTTCAAATTAGCTGAAGATAGCTGAAGATCCACATGGCTCAAAATGATACTTTTGGTGAGGAAGTGTAAATGTTTTAGCTAAAAATTGTTATATGTTACATGAACTTACTGTTATAATAGCAATGCATCATATTATGCATAATTACATGCTAGTGACCTTAATGCTAACCCTAACTGTATAGTAAGTACATGTGGTTAATTAAAATTACACAGTAATTAGATGTATAATTACACTGTAACAAGGACACCTTAAAAAAAATTATTGTATAAATATTTTTCTGCTTTTGGAGCAGAATTTTATTAATTTTTTTTTATGGTTGAGGACCCTCATTGTGCTTTCCTTTCACCTGCTGATTGTGCATACCTTCTGTTACATGTTTTTTGAAAATTGAAATGCTGTAAAAATTTAAGTAAAAATAAAATGTGATGCACCTTGTATTTTCCAAAAGGGATTTATTTTCTGGTAATGACTAGCTGACTGTACGTTATGTTGCGTATAAATTAATATAGTTCTACAATCTGTCATTGCTATCGGTTTGACGAACCTAACCTCTCATGTTTGCACAGTACCTCATTTCTTTTGTGAGCAAAATTCCTAATTACATTTTTGAATTGTAAACATAAATTGCTTAAAAAGAAAGAAAAAATGGCACAAGGAGAAAGATATTTATGCCATTTTCTCACAAAAAAACCATATAGCTATTGATTATGCATATGTTGCTTATTACATGATTCCTAAACAAATTAATAAATGTGCATTAAATAATGATATCCATTTTAATTAATTAAATTATTTTGAAGATCATTTAATTTGCTTCTGAGATCAAATTGGTCAAGATGAAGAGTTTATTTGCAAAAACAGATTATTTAAAAATGTATGTTTTTAATTGTGTTATCATGTTTTCATTTTTTATTGTGTCAGTTAGCTGTTTTTTAAAGTAATTTTTAACCTAGTTAAAATAACCCAACTGCAGTTTGACTAAGATTAATCAAAATGCACATTTCAAAATCACGATTTTTGAGAATTATTAAAAATGGACATATCTGTTTTTGCAAATGAACTTTTCATATGTAGTTTAGCAGTAATTATACAACAATATATTTTAATAGACTATGCTGTATATTTTTGTTTTTGTACATTACATTTTATAAATTTTGCCACCTTTGCCAATTGTTTAATGTTTGTTCAGTGAGACAGGGGAAGTGACCCTCCGTATCTCACCTGCCTCTCTGGACGACAGCGGCACCTACACTTGCATCGCCTTTAATGACGTGGGCTCAGTGACATCATCAACCTACCTCAGGGTGCTTGGTCAGTTGATTTTCAGTGAACACTGCTCAAAACAATAGTTTTAATAGTAGTTGATTTACAGGCGTTGTTGTTTTTCGTAGGCACGTCCTGTGATGGGATCCTCTGGAAGGATAACTTTGAGTCCCTCTACACTGAAGTCATGGAACTGGGGAGGTATTGTCCAAATGAAATGTTCTGACATACTGAATTAATCAAATAATATTTTTATACACACAGCTAACATTCTAAAACAGCTAATGTTTGTTTTCTGTCTGTCTGTAGAGGCAGGTTTGCTGTCACTAAGTGGTGTGAGCAAAGAGGAAGCCGGCGATCAGTGGCCGCTAAGCTAGTAAATAAGAAGCTAATGCGTCGAGAGCAGGTGGTTCAAGAGCTGGGTGTCCTACAGTGTCTTCAGCATCCTCACCTGGTGGGCCTGCTGGACACCTACGAGACCCCAGCCAGTTACATTCTCATCCTGGAGATGTACGTGGACTACTTTACTTTATCTGTAACAGTACAGTCTCACACATGATGTCAATGCTAATGATAATACCATCAGTTCATTTAAGACTGATGGAAAGTGTTTTTTTTTGGTTGGTTTTAACAATTTATTTATTTTGTTTTTTCACATCAGCGCTGATCAAGGTCGTCTTCTGGACTATATTGTTAGCTGGGGGAACCTAACAGAAGAAAAGGTGTCTCTTTATCTACGGGACATTTTAGAAGCTTTACACTACCTTCACGCATGCAGGATTGCTCATCTTGACTTGAAGGTGAGCCTTTCCATAGAATTATTCATAATAAATTAGTCGATACCCAGATGGCACTTGACTGGTGGTTCTCAACTAGTGAACCTAAGAATTAATTTTTTTAAGAACAAGGAGATCCCGAACGTCTTGTTAAAAGTGTAATTTTTAGTATTGGAGAAAAAAAAAATTATGTTTGTATTTGGTAGAAATTTCTGAGAAATACATTTCTTAGACATTTCTGAATAAAAAACCTTACCCTGTACTTTTTGGAAACAAAATGTAAATGCATTAGTCATAAAAAGCATAACCCTAAAGAACATTCATTTCCTGAAACATATGTTCAGTTTTTAGATTTAGCTAATTACATTTACATGTTTTTGTAATTATTTTATATTTATTAATTTAGCATACAGTTTCATCCAAAGACATACAAGTGAATGAGATGAGACGTGCTTACATTACAAAGTTTCAAACATTGTCTGGAATAGTATAGAGGAGGGATTTAAGAGCTGTCTGAGAGTAAGCATGATGCTTACTGTATGTACCTCAAACAAAAGCGAAACACAAATTGCTCAAATTTAAACTGCTGCAGGACAGCTTGGTTCTTAAGTGAATATTTATATACACAGAGTATTAAGCAAAAAGGGATGCAAGGATTTAATATGAATCAGTGCATGGATCAAATGACTAAAAAAAAGTGTGTCAATACAACACATAAATCTAAATATAAGTAATATATCAATAAGATATGCTAGAGTACTAGCTTGATTTATGAAAACAGGTCAGATTATTTCTTAATCATATTATATATATTTTTAATATTATTATTATTTAATATATTGAGTACCTCATTTTGTTTTTCAGTCAAAAAGGTTGAGATCCACTGATTTAGATGTCATATTTAGAATGTAATATGCTGAGATATTATGAGATGAACAGTATTATGTATGTGTTTACAATGTATAATATTTAGGAAATATATTTTAACATTCATCAGAAAAATCTTTATTATAAGCAAACACGAATTGCTTCTATTTTAATACTTTGCCACTCTTAGAGATTCTGTGATGTCTGTGGTTAAAAAAAATAATAATAATAAGGTGGGAGGTCATTTTATCCCATCTTTACTATAATACTGAATAATGCAATTTTATATTTTATTTGTATTTTAAGTTAGAGACTACTTTGCTCTTTTGAATAGTTGACTGGATTACATAATTCTGAAGTCAAGTGTTGCTATTTAATTTCTATTTTTACGTTTCGAACCTGTCATGTGTTTTTTTTTCCCATACTTATATCCATTATGTGATTTTTCAGCCCGAGAATGTATTAATCGAGCAAACGTCAACCCAGCCTCTAGTCAAACTGACAGACTTCGGTGATGCGGCACATCTCTCCAACACCCCGTACATCCACCCTCTGCTGGGCAGCCCAGAGTTCTCCGCCCCTGAGCTGGTTCTGGGTGAGCCCGCGGCTCTGGCTTCTGACCTCTGGAGTCTAGGTGTGCTAGCATATGTGATGCTCAGCGGGGCGTCCCCTTTCCTGGACGAAAGTGTCGAGGAGACCTGCCTCAACATCTGCCGCCTCGACTTCAGCTTCCCGGAGGACTACTTCCACGGAGTGAGTCCGGCGGCGCGGGACTTGGTATGCATCCTGCTCCAAGGCGAGCCGTGCAGACGACCCTCTGCACAGTTTTGTTTGCGTGAGCAACCGTGGCTGCAGCCCAACACCGCTTCTGGAGCAGCTCGCCTCGACACTTCCAGACTCATCTCTTTTATAGAGCGGAGGAAACATCAGAACGACCTGCGACCCGTGGCCAGTTTCCGAGCATTCCTGCACAGTCGCCTGCTTAGCCAGAGCTGAGAGAAACGTAAAAGTGTGAATCTTCTTCTCCTGCAGTCCTGAGTAGGATATTAAGGAAAGTATAGTTTGCTAATGCTGAAATCTCCTTTTAGAGTCATTCTGAAACAGTTCTGGGTCTCTGTTACTGTAACTGCTGCTGACAAAACTCTGAAGTTCCCTTTTCCGACCCTTTTAAAATCATTTCTGCTACATGTACATGTTCTCTCTTTGTATGGACAAAACTCACAAGAAAAAAAAATGTGAATAAGGGGGATTCTTTTAAAGGTTTTTTTCCCTGAGCCAGAAAGGTCTAGCCTCATGTTTGAAAAGTATTTCAAATCAGGTTGTTTCAGTGGAGTACTGTAATTTGAATAGCTGCATTCAGGAAAGATTACATTTTGTACAAACCATGTATAGAAGCACAGTAAAGATGATATCTTTATCCTGAACGTTTTGGAAGGGAAAAAAAAAGCTTATTTAAAGGGAAGTAAAGTTACACTATGGCATTCATCTCAATTCCCATGTTTGATAAACACACAGTCATATTGGTCATCGATCATAACAAATAAATACGACTTTTAACAGCTGCAGCTCTACTCAAGAAGTAAAAGATAAGCTTTTGGTTTCAACTCGCATCTGTCTATCAGCCTTATGTTGTAAATAAACTGGACCTGCCTTCATTCATGTTAATTTGCAGTGTTTGAAATGCTTTCTCATTGGCTGCTCATGACTTTCAACTGACCAGTTAGAATACAAGCTGGAAAGCCACTGAAGGCAGGAAGTGTCGGCAACCACAGCAAATGTGCACTCTTTGTAACTTGTTGAAATGTGCAATGTTGGGGCTTTAACATTTTTGCAGCTATTTATAATGATTCATGTTAAATCAACATTGTTTAGTACGTGTCAGCTACCGCGAGTTGAGATATGATGTGTCCGTGGCTCTTTTGCTGAGTTTTTTGTGTTCAGTATTATTTTGTAAGCTTAAGCCTCATTGGTGAAAAATCATTTTGTGTCTTTGTCACACTTTCGTTACGAATGTCGTTATTTTTATCGTTATACCAAAGTTAATCCTCGTGTAGCTAAATGCTTCTTCTTCTCGCTGTTTGGTGGTTATAATTTGTAACAATAAGTTATGAATGCAGTTCTGACTCCTGGAGCAGGAGTTCACTTGTATTGATTGTTGATTTATTTATTATGTCTTGTTCGGTTTTTGTTAATCGAAATGAATTGAAGTAGTGCTTCATATTGTCAGATTATTAGGATTTTTATTTCCATATCTGCTCATTGTAGCAGTAGTCTGTTATTATAAGTTTGCATGACTAAATGACAAGAATTATTCTTTGCTTTCAGTTCATGTTGTTTTAAATACAATGAGATCGTTCCCCATGTACTGTTTCTGCTGTACAGGGAGAAAATCTAAAGTGAATTGCCTCCAAATTGTGGCTTGAAGTTTAAGAGGCAAGTTGCAGTGCTCTAATAATCCAAAATAACAACTGTCAACCCTTGTCACTAAAACCTATTGCAATTATTGCTGAATATAAAGGAGGTAAATATGCTGGGTCAGTAATGTTAGTATGTTTTTTCATGTTTTATTTAATTTAGTTTCTCATAATGTATAGATGTACAGACACCATTAAAAAAACCTGGACGTAGCGACACCCTGTTTTTTACATAATGTCATTTTAAATGTTTTTGACTCTATATTAATTTTGCATGTATATTTCTTTGTACAGAAACCATACATGTTCGCACATTCTGTGCTGTACATAAGTTACTTTACCCTCGGTTATTTTTGAGATTAAACATCTGAAACATTTTATTCGTACAACTAGTCTCCAGTGTCTTTGTCTATAAAGTGTGTGTGGGATTGGAAGAATTAGCATTGTTGCCGTACAGTAAGTTTAATGTTTTGCTAATATCTATGCTGATCTGAGGATTAGTATTTTTACATATTTCCTGTCTGTGTCTCTTGGGGCCTCAGACCATGTTAAAACCATCCAGAGCGTCAGAGGAAAGAGGCAGGTGTGAAAACTACATCTGCAGGTGCTGTGATCGTGGTAAGATCTCCAAAACAGTTAAGGTTAAATGACTGATTATGCGCTCGCCCTGATTTTATCACAGTGGTGTGGGCATGCGCACACAATTGTAAGAGCGTTACAGTGAATTGTTTGTTTTTTTAAGAACAAAATAAATCGATCGTGAATTCATATGTGCACATTGATTTGATTACATTTAACCAATCAGGAAATGTAATGAATATGCAAAGTCATAGGCCAAAAAATTTGCAATTAGGCCAAAAAAAAAAATGCATTCTGGTTATTATGTATGCTGGTTTCCGGTTTCGTGTTAATTAAGAATATGTATTAAAGAAGAAGAAGGAAAATGATGCTTCTACAGAAAAGTTTGTGACTGTTTTTGCAACTTGCAGCTTCGGTGGTTGTTCGTCTGATTGTGTGAATATAGCTGCTTTGTTTTTAAAAGGTGTGAGAAGTTTGTTTTCGAGTTTAAACTGTGGCTAATGTTGTTCTGCAGTCACCCACACATACCGTCTGTTCCTTTCGAGAACCACGTATGCCTTAGTCTGTTTCAATCTCTCAAGAAAGACTCTGACGTTCAAATAATTCCATTTAGTCTCCCAGCCCAGACAGGTGTAAGATAACCAGCTGAATAAATTAAATGATCTCTATAAACCTTTCATACTGAAAATAAAACCTCAAATTCAAACTTCCATAAGTATGAATAAAAAATTCCCCCTCTCGCGTTGCTTTCTAAGAAATCGTGACAATAGTTTCCATGACTCATTTTTGTATTTAGCTAATTTACGCTTGAAATAGGTTGTCTGTAATAACGGGGTATTGACATCTGTGACTTTGTGCAGTTATTAAAAACTGTTTTGTAAAGCGTACAGAAAACCTACCACTAGGAGGCGCACTTTAATTAGAAGAAGCCTAATCATTCAAGATGTCTAATAATATGGTGTCAGTGCATGAGAAACTTATCAGTATGATATATTTGTGGTTTGTAAATGTGGTGATGATTTGATCAGATATCTTCCTGTAACACTGATATTACCTGAGATAACATACAAAGTTATCAGTTCTTCTCTGTTATTGCAGTCTTTGATGCAGCATGGAAACAAAACGGTCCTTGGGTTAGTTTATCTTGAAGCATAGAATAGGCTACTTAAAATACATCAATGTTTAAAAGGTAAGGGTGTTTCTTGTGGTCTTAATGAATTCTATTTCTGTGCAAAATATTGGAACAGTTAGCTAATGTAGTTACAAAACAACTTTTAAAGAGTATATGTTTTTATTTAACAAAAATTAACAAAATATTTAAGCATTGTTATTACATAGTCAGCATAGTCATGCTATTATATATTCAAAGCATGCAAATTAAATGATTTCACAACATTTAAGTTTCAAACCAACATGTTAATAAGTGAAAATATTTCAGGTTGGATGGAGTTATTTAAATAAAATGTCAAATCGCTCAAGCAAAGTTCCTTATTTGTCTTGTACAGAAATAATCAAAAATCTCATTCCTCAAGAGACAATATTTGCAAAAGTTATAAGTTATAAGTTATTATTTTTAGTCTTTTGTTTCTAATTGAATACTATGATTTCTATTGTTTAAATATTATTCACTTAAAATGACAAACATAAAATATTAAGCAGAACAATATATGTATAACTAATCAATTCATGTTAAATTATATAGCAAAGAAATACTGTGATATAAATTAACTTATGCAGTCTGCATGCAATTAAATGTATGTAAAAGAAGACAATATAGTCTACTGACTTAAATATGCATATTAAATATTTGAGGAACAGTGAAATACTTAATATGGTATAATATGTGATTTACTTAATATGGATGGATTCGATGTTCCATGCAGATTTGCTTACATACAGTATGTGTATGGTAATTGCCAAAAAAGGGAAGCCTTTTTTTCTGACTTTAGTGCTGGTTTCATGTTTCTATCTGTTATTGCAGAGAACACCAGGAGGCGACATCGCATATTAAATGTTTGCCTGTCCTGGTGCTTTGGGTACTTTTGAAAACGTTTTTCTTCCCACGGTAAGGTTAATTATGTTAGGGTATCGTTCCTTAAAGTAAGTGGTTATATGTCTTTTGTACGGACAATGCCATTTCCTCCACCCTCCACCTTATTCACTTAGAAAACAAAGACTCTTATGTTAGAATGCTGTTCACTGACTTCAGCTCAGCATTCAATACAATAATCCCACAACAGCTCATCAACAAACTAAACCTTCTGGGCCTTAACACCTCCCTTTGCAACTGGATCTTGGACTTTTTAACTGGAAGAGCTCAGTCAGTCCGTGTCGGCCAGAACACCTCGAGCACTACCACACTGAGCACAGGTGCCCCACAGGGCTGTGTGCTCAGCCCGCTGCTCTTCACGCTGCTGACTCACGACTGCACTGCCAAGTTCAGCTCCAACCAGATCATCAAGTTTGCTGATGACACAACGGTGGTAGGTCTCATCAGCAACAACGATGAAACACACAACAGAGAGGAAGTGGCACAGCTGCTTGAAAGGTGTGGTGCAAACAACCTGTCCCTCAATGTGAGTAAGACAAAAGAGATTGTGATGGACTTCAGGAGGAACTCTGTTGACCACCCCCCACTGACCATCGACAGCTCGGCTGTGGAGAGAGTCAGCAGCACCAATTCCTGGGGGTGCACATCACGGAGGATCTCACCTGGCCCTCCAACACCATGTCACTCTCCAAGAAGGCACAACAGCACCTACACTTTCTCCGCCGGCTGAAAAGGGCAAGTCTCCCTCCACCCATCCTCACCAAATTCTACAGGGGAACCATTGAGAGTGTGCTGACCAGCTGCATCACTGTCTGGTACGGGAACTGCAGTGCTGCTGACTGCAAGACCCTACAACGGACAGTGAACACGGCCGCAAAGATCATCGGTACTCCTCTCCCCTTCCTTCTGGACATTTTCCTTGCACGATGCTCAGGTAAAGCCACCAGTATCATGAAGGACCCCACCCACCCCTCCCATCATCTCTTTCAGCTCCTGCCATCAGGAAGACGCTACAGGAGCATCAGAGCCTGCTCTGCAAGACTGCTCAACAGCTTTTTCCCCCAGGCTGTGAGAGCCCTCAATTCCAACCACCTCACCCCCCTCTGAAATCCTTATACACCATGCAAACTGTTGAAAAACTCAAAACACAATTTTTGCACCTCTGAGTGTGCTACACACAGGTGAGTGGGCTTGACAAACCACCTGTAGTAACGCTTTCTTTCATCTCTATATGCACCAGACACCAGACACAATTAGGTGTCCCCAAACAAACAAGCCAGAGGCGACAGCGGAAAGGAACCAAAACCCCATCCATGAGAGAATGGGGAAAAAAACCTTGGGAGAAACCCCACTTAGTTGGGGTCAGTTCTCCTCTGGCCGAACGCCCAGCACCTAATTTCCTGTTCAATTTTAAGTGCATGTCAGATTGTTCAAAGGACTTATAGTGTGTGTGTGTTTGTGTGTATTTGGTTCCGGTGATCTGTCCACAGGGCTCATCTACATGTTCTGGTCTTCGATGAAGATTGTCTCTTTGTGCTGATACACCATCTGATCTGGAGACGGGCTGAGGAACAGAATAAGAGAGAAACAGACTAATATTAGCGTAGATGCCATTCTTTTTACGATGTAACGAGTA
>JAUMHE010000068.1:5154322-5170447 GCA_032359235.1 Enteromius mattozi | reverse complement strand
ATATTACTTCGTCGTCATCAGCTGGACGCAGACGTTAGGTTTCTTAAGTCACCTCTTCAGTTTAACAGCAAATAATGTTGTTGTTGGGGGGTTTTTTTTCAGAAAACGGTGACATGAAACGCTAACGTTAGCTCGTTCGCATCGACAAAAAAGCACAAAAAGCCACATGTTCGGAAAAATGGGGTAGTAACATTAGCTTACATTCAACATCAAGTTCACCACAGTCATAACATACACAGTATGTAACATAACTGCTAAAACAAAACGCGTTTCTGACACAAAATATCGATTAACGTTAAATATTTAAAATAATACTCTTTTACCTACCTTACGACGAAGTTCAGAAGTCCATCAGTCCTTCGTGCAGCAGAACTGGAGTCGTGTCATGGCGCGCTTTCTGAACATTTAACTCTCGATGTGGTGTTAAAACACGCTCCTGAACACCAGTGAATGAACTCCAAAATACAACATAGCGAGGGAGTATCCCGTAACACAACGTGTATTTAAAGTTAAAACTCCTAATGTTTGAACTCCGAACTTGCTTAACGGCTTGAGGAGTGACGTAGCAGCAATGTGATTGGATAATAGTTAACACATGTTGTGTTGGACACACTGTGTTGTTTTTCTTTCTTTCTCTCTATCTCTCTTTTACACTTGATCAGCTTTAAATTACACAAAATGGGTTAAAATAGCCATAACACAAAAAATGTGTTATTAATTAACACATCCATTTTGCTTGGGGCACGTGCGTGTGACGTCACACTCCACCTGAGTCCGTTTCGCCAGAGGACTTTTTGTCTGATGCCTTTTAATCTGAGTCCGTTTCGCCCTATGCCTGATTGTACGAGACCAGACACCGAACGTCGTTTTTTTCCCAGACCTGAAGCCTTTAAGTCTAAGTCACGATGCTGTTTGTGCCATTGACAAAAAGGCCTTTTAGTCTGAGGCATGACGAATTTTCATTTTATGACTGAGGTCTGAGGATGCCCTAAAATGTACACCGTACTGCTGCATTGTGACTTACGAGTGTGTGGCAAGTTACTAGTGATTTTAAACATGTTCAAAAGAAGAATTTTGACCCGGAAGGGTCATAATTTAAGGATAAATTAAAAGAAAGAATCTGAGATCTCAATGCAGACAGGTATGTTTAACCACATCTCATGGCTGTGGTAAATGTGTGCAATATTTAACGACACTCCGACACACTGGACAGCTTCGTATGTTAAAGAGTGAGGAGTTTGTGATATTTATCATGTACTAATATCCTAACTGTTTTTTATGTGCGAGCTGACATATTGTAACACTGCAAAAAAAATAAATAAAATCATGAGAGTTTTTCAGTAATGGATTATTAACTAGAATGTCAGTGCGATCGCAAATTAATTGATTTTATACAACAGCTCAACAAATGGAAGTTTATTATTAATCTAGTATTAAGTGTGTTACATTAGTATTAAGTGCTGTCTGTTTATCTCTGATTCGGCGAGAAAAATGTTTTAACAAAGCCAACCAGTTGTGCAGCTGTCATCTTTGCCTTGCTTATTTGGGGACGCTTCGCTGATTGCACAGACATTATTGGAAGAGAGCTAAACTGGATGACGTCAACACTGAATCACCTATGAACTGACTTTAACTGGAAAAATGACTTGTTAATGTTCTCTTGCATTACTGACAAACTATTTTCCTGTTTGACTCTGTTAAGCTGCGTTGACAGATTTTTATAAAGCACTGTGTAAATAAAGGTGACTTGATTTGATTTTATATACTGTAACACCTGGTTCATTTTATTTATTTACTTTTTTTTCTTTTTTTTTTTACTTCTGCCTCGATCATTTTAAATGATGTTTAATTAAACTAATTTTGGGAGGAACACGACTGAATGTTAACCAGCTGCAGCCGATTCATCATTATCTAATTATCCTATCAGATCGGTATCCTGCCCCTTTATATACCGCTAACTTCCTCTCTCCAGCATCTTCGTCCTTTGCATCCCTCCGCCTCCCCTTACTCCGCCTAGTGGTAGCCGGGTGTTGGTTCCCTGCCAGAGGAGAACTGGTCCCCGCTTAGCCAGGTTCTCCCAAGGTTTTCCCTTGCCGCTGTCGCTCGCAGCTTGCTTGGTAGGGGACTTCCAGTTTCCAGTCTTATTACACAACTTAACCACATCCATCCTTACCCAGATCGCCATTCCACTCTCCTCCCGGGGGGCAGGCGGCAACCAGGACGGGCTCCGGGCTCTCCCCAGCCCTCGCCTCCTAGGGGTTAATCTCCTAAGGGCTCGGGGTCCGCCGGGCTCCCTGCCTGCTCCCCGGACAGTCCACCAAACATGCTCAAATATATTGGTTATTAATGAGGAAGTGGGAACTCGTGAAAGATGTATGTCAAGGACGGTTCCTCTGTGGCTCTCTCCAACTGCCAGCGCGGGAACATTCACCTGAGTATTAGTTCCTACCCGGACCCTTTTGCCCCATGCACCTCGGCTGTTTCCACCAGGTGGGCCTTGTTATTTCGCCTATTTAAGGCGTGGACTTTGACTAACACACTGCGAAGTCTTATCGTCCCTATTGAGATATTTCTGAGCGTTCTTTCCTGAGTTACTTTTTCTGTGTATGACCCTGGACTGTGTATATCGACTCTGATTCTTGCTGCCTGCCATTGTGACCATTGCCTGTTTACTGAACTGTCTCTCGGATTGTCTTCATTGTTCCTGTTTGCTGGTGATTACCTTTGTTTGCTGACTACCGCCATTAAAGCCTTGCAAGTGGATCTGCATGACCCGAGTCTCTGTTATAGAAGACCTCGCCGGAACAGGATTCAGCGGCTGTGTTCAGTGTGTATCCGAGGTCTCTCGCCAAGCCTCCGTACTCGCGGCACACCACCAGCAATTGGACAAGTTGACCAGCATGACTGAGGATTTGGTCCGATCCGTGCAGGCACTCACGGCCGCCATTAATCCGCCCAGCGCCCGCCAAGATCCTCCCGCGGCCCCCGCCGCGCCACTTCCGTTAACCGCGTCACCCATTCAACCACGCATGGCTCTACCAGAGAAATACGATGGATCCACAGGCAAGTGTCAAGGTTTTCTTCTGCAATGTTCCATCTTTATCAACCAGCAATCCCAAAGTTATGTTACGGATAACAGTAAGATGTCGCTGGTTTGCTCATTGCTGACGGGAAAAGCTTTGAACTGGGTCACTGCGCTGTGGGCTGGAGGAAATATGGTTTTTCCATCATACCAACATTTCCTCAAACAATTCTGGGAGGTATCTGATCATGCAGCTGATGGCAAGGAGGCGGGTGACGAGCTTCTTAATCTCCGGCAGGGCGCCTCCACAGCGGCTGATTACACCATGGCTTTCCGCACGCTGGCAGCACAAGCTGGATGGACTGGAGCTCCCCTCAAGGCAATGTATCACCGCGGTCTCCGTGAGGATCTTCAGGCAGAACTGGCCTGCCGCGAGCAAGAACTTATTATCATCATGTTTACTTCTTGGAGTCTGTCTGTTGGTGAATGGACATCGTGTAATGACAGAGGCCTTCGTCGATTCAGGGGCAGCTGGGAACTTTATTGATGCAGCCTTCGCTAATCGTCATCATATCTCTCTTCTTCCATGTACCCCTCATGTCGCTGTGGCAGCCCTCGACGGCCGACCATTTAGAACAGGAAAAGTCAGCAGCCTCACAGAAAAACTCACCCTCATCACTGGAGCACTACACAAGGAAACCAAACAACTCCATGTCATCCATTCACCTAACCACCCAATCATTCTCGGGCACCCCTGGCTAACCACCCACGATCCCGTCATCTCCTGGACTAATCAAGAGGTTATTCATTAGTCCTCCTCCTGCCAACATCGATGCCTCTCTCAGCCTCTAAAGAATGCAACAGCGCCACCTGTCAACGCCGAGGACATTACACAACTTGACACCCTGCCAGCACCTTACCATGATCTACACGTTGCATTCAGCAAGACCCAGGCAACTCAACTACCACCTCACCGAGACACCGACTGTGTCATCGACCTCCTTCCAGGAACCATTCCACCCAGGGGAAGGATTTATCCTCTTTCACAGCCGGAGACGGAGAGCATGAGGAAATATATCGAGGAGGAGCTAGCCAAGGGATTTATTCGTCCATCCACCTCACCTGTATCGGCGGGGTTTTTCTTTGTGAAAAAGAAGGACGGCTCCCTCAGGCCTTGCATTGACTATCATGCCCTCAACGAAAGTACAGTCAAGTACAGATACCCTCTGCCTCTGGTTCCCTCTGCCCTGGAACAACTGCGTTCTGCCCGAATCTTCACAAAACTGGACTTTGGACTTTCCTATGCACCCTCTGTCTTCCAAGCCCTGGTAAACGACATTTTCCGGGATATGCTAAACAAATTTGTCGAGGTTTACATCGACGACATTCTCATTTATTCAGAAGACCTGCAGACTCAAAGAGACTTATTCAGCACAGACTGTACGCCAAGTTGCCCAAATGTGACTTTCATCTCTCCACCATTTCCTTCCTGGGTTATATAGTCAGTGCAGAAGGGGTAACTATGGATGATACCAAGGTGACTGCTGGCCCAAACCCCAAACGGTCAAAGAACTACAGCGCTTTTTGGGGTTTGCCATTTTCTATCGACGGTTCATCCGAGGCTTCAGCCAGGTCGCAGGACCCCTAACTTCACTCACCCGCAAGGGAGCGTCTCGGCTTCTGTGGACTCCAGAGAGTGACAGGGCGTTTCAGGAACTTAAGGAACGCTTCACCTCGGCCCCTATTCTTCGTCACCCTGACCCCGATTGTCAGTTCCTGGTGGAGGTTGACGCGTCCAACACGGGCATTGGTGCCATTCTGTCCCAGCGCCATGGACAGCCTGCCAAACTGTACCCCTGCGCCTACTTCTCAAGAAAGCTTAGCCCCGCGGAGCGAAACTATGACGTAGGGGACAGAGAGTTGTTAGCCATGAAGGCAGCCCTAGAGGAGTGGAGGCACTGGCTAGAGGGGGCGTCTACTCCATTCATGGTTCTTACTGATCACCGTAATTTGAAGTACCTCCGCACAGCTAAACGTTTGAGCGCTCGCCAGGCTCGTTGGTCTCTCTTTTTCTCAAGATTTGATTTCACCATTACCTACCGTCCGGGATCCAAGAATGCAAAAGCTGATGCCTTGTCACGGCAGTTCGACGACCTGAATACCAACAAACCTCTCATGTCTATTGTCCCACCATCGCTCATTCTAGCCCCAGTTCAGTGGGATATTATGTCTGAGATCTCCGAAGCTCAAGCTAACGACCCAGTACCCGCAGACTGCCCAGGTAATCTCACATACGAGATCCTTCGCTCACGCTTGTTTCACCTCGTCCATGACAACCCAAGTGCAGGTCATCCTGGCATCCAGGCCACAGTAGATCTCCTGACCAACAAGTTCTGGTGGCCATCTTTGACCCAGGATGTGACCGCCTACATTAAGGACTGTGTAACCTGTAATATTTCCAAATCGTCTCACCAGCGCCCCGCTGGGTTACTACAACCACTACCTCTGCCCCAAAGACCCTGGTCGCACATTGCTGCTGACTTCGTCACTGATCTGCCTGCCTCCAACAACTACACCACTGTTCTGACGGTAGTGGACCGATTTTCCAAGTCCTGCCGTTTCATCCCCCTAGCCAAACTCCCCAAGGCCTGGGAAACCGCCCAAGCTCTCCTCAACCAAGTTTTCCGTTTCTATGGCCTGCCTGAAGACATTGTGTCAGACCGGGGCCCACAGTTCATCTCCCGCGTATGGAGGGCATTCTGCACCCAGCTCAACATAAACGTCAGTCTCACCTCGGGGTACCATCCTCAGTCTAATGGCCAGGTCGACCACCTTAATCAGGAGTTAATCCGCTTACTCCGGTTGTGCTGCCACAACAACCAGCAAGACTGGAGTGAGTACCTACTCTGGGCAGAATATGCCCAGAATTCATTAAGGAAACCAGCCACCAATCTCACCCCTTTTCAATGTGTCTTGGGATTTCAACCACCTCTCTTCCCCTGGTCTGGCGAACCCACACATCTGCCCACCGTGGATACATGGCTGCAACGGAGTGAAGCTACCTGGGAGGCAGCCCCCTGTGCATCTGCAATGAGCTATCCGCAGGGTCACTCAACAGGCCGATCGCCGACGGAGAGAGGGTCCCGCCTATCAGGTCGGACAGTGGGTCTGGCTCTCGTCCCAAGATCTCTGCCTGCGCCTTCCCTGCAAAAAACTTAGTCCGAGGTACGTGGGGCCATTTCAAATCACTAGACAAATCACTCCTGTATCATTCCGTTTACAATTACCCAACAATTATCGTATCTCACCCACCTTTCATGTTTCTTTGTTCAAGCCCACTGCTGCTCCAGGAGGAGAGAGGGACCAGGACAAGGATACCACTCCAGAGGCCCCTCCCCCTCTACCAGAAGGCGAGGACATATACCAGGTTAACACTATCCTGGACTCCCGGCGTCGAGGCAGGATCCTACAGTATCTGGTTGACTGGGAGGGGTGCGGTCCGGAGGAGAGATCCTGGGTGGACGCTAGCGACATCCTGGACCCTTCACTCACCACCACCTTCCACCAGGTCCACCCGGACAAACCGGCCCCTCGACCTCATATATCGACTCTGATTCTTGCTGCCTGCCATTGTGACCATTGCCTGTTTACTGAACTGTCTCTCGGATTGTCTTCATTGTTCCTGTTTGCTGGTGATTACCTTTGTTTGCTGACTACCGCCATTAAAGCCTTGCAAATGGATCCGCACGACCCCGAGTCTCTGTTACTCTGTTACTCATTGTAACTGTGAACAATAATATTTGAAAATGTTTGTTTGCTAACATTTTGTTTAGCTTGTTAGTTCATTAAACAATGTTTAAAGTGAATTTTGCAGTTGTATTACAGATGAAATGTTTGTCAACTAGAGCTTTAAAGGGATATTTCACCCACAACTGAAAATTTGCTGTTCATTTATTCACCCTTAGGCCATCCAAGATGTAGGTGACTTTTCTTTTTACTCCTGTACGTTTAGTTTGTAAGAAAAATGTTTTAAATGGAGATTGTTCTTAAATAAAAGCTATTATGTGTTGTAAAGTGTCTTTTTAGTGATTAATAAACACCAATTAATAATTTTAAATATTTTTTTAACCTATAAAAATGTGTTTATGTAGATCCTAGTTGAGGTAATGTATAAAACAGCCCCTCTGGGGCTAAAACCTGGTTATGGTAAGAGGTGTAACATTTTCAACACATGCTCCAGAAGTAGTTGACCAATCAGAGCAGACAAGGCTTGTTTCAAAAGGCAGGGTTTAAAGAGACAGGAACTTAAACAGTGTTACAGGCAGAGGTGGTAAAAAGAGGTGTGTGAAAAAAATTAACATGATTTCAAATCATGTTAATGTATTCTAGCACACTTACACAAAACTTGAAAAGTACAGTATAGCATAATAAGACCATGTTAAATTCCCTTTGCAATGTACAGTTTACACTCCTAAACTGGGTAAATTAGTGACTACTACCACGCTTCTGGTGTGAGTTTTGTCATTTAAAGTTCACAAATCAAAGTAAAATCTGTGATGAGTGAAAAACGGAGGAAACAGTTTTGCAGATGCAACAATCAATATTTATTGACTGAGTCAATCACTCTCAAAATTGAAGTTCGTGCAGCGTAAAGCTGAGAAGTCACAGTTCGTCAGGAGTACAGCAGGAAGATAATCCACTCAATTGATATCAGCTCTGCAGGAGAAACACAAACAGGTAGGGGTTGCAGTGAGCGCTGCTGGAACAAACAGAATATCCTGGTCTCACCGGAGGAAGCGGACTGAGACGGCCAGGAATACAGGATCAGGAAACTCAAGGAGCGAACTCCAAACGGCCAGCCAGCAAGGCAGAGGAACTGACGAGGACAAGACAGGTTAGCGAACATTAAATAGGGTTGGGTAACGAGCACCAGCTGAAACCAATTAGCTCGTTATCCACAACCACACACACGCACTCATTCATACACACAACATGCAAGAATGAGATCGTGAACCCATGAACCGTGACAAAAATCAGTTTTACAGCATGAAATCATGCTCTCACAGTTACAGTTACCCAGTCAGTTAACGTTCAAATTGTGGTGCCAGATTTAGGACGGATTATATTGAATGAACTTCAACCAAATTTGTCTTTAAGAAACGATAGAGGTATACGCCTAAATTATATGTTTTTACATGATACTCCTTGTAGTTTTCAATGAAAATTCCATAGCTATTGTAATTAATTACAACATGTGTCTTTACTTTTTCCTGTCTGTGACACTTTTCTGTGAGAAAACTTTCCACACTTGTACAGAGCAAAAACACCAAGCATCAGTTTCATTATGGTAATGGGGATAGTCCCTCAGGAGGTGCATCCTGTCCTGTGATGTCTATCATCACGTAATGTTTTGACTGGCTAGTGAAAGCTTAATCACGATGACTGGTCAGATATGAGAACACTGCACATAATTTCATTAAAAGGGCTGTACTGGGGATATTAGACTGAATCATAATGTCTGCTAAGATGACATTCTATGTTAGAGTCTGCTCATCATGGGAGAAACACAGTTGAGCATAATTTGAATCATGCTGTGGAGGAGTGGCTCTGGTCTGTGGTTACGCCTGTGACCCAGTTTCTATCACTTCAGCTCTACACGAGTGTAGAGCTGTTTTTGTCATGTTTTAATATAGATTACATAATGTACCTGTTTTGTGAAGTGTGCAGTACGTGTTATTTTGTTTCACAAAGTTGGCCATCGCTCTTACTCATCGCATTATATTTGATAAATCATCGCGAAGGACACACTTTCTTTGTTGTGACTTTTTTCAGTTTTCTGGTTGTTCATAAATTCAGCGTCTATTGAATGCCCCAAAGGGATTTCTGATATTATGCCAGCAAATGGGAAGCATTCTGGTTCTGCTTACCTGACTTGTGATCATAAACTGGTGTGTGTGTGTTTAAATTGTACTTTTTCTGGTATAAAACAGGCTAGAATACACTCTCAGATATCTTATTTAAATAACATTTGTTCAGAAAATAAAATACATTGATTAGGCCTACTGATATGTCTAAAAGTCATTCTCTACCCGATCTCGTTAATATGTGTATAAATAGTATGCCAAATAAAAATAAGAACTTGTGGTATAGATATGGAAAAATAAACTTCTGCGTGTTTAGGCTACGTGATGGATATGATTTGGGTTGTGTGGTTGTTTATGCGTATCATATGTATGCGAAAACTGGGTATGATATGCACGCCAACAAATTTCATATCAAATGCACACAGAAACTTCCTTACACGTGTGTTTCATATATAAGCCAAAGTCTATTTTTGCATTACATTACCACAAATTTTATGATTATTTTTGGTTCTATTTATGAGACCATGCTGATCATTCTAGTTCTTAAGACTCCAATTATGTGTGTATGTGTGTGTGTGTGTTTTAACTAATGCTACCAAAATACTGTAACAAATGTATTGCTCATCATTAATTTAATATTAGTTAATGCATCTAATTACTCATAACACTACAATGTGAGCGGCACACTTACATACCTTTATTTTTATTTGAAGCTATGTATTCTTACAAAATATAAACAAACAAACAAATTACAGAAAAAGGGAAACAAAAAAGTCTGCATCAGTTCAATTCATGTATATTCATATGTATGTAAAATAGAAAGCACATAGTTTCTAGAAAACAAGCAAAAATTCGGAATAAAAATTAAATGATTAAATAAAAAATACACTTACAGATATACAGTATGCACAAATAACACTATGAGGCTTGTTAATTACATTGCATGATCTGTCTTTTTAACTATAACAGTCTATAACTCATACAAGTGTACATACAACTTTCCATTTAATCTTCCACTCAAACTGCTCATATTCAAACTGCCCTCATCTGTATATTTTTTTTTTAAAGGGGGGATTTTTGTTTGTCAGTACATGCATTAGGGTTTTTTTCACTATGCAATTAAATACTATGTTTATTAAAGGCAGGGTAAGCGATTTCTGTAAGCCAATGTTCATATTTGGAATCACCAAAACAAACAAAAAAGGTCTCTTCAATGCTCATCTATGCTCGCCCCTATTTTGATAGCTACGTCCCACACATACGTACCATATGCCACCCAGGAAACGGTTAATTCTGTGAAACAAAGCAGAAACAATGTTACATCATGTCTAAGCGAGACACGAGCGGTGCGGCAAAATACTATAGATGGTTTCATCGGGCGTACGCGCCTGGACCTAAGTTAACTTCCGGTCTGTGTTTGTTTATCGGCCTGGTTAGTGCCGCCGGCTACAACCACGTAATGTATGTATTTCTGAAGGAAGACTGTCTTTAGAAAATGTCCTTTTCCTTTCATCCTGCATATAAGGCAGCATTTGTAAGCTCAGAGCTGCTTTGTCTATAGCCGTTACAGGGGAAACCTCTTGTTTCTCGCAACTCCTGCTGGCAGAGAATGAGTCTGCATTTTTAATAAATCCGTCTAATTTACACAGCGAACATATTTTGCTTGTTATCAAAAAAATAATCTACTCTAGAATGGACTTAGCTGTTGTTATTTATTCTATTTGGATGTTTACTGGAAGTTAAGTTAGGGCCACAAAAACACACATGCGCAGTAAAGTTTGTTTATGAAACCGTCTATAGAAGTCATTATAATCAGTGACACTGTCTACACCGGACGCGAGCAGCGCGACAAATCTCCGACAGAAAACTGCTGCCGCGTTCTATTTCTGACTTGCTGAGACAAATTTCAAGTGATTTTCAATGTCGCTTTATCGCATCCATTGTAGGCAGACTTTAGCTGTCGAGTCTGGTGTAGACATGATGTTACCGAAGTCTCTTTAAGACTAGATATTCTATAGTCTTTGGTGTTACTCACTTATCGAGAAGAACCAAAGCAACCTCGGCATCTGATATTTATATTTAAGTCCTACCTTATCATCAGACATTTTCCTCTTTTGTTTTTATCTTTGTGTCGCTGGGCTCGGCTGGTCACTGAACGCACTCTCCTCCACATCAATAGTAGACACACCCCTTGCTGCTGATTGGCTACAAGTTTGTGTGGGTACTCGGCCCTGACTCTGTTTTCTAAAGCATTTTTGGAAAAATCGCTTACACTGCCTTTAATTAACTAGTTATTTGTTTATATATTTATTTTGTCTCTATTATAAATAATATTTTATTTAAACTGCTGTAGCTGATCTCTCATCCACACTAGTGGTCTGTGAGTAAACAGATCCTGTGGCCTGTATAATGTAAGTCTTCATGAACTGCGGTCTACTGAAGGGTGTCCTGTACAGCAGTCTGAAAAGATGCCTCCTAAATTTCTCTCCCACAAATACATAAAGAAAAGGATTCACACAGCTGTGTGAATAAGCCAAAGCTTCTGTGATCTGCAGACTTAGAATGATTGCCTGACTGCCATTACAAGATGAAGGTATACGTTCATTCAGCTCTAAGGCTTTCACAAAAGCTGCAATATTGTATGGAGCCCAACAGCAGAAGAAGACCACCATCACTGCGATGACGAGACGCATGGCCTGCCTCTTAGAAGAGCGAACTGTCAGGAGTCTCATCAAAATCATTGAGTAACAAAATCCAATCACAAAAAGTGGAAGAATTAAACCCATGACATTCATTTTAAATATGCCAAAAGTAATTGTGTGATGACTAGAATTTGAATCTTTTGTTGGATAATATACACAATAAGTTAAATTGGCCATCTTTGTGGTTTTGAGATGCATCAACTCAGGAAAGGATGCAAAAACTGAAATAAGCCAAATGACCATACTAGCTAAGATCCCATATGTCCTGGTTCTGACTCTCAGGGCAAACACAGCATGAACTACAGCTAAGTACCGATCAACACTCATCAGTACAATAAAGAATATCCCACTATAGAATCCAATAAAGTAGACACTGCGCACAAAAGTGCACATAACATTTCCAAAGATCCACTGGTCTCTGGCACTGTGTGCCAGGAAGGGGAGGGAGGAGATCAAGAGCAGGTCAGCAATCGACAGGTTCAGAAGACAGATGTCAGTCATGCTTCTCAGCCTCACACCCATCAAGACCACCCAGATCACCAGCATGTTACCCAGAAAGCCCACAATGAAAAACAGGGAGTACAACACAGGAAGAAAGATAGCTTTATGATTTCCATAAGAACAGGGAGAGGCTCCCAGTTCCTCCAAACCCGATCCGTATTCAGAATAATCATATGGTGCATCACTAGGCTGTAGTCCATCCATACTTGAAAAGAAAAATAGAGAAATATGTACTATAAGTAACGAAGAGCTCCTCTTTTACATACACATATATATATTAATATGCAGTATGACCTCACCTGAATGATGCATGATTATTTAGATAAGGGACACTGTTGGTTATTATCTCAGTCAGTGGATGTTGTGCAGTGGTCCTGTTTGTGACAGACTTAAAGACTTAATAATAATAAAAAATAACTTGTTTAAAGTTTATTGTATGTTAATTTTATTTTTTCCAATGAACACTTTCTTAGTGTTCTTGCTTTCTGAACTATATTTGGAGATGATGTTTGGACGTACCTCAGCAGTGCAGGTGTAGAATTCATAATCAGAAACCCAGAGGTGTTCTAACTGGATTAAACAAACAGGCAAACAGAGAGTGTTAGCATAATGCTATAAAAAATTCATAGAAATAATTGTAAAATATATTACAATATACAGCCGTTTTATGCGATGTGGCTGCTTTTTGCATTCGTAGACAAATAAACATATTACTACTATAAACAAATAATATAAACACAATAATATACATATTCATGAACACATAAATAACCATTGCCAACAAAATGCAATTATTTGAATAAGCAATTACTTTGTGGTATTGCAACATTTGGATGATGATTTGCCTGATGTCATAGCAAATTTGAAATATAATTAAGTAGTAAAGAACTTTACTGGATTAATTTGTTTTTTGGTATGTTAATAACTTTTTATCATCAAAATGTGTATGAATTAAAATGTATGTACTATAAACAAACACAAATTAACAAAGAAAAACAGTATTAATAAAATAGCAGTATAAATATAACAATATAAATAAATAACAGTATGAATTTGCATTAAACTAGTTTTACAAATAACTAACAATTTAATTTTTTTTAAAAAAGGAACAGCAACCCATATTTTTTTTGATAGTTGTAAAGGTGGACACACTTTATTAAATCCAGTTTATTTGTACAGCACTTAAATATATTGCACAAAAGTACACAAAATATATATAATTACAAAGCAGTTTTACAAGCAATATGCGTTAAATATGTCTCCTCAGAAGAAATATATGTAACTATATATATATATATATATATAGACACACACAAAAGAAAAAATCATGCATTATTGTTGAATTTATTGAATGTGAATCACATATTTTTAAATTTTTATATTAAAGCGACCCTTTTACATTTTATTAGCATTTTATAACAGAACATTTCACATACCTATGAGCACTATGAGCTTCGATCTGTGGTGGAAACCACCTGTGACATTCAGACTTATTCTGTAACATTGAATGTTTCCAATAGCTGGTTTACAGACCAAAGTGTGAAACCATAACCATTTCAAGCTGATACAAAAGGTGTTAGCTGTAAAAGTTGGGGTAAGGGCTCATATTTAAAGTGCTCTCCAGGCATATTAAAGGCATATTTATGCTAACCCCATATTAAAAAGATGTAAAACCAATAATGTGCTTGCCAGGAATACTCACAAGTATGATAATTGATGTTGCCCCCTGACCTTCTGAGCAAAGACGGGAAGTTGAGATCAGATGAGATAAGATCTTATCATATGAGATCGGTCAAAAAAGCATGATCTGTTATAGTTTTTTTCTCAGGCTATTGGTTTGTGATACTTCCTTTGTATAGGTAAATGGGGTAGGGGCTTTGCAGATTGCAGAAGTAGTTTCATACTGGCTGCAGTAGCAATGACTCTATTGGCTCCCACCATGTTTCGACTACAGAGGAAATTATAATGCTGTGCATCAAATGTTCAGTCTTCTTATGTGTGAATGAAAAAAGGAACAATGCAATATGAATGTCATAGTGCTATAATGGTGCAAAAATGCTTTAATAAGCCAATAAATAACTAGTTTAAAAAAAAAAAAAACATGCACAGGATTGCATGTGCACTCAGAACAGCTGAGCAATGTTTTAGCATGTGGTTTTACACGCTCTACACACACCAAACCACTTAAAAGTGCTTTTAAAAAAGATCTCCATAGCCTGTATTACCTGACCCATCTTATATACTGTACATGGAATTTGGTTTTCTTTAAGTGTTTTATCATTGCAAAACAATGATTTGTATTTGCACCATTTAAATGAGTAAGGAACTAAAACAGAAAACATGAAACCAATGGAGGGGATGGTTTACCATTGCTCTTTTGTGGGTTCTTTTTTTTTTTTTTTGCAAGAGTTTAACTCAAAGTTTTCTTTTTCTACAGACTATTTAGACTTAAACAGTCTGTAGAAACACAGATGTGTTAGACTTAGCAAGGTGATTTTTACATGATTTTTTTATTTTTACTAGATCTTTACAGTTGAAGTAGCTTCAATATTTAAATGGAGCTTGCTCATAAATAAAACTTGTTGACACATTAAGTCTTCACCTCCTCTCAACAAGACATTCATAAATGTATAGGACAAGTCACTTGCCATACACATTTTTTACGTGATGTAAGTATCCACGTGCAGTGCATACAGTCTCACATATGGTACGGTACACGTGTCATCATCCAGAATAGTATGCAAGTACTGTATCATGCATAGTTTGTACCACAAGTTTGTTCCATAAAAGTGGCAACACTGGTCCTGGCCATAGTGTCACAGTGGAAAATGAAACTTAAAAGACAGAACAACAACAAAGTAAGGCAGTAGACAAAGAGAAAACTTTACAGAGAACCCACGCTACCAAATGAAGTATACTTTGAAGGGCTGCACCTTCAACTGTACACATAAACTACCCATTACCAGCCTTGAACTAGGCCAGAATAAGCTTTAATGATGGTACCAAATCTTAGCCTTAAACTATATCAGCACCAGTTTCCAGAAAGTAGTCTCAGAAAGTGTATTTGGCTTGCTAAAGAAAGAGATTCTACAGAGGAAGATCAGCTGCCTATGAATGTACTTAAAATGCTGTGAAAGTGAAAGTGTCAGAAAGAAGATTATATGGATAGTTCATCCAAAAAAGAAAATTTGCGGTTAATTTACTTTTACTCAAGCCATCCAAGCTGTAGGTGACTCTTTTCTTCAGTAGAACAGTAAAGACAATTTTGAAGTGAAACCATTGTCCTTGGTGATTCAGTCACGCTGGTAATTTTAAGTGTCAAAAAATATATAATAAAGAAAAATTAACAACAAAATAGATAAATAAATGAAACAAGGATGGGGCACAAAGCTCCTTTTCGGCACTTGAAGTTTGCAGGTAGCATATACATAAACAAATATAAGCTTCTTTATAAAATCATTAAATTTAATGCATCAATTAAATTTTAAGCATGTGTGAAAGATATTAGTTTATTCATGAACACCATCTCTGAAACAGGTTTCACTAATTGAGGCTGTGTTTGTGTGTATGTATGTATGTACTAATATATATGTTACTATCATTGAAAGAACAAATGTTACATCAATATTAAATTGCATTATATGGTGCAATGCGTGAATAAATAATAAATGATGCATGAACCTTAAATGATAAGCACTCATTTACAAAAGAAAAAAAGAAGACTAAAAATATTGTGAAACAAAGTTGTTGTTCTTAGCAAATTCTAACCTAAACTTATGTAGTTGTGATAGTAGAAATAGCTGTGTTGGAAGTTTCATTCTTTGAAGTTTTGGAATGCAAAAGCATAAATGATCGGATTTACACAGCAGTGAGTGAGTACGATAGTCTCTGTCACCTCCATGGCCATGCTGATACGACGATAAGCCTCGCAGCCACTGAAAACGCCTAACTCCTCCAATGTTTTCAGAAACACCACCACATTGTAGGGGACCCAGAAGACCACAAACACGATGACAATGCTTAAGATGAGCTTTAT
>JAUMHE010000068.1:5138615-5149127 GCA_032359235.1 Enteromius mattozi | reverse complement strand
ATTGCCTTACACATTTCATTGCCTTTGAAGTAGTGGCCCTGAGTATAGAGAGCCCAGAAGGGCAGTGAGAGGACCATAGGTCTGACACAGCCAGATTCAACAGGCAAAGATTTGTCATATTTTTCATGTGCATGATTTTCAAGAGGACCCAGAAGACGGTGATGTTGCCAATGAGGCCAAGTCCAAAAAAAAAGTATTTGCTAAGGAAAAAAGTGGCTTATTAATATATCTTTTATGAAATTGTAACTTTTTTCATTTAATAATACATTTAATTCATCTTTATTTTTTATGCTGTTTATCCTTGATCTCACACTATAAGCACCATATTGGAATGCTTTTGAAATACTTTTGAGAAACATCTTGGTTATTTATTTAACGCATTATGCCAGTACTGACATATGCCGCCAAGTGAGACCCCATGATTGTGGACTTCAGGAGAAACACACATGCATGGGCAAACTTTAATGGTGTGTCCCTTTCATTAGTTTAGCATTGTTAATGACATATGTTACAATACTGTAAAATAACAAACTATTCTAAAAGTTCAGTTCTATGGCATCACTTACACACATCAGTATATGAGCTTCATGCTGCAATGCATGTTCAAGAACCCAACTAAAGCTAACACTGATCTCCATTATGGTGGTGTCCAAAAACAAGAAGAATTTCAACAATGCTTAAATCTCTGTTAATTCTCAGTAAGCACTTCTGTTGACGTCTGACAGAAATAGCATTGGTCTGTTAGTAATGTGTTAAGTTGGTAATGTTGATTTAGGAGTTGTTTAATCAAATTTAATGTCTTAAAATCTTTAATGTCTTAAAGCTGTGGCTAAAGTCAGTTTTATTTCTTGTGTTTCTCTTTTCTTCAGTGATTCTGCTTGTTAACAGCAGCTGTTCATCACTAATGCTCAGTCATCACTTAGTTAACCACAGAATTATCTCATTAACTTCACTGATTCAGTGTTACTTTAACAGTCTGTAGTGTGCACACATCATAAGTGTTCATTAGGATTTTGTTGTGGGGTTTAAAGGGTTAAAGATGTAAGATGAAAAAAAAAACAGCATTAAATGTAATTTAACACCAATAAACTGTAATTAATTTACGACAAGAACCTGTAGGAAAACAGTTAATTGCTGGCAACCATGCTGCCAGTACATTCCTGTTAATTCAATGAAAAACAGCACTTTACTTTAAAACGTAACCAAAAAGAAAATAGTTCTGCAAAGTGGTGAACTGATAAGTGTGGAGAGATCTGTTAGTTTTATGTAGTTTTGTGGGTCACCATTGTGCTGGAGAGTAAAGTCTGTGCTTCAGTCAATGAGTGCGTTTACATGGACCCTCTTAATGTGATTATAATGAGATTTTGGCAATATTGCGATTAAACTTTACCTCATGTAAACGCAATACTTCGATTATAATAATGCGATTAAGATCATAATCGCAGCAAGCATAATCATATTAACCTAGGTGGCCTACGGCGATTTTAATCGAAATATACAGACATGTTAACACCTTAATCATAGTATTGCCGCTCTGACCAGTCTTTTATGGCTTTTACTACAGTTTCGGCTATTAAAATGGTTTAGTTTTGTGTGTAATGGCAAAATGACAATTTTTTGTTTCGTTTTATTGGGGGGGTTTCACTCTTATCCAGAAACAGCGACAGCAGCAAAGACAAACTAATTGCCATCACATTAGTGCTGAAACAGCATGGAATATAAACATAAAAGTGTTTTTCATTAGATGTAAAATAAATGTAAACAGCAGATAGTAGTTAGGTAACGCACCTGTGCTCTTTCTGAGTCCATAATTTGTCCTATGCAGTGGGGTATGTGAATCTGGCAGTAGAAAATTAACTACAATTCTTAGCAAATAATAAGAATATGGAAATAGCATGTAAACGGGAGTGAAAGCTTGATCTTGACATGTTAACAGCATAATGTGATTAAGTCCTTACTCTGATTATTGGAAATAATCGCATTATTCATGCGCATGTGAACATAGTCATTGATGAGACACAAACACTTATGTTCAGCTGCTTTATTTAAAGACAGTAACTGTGCAGCTGCAGCAGCAACAATCCTTTTTTGTTTAAGTATTTCAGCACATGCATGTGTGTTACAGCAACTATTTGAGTTAAAGACAGGTTTTTAATTATTTAAAATGTTTGCTGTTTTGTACTAAGACATATTTTTTCCTCAGTGGACTCAAATGAAATAAGTTCACATTACTGACATTGTATTAACTCAAACTGTTTGAAGCAATTGGAGCAGAGTTAATTTCCATGGAAGGACAACAGTAACATGCTGTAAAAATGAGGAGCTGTAAATTAAAAGTATATTCCTGGCAACCCTTCTGCCAGTAAATTACGGTTATTTAATGGAACAATTTTACAATGCGAGCGGGGCAGTGCAATAGTTCAAAGTATAACATTCTGAAAATTCTGTCATTAAAAATCACATTTTTTTCAAGTTTGGAAGATAAATTAAGGTGCTTGATAAAATCCCAGAGAGCTTTCTGATTCTCTATAGAGGGTACTACAATTGTCAAGGCACAGAAACGTAGTAAGTAGATCATTAAAATGGTCCATGTGACATCAGCGGTTTAACTGTAATCTTACAAAACTACTTTTTATCAGTACTATTAGCCTTAGTTTTTTATTAGCTGAGAATTATGTGCAGTTAGTTTCTTTGTTTTTTTAAACACTATTTTAAACTTTTTCCTTGAAAAATTCAAATTTAAATTCCATGTTTGATTGCAATTTCCCAACAGCTCACGTACTCCTTTAGTGGTGCTATAGTTAACCTCATAGTGATTCATTAGTTTTTCCTTTACCTTGTTATCTTGTGCACATATAACACTATGGGATAAGGTAAGGGATCATCTCAACTTACTTAACCCAGCATTATGATACCATGTTACGAGGTAAGTCCCCCAACCAATATTTTTTATTTTTTTTAAATCTGTTGGTTTTCAACATAATTTTAGTGTGTGTGTGAGTACTTAAACATTTCCAGCACATTTTAACAATACCATGATTATACTGATAGCTATGAGAATTTTGGTCCCTATAATTGTGATATGATATTTTCATGCAATTTTATCTTTCAAAACGATAGATATGTAAAATATTCCTAATTTAAAAGGATAAAATATTTTTGAAGTAAACATACAAATGTGCCATGTGTAACGTTGTCTGTCTAGTCTTGTCTGTCTGTTTTGCCTTTGTTTTGATTCATCACATGTCTTACCTTATTTTGTAGTCCTGCCCTTGTCATTAGTAGTTGATTTGATCCCAGATGTGTGTCACAGGTGTTTTGTGTTTCCCTCTTATTCCAGCTTGTATTTAATCTGTGTCTTTTGAGTTCTCCCCTGTCAGTTGTTGAAGTTCCGTGTTTCCATCTGTATTTAAACTGTGTCCTTTTTAGTTCTGGTTGTCGGTTGTTAAATGGTCATGTGTTGCCCGAGTCCTCGGTTCTTGTTTTAATTTCTGTGTTTCAGCTTGTTTCGTTTCCCTGTTTTTTGATTAAATGTTTTTCTATTACTTTAATCCGCGTTTCCTCGCTTTCCTTCTCTCACCACACACCACTCATCACCAGCGCCAAACACCATGGAATTAATGAAATATTTCGTTGAAATCTCAGGGGTATACTTCACGTAAACCTGACAAAAAAATTTGATAACCACTCCATCATGCAAATCTCCATCATGGGTGCTTCTCTAATTCTGGAAACTTAGAGTCAGAAGATCAAATGTACTTAAGTTATGCATCATTTGTAAAAAGTAACTATATTTTGTTGCTTTATGGTTAGTGGCTGTACAGCAGATGAAGTTTAACAATGGTGAAATATGATCATAATGGAAGGTAGTGATAAAGTAACACTTGAACCAGATCAAGGGTGTTACAAGTGTGTCTTATAATACATGTTCAACAGATGGTTACTTAGTTATTTACAGTACTTGCACAGGATAATCAAGATGCCCTACTCACAAAATTAGAAATCAAAATCACAATATAATAACTGCATAAACAACATTTAATGTAATATATTTTGGAGGAACAGGCCTATGCCTTTAAGCCAATCATTAATGCATTAATGATGGTTCAAAATACAACATGATGAAAATCCAATAAATAAAAATTATGTTTACCTGTCTGTATATGTTTCAGTCATTATGAGAAATCGCTGTCCGTCTTGTTGTTGAGATTGAAAAATAAAGTCTTATGAATATATTATCGTAAGGGTAAATGTATGAGCACTATAAGCTTCTATCTGTCGTGGTAACCACCTGTGATATTCTGTCACACTGAATGTTTCCAGCAGTTGGTTTACCAATAAAAAAAGTGTGAGACCATAACATTTCTACTGATATGTCAGGTGTATGCTATGAGGGGGTGAGGGACTAATATTTAAAGTGCTCCAGGCATATACATATGCACCAATAAACACACACACAGTAAAAGTTTGGCCATATTATTTTAAAAAGATGTAGCAAATTATCTGAAAAGGGAAATGTATATAATTAATTACATTTAATTAAAACCAGTTATGTAATACCTGATGATGGGCCACTGAATTATTTTTTTAAAAATCACCTGAAGTAGTGTGACGCTATTATCGTTTAATAATTCGACAGACCAAAGTAAATTATTCTGCTTATAGTTACCACACCATAATAGTGAAACTGTAAGTTTTCCTGCTTCAAAACCAGTGCACGTGTGTTTCTCTGTGTGTGTGTGTGTATTGTACGCAGGGGTGATGCCATGGGGGATGGGGTTCTCCTCCTCAGTAGAAATCATGTTCTGAGCATTAACTGGGTTGATATAATTGTATGATATTTGTTGTAATATGCTCAAGTCACACAGAATTCAACATTCAGCACGCGAATCACAAAAATAGTAACAATTTAATTTCATTTATATTTATTAATTGTAACAATAACCAGTTTATTTGCTCTTTTTGTTGTGCTACTACTGTCACAGGACAGCAAATAAAATTGGCAAATAAAAACAACAACAGTAAAACAAAACACTGCATAATTTATTCTGCCACAATGCACTCTGGGATTCAGAGAGTAGCTATAATAATTCAAGAGTAAATTGAAAGTAAAGGATCAAGTTTCCAAAGTTCTTCTTTAGTTACTAGAACTCTTGTGTAAGTAAACTACACTAATAAAGCAGTTCTCAGTATAACATATTATTCCTATTTCACCTGCACAACTAATTCAATTTTACAGTCTAACTTTGTTCTGTCACTTTTTTCGGTAAACATGAATTTGTATAAAAGACACCTAACCCTGCTCCTAAACCTACCCATCATTGACCCAAATGAGGCCTTATGAATGAGGTCTATATGAACATATGAAGTGGTAACGAGACTGTGTTGGCTAGTCATATTAGCCCTCTAGTGGCTTTTGGCTCATTTTGACCCAGAGAGGATTTGCTGTTCCCCAAAAAATGCTACTTAATGTTATTGCATTAAACTAACTTTATGGCATCGCTCAACTTCAACATTTTTTTGGAATAATTTTGTACTTTTTCCCACCTTGTTACATTAGTGTTTTTTTTCTGGTGTAATATTCTGTAATTTTAATGTAATTAGAATGGTATTACATGTATTTAAGCTGTGTACTAAGGGGTAAATCAAACTAAGGTGCAGCTAGATAAGATGTAAAGTATAGATACACATGATGTAGCCTACACTTAAGTTTATTTTATTTTATCTAGCTTATGCCTGATGTGTACTTGAATTTATAATTACGTTGTATGAAGTCTGCAACACATATGCAACATTCTTTTGGTTACGTAAGACTCGGCCTGTTACAAATGTGTAATAGTAGCAGTCTATTACATCTGCATAATTACAAACTGTAGTTACAAATTGTTCCATTACTTAGTTACATGGTAAGTACAGTTTGTAAGTACAACTGTTACTACTAAGTATTTACTAGTTAGTTACGGACACCTTAAAATAAAGTGTTACCAAATCTTTTTTTATCACATTAGCATGTTTCAATATATATATATTTTTTTTATAATATTTTTATTAGAATTTTGTATACAAGTAACAAACAACAACAACAACAAAAAAAAAAACAGAATAGAAACCACAAATAAAACAGAACACAGACACAAAAGAAAAAAACAGGGCATATATAAAAACAACAATAATTAAGTACACTGCTGGACCAGTGACACTAGGATCTCAACACAAGTACTAAACAGAGATGGCAAAGGTGGTTGGCACTCTATGAACTCCCTTGCTGGTCAAAATCAGTGTTGTATTTGTCAAGGTGAGCCAAAAATGGCTGCCAAGTATCTGAAAATTTATTAAGATTGTCCATCATGCCATAGCGGACCTTCTCCATATGCAATATACCAATGAGCTCAGTTAACCAGATCCTAAACTGAGGCACAGTATCTGACTTCCAAAGTTTTAAAATCATATTCTTTGCAACTACCATTCCATACTTGTGCTTTGCATTGAAACTCTGTGTTTAAGTAGAGAAGGAGAAGCCCCAAACAATGCAATCATTGGGTCAGGTTCAAATACACAGCTGTACATGTCAGAAAACCATTTAAATATGTTACACCAAAAATTATTCAGTTTCGGACATGTCCAAAATATGTGAGTCAAAGAGCCCTCTGCAGATTTACATCGGTCACAAAGCGATGAAATGGTGGGAAAGATTCTGTGCAATTTGGTCTTTGAGTAGTGAAGCCTGTGCATCGCCTTAAATTGGATTAACTGATGCCTGGTGCTAATAGAACAAGAACGGATCCTACCAAGGCCCTCCCTCCAAACATCGTCTCCAATCTGCATTCCCAACTCCTCCTCCCAAGAGTTTTTCAGAGAGTGTGTAGCATAAACTGTTCGTTCAGAGAATATATTTACAAAGCCAGAAACCAATTTTCTAGAATCAGGTGGGCCCAGCAAAAGCTTATAGATCATTTTATCTTCCGGAAGAGACTCAAATTTAGGCACACATTGACGAACATAATTTCTAATCTGCAAATATCGGAAAAAGTGTGTAGTGGGAAGAGAAAACTTATTTTGTAACTGTGCAAATGTAGCAAACTGTTTATTAATATACAGATCTTTCAAAGTGACCACACCCTTTAGCCTCCAACTGTTAAAAGACCCGTCCGAGAGGGATGGAGAGAATGCATGATTGCGATATACTGGAGCATGGATAGAAGTGTCTGGTAGTCTGCAGTTCTTTCTAATTTGCTGCCATATTTTTAAGCAATTAAAGATAATCATATTCTCCATTTTAACAGTTGCAGGAGGTCTGGGTGTTGAGAAAAGAAGTGCCGGAAGATAACTATTTTTGACATCACTCATTTCAATGGCAACCCAAGGGGGAGTCTCGGCAGATACCTCCATATTATATCCTTCCTGCCAATAAACCAGGGCTCTGGTATTCGCTGCCCAATAATAATGCAAAAAATTTGGCAGTCCTAACCCACCCATTTTCCCTGGTTTATGTAAATGAGTCTTTGAAATTCTGTGTGCTTTAAAGCCCCAAATAAAAGGAAGAATTATCGAATCCAAAGATTTGAAAAAAGATTGTTCCAAAAAAATAGGTAAGTTTTGAAAAAGATACAAGAACCTCGGCAAGGAAACCATCTTAATGGCATTTATACGACCCACCATAGAAAGAGGAAGAGTCCTCCATTTTTCAATGTCCCTCCTCAGTTTCTCCAGTTTCTCAAGAAAATTCAGCTTAAAAATTAGTTTAGGGTCTTTCGGCAAAACTACGCCAAGATACTTCAGACTGTTTGTTATTTTGAACGGGAGATTATGCAAAAATTCAGTGTTGAGATCCACGCCCAGTGACATGAACTGCATGTTTCAATATTTAACCATTACGTTTATTTCCGGAATGCTTTTGTCTTGTACAAAATGATGCAAAAGTCACAGTTGTGCAAGAAGTTTCCCAGCAATTTTAAAAGGCTGGCCATTTTTGACTAGGAACACCACAGGTTAGAGGACCATGTACGTTTTAATGGAAAATACAAAATGTTTATTATGCATTTTGAATCAGTATTTTGCACAGTCTTTTTAACTGCATAGTTGTATTTGCTTAAGCAGTGTTTGGGTGTGTGTGCGTGTGAGCTGATGGTCCCAGAATGTGGTCTTAACCATCACATTTGCATGCAGATAAAATCGATGTACATCATATCGAGGAAGTGGTTGTGTGTGATCACATAGTCCAATCAAACACATCAATGAATGAACTTGCATCATGCCTTGCATCAGATACTTGATCAGAAACATCCTGTTGATAGATCTGGATAAATACTGAATGTAGTTATAGAAAGAAAATAAACCTTTTTGTGTTCCTTTAGACAAATTTGCAAGGTTTTTGAAACAATCTTTTAGATTAGCTTTTTTTTAGGGCATTATTACTGCAAAATGCTTTTATAAATGTCACATTACTGTATGTTACAACAGTTTAGGGGCAGTTTTTATTGAAAATAATACGCTGTGTTTGCATAAGAGCCAAAAAACACAGGAAATCCGCCTCACTCTGCAGAGCATGTCTCTTCAGAAACTTGTGGGTTTCTGCTTTAGCTAGAGGTAAAGACAAAGGTTAGGTTGAAGTTACTTCCCTGAAGCTTCACATATGTAGTACGTTTACAAAAAGCCATTTTCCGAATCTTCCTGATGCTTTACACATTAGAATGACAAACCAATATGGTGAAATAAATATATAAAATTATATGCAAGGAGTTCTTTATTACTGAGTTGGCCTTGCATTTTGTATTGATTATATAGGTAACCACCATTATTATTTTTTTTTCAGTGAATTCATCATTCAGTGTCAAAAATAAACAATAGACTCACTGTGTAGGACACTTGCTGCAAGTGCTTTTAGGTGTATATACAGTAAGTCTGATACTGGGCAGTATCCTCAAATGGACAACTTTTTGCCTTCTTTTTCCTCTAGTGTTAATAATAATACCATAGGAGTACATATTGCTACCGTTAAGATACAAATACTACTCTTAGGTGTTAATATGCACCCTTTAGCGGCAGAAAAGTGGCAAAGGGGTTCCTTTAAGGGCAATACCCCAGTGACAAGCTGTTGTACCCCTAAAGCTATGATTTTTGCTGACAGATGAAAAATAATGTGTAAACACACCCCTATGAGTGTAATAAAATGTCTCTAAAATTCTAATATAAAATGTCATGTTCAAAACATTATGCTATATTTGCCATATCATGGCATGATAAATTGATATGCAATAATATGCCACTTCAGTAAATTGTTAATATAGCATAATTCACTATACTGTGAGGCTACAGAGAAACTGTCAATGTTGTAAAACTAATGTAAAAGTAGGCGTGTATGTGACTGCAGCACTGTATGTGTAAGGGAGAGCTCTTGTGGTAAACTGTAGCATTACAATATACTGTTGAAACAGATTTTGATCATTTTATTTATTTGTTTATTTACATATTAATATACATATGGATATAAGTATCAGTGCATTCGAAATAAGTAGTTTAGGCATGAAATGTAACTGTAATGTAATGTAACTGAAATGTAATACACAATTTTCACAGACAATGATCCAATAAAGAATAAATTCAAAGTACAGTTCTTCTATACCAATACTGCACATATACATCCTCTTTTAGTCATTTTTTGTTTTTGGGTTTGCCTTTGAAGTGTGTGTGGTTTGGGTTTTTTTTTTTTGTTTTTCCTATTCGTGTGGTTAATAACTATTAAACGGAAACAGTAATGAACTTTTTAGAAGGTCATGTATTGAGACCTTAGAGATATTGAGGAACAGATATATTAGTAACATTAAATCATTTATAAACTCATTACATTTAATGCATTAGTTCATTTTTAAGCCAGTTTGTAAAACATTAGTTTATTCATATATACTAGCACACAGAAAGCATCTCTTGCCCCACCAACCTGAAGCAGAAAATGTCATTCTTGTATTATTTCACATGCTTGTATCAAGGTTCATTTTTATCATTGACATTTAGTTTTACTAATTGAGGTAGCATAATTTATATGATATTACCATCATGAAATCAACAAATGTATTACATGTTGCAACGCATGAATAAAGACATATTTAAATGATAAGCACAATATTTACAAAAAAAACCAAAACCTTTTCCAACTTAAACTTGTGTGCTTTTGATGGGAGATGTAAAAAAAATTGCTGTGTTGGAAGTTTCATTCTCTGAAACTTTGGATTGCGTAGATGTCGATTGGTAAATCTTCACACATCCTAGATATCTTGAAAATGCACTTATTAGGGATTTTCTAAACTTTTCTCCAACAAAAGCATAAATGATCGGATTTACACAGCAGTGAGTGAGTGCGATAGTCTCTGTCACCTCCATGGCCGTGCTGATATGACGATAAGCCTCGCAGCCACTTAAAATGCCAAACTCCTCCAAGGTTTTCAGAAACACCACCACATTGTAGGGGACCCAGAAGACCACAAACACGATGACAATGCTTAAGATGAGCTTTAT
>JAUMHE010000068.1:5108653-5122324 GCA_032359235.1 Enteromius mattozi | reverse complement strand
CTATCTTTTATTTAAAGTTATTTTTTCAATTTTCCTTTTGATGTGCTATCTGTCACTGTTAAAATAAACCTACCATTTAAATGATGCTGTTCGGAGACTTTTCATTTCTTTGTCATTGGACAAACTTACAAAATCAGCAAGGGGTCAAATAATTATTTCCTCCACTGTACATCTTCCGCTATGGTGGAATTTATTTTTCTTTGCGCAAAAAAAACCAACTTAATTTATTTTCCGAAGACGAACAAAGGACTTAAGGGTTTGGAACGACATGAGGCTAAGTAATTAATGACAGCATTTGAATTTTTGGGTGAACTAACCCTTTAACTATTGTGTAGCCCACTCATTAAAACTCACTAGTATTAGTATAAATTTCATTAAATGCATACTTGGTAAATTGTAGTGCAGGATCTAACAGCATTGTGGCAACGGAACTTAAAGTACACGAAGAACAGCGATGCCTAACATTAACCATTCACACATAGTTTAAATGCATTTCACAAACTCACAAAAGTCAGCTGAACACAGTGAGTGTTAAAACCCAATGTGCAAATAAACAACCGTATTGTGCTCTGAACAGGATGCCAAGCAAACAGCATGCAAAGGGACCACATTACTCTTTGGTCATTATTCCTATCATTGTAAAGATGAAGGTCATAAAGGTAAGCAAAGCAGATCACATTAACATTTAAATAACCATTGATAGTGAAATGGCTGTTAAACTTTGATGCAGTGCACTATTTATTTTCTGGTGTTATGTTTTCAGCCATTTTGCCTTTATTAGAAAGGACAGTATAAGGAGGGCAGGAAGCGAAAGGAGTATAGGATCGGGAAGCATCTCAAGTCAGGAGCTAAAACTCAGCTTGCGTGTGGTGCTGTTACGTGATGTGTCGGAGTGCTCCTCGCTATGCCTTTGATGGACAGAGTACATTATTAGTGATGCTGAAGACATTGTATGCCAACTACATGCTCCTCTAATTCTCAGACCCTAATTAGAGCATAGGTGGATGGATCATCCCATGACGCACAACAGAGAGTGAGAGAGAGAGTGAGTGAATAAAGCTCTGGCTAAATCCATGCAGGCATAGGATTAGAAGATTGTTTAAGACAAGCCAGAAAAGACAGCTCGCAAACTGACCCATTCATTTTGAAAAAGACCATCTGCTCACAAGACCCTACTCTAATCAGTTTTTTTCCCCCATATGATTTTGTGAGATTATGTGCTGTGGATCTTGGTCCCTCTAAGGGGGTCTGGTGGCATGCCATCTAAAAGAAACTTTAGTACATTTGGAAGTTGAATGCATTAAGTTTAAAGTTAATAGTTCCAACCCATTTTTGACGAACAGAGTGAAAAGTCTTTGCTTTGACTTGGATTTGAACTCAATAATATGTTAATAATAATAATAATAATATATAAGGAGAAAGGACCTTCGATATTGCTCTTTCAGACACTTAGGATGTAACAGTTTGCCACTGAAGGAACTGCTCAGGCATGAAACTGTTTCAAACGGGGTGAGAGTCATTCTTTAACAATGATGATAGCTTAGCTACTGTACCATCCTCCTTTCTCTCACCTCCTGTACAGTGTCTAGGGAAATCCCCAGAATTGAGCTGGCCTTCTTTATTACTTTTGCAGTCTCTTCCTGTCTACAGTAGAGATGTCGCTGCACCAACAGACCACTCCATAAAAGATGGCTGAGGCCACCACAGAGTTAAAAAAGGTCTTAAGTAGTGCTTCCTGCACTCCAAAAGACCTTAGTCTTCTCAACAAAAAGAGTCTACTCTGTCCCTTCTTATAAATTGCCTCTGTGCTTTTTACTGTTCAAATGAACACCCAGGTATTTATAAGAGTTCACTTTCTCAATATCGTTACCCTGAATTTTCACCAGTGATGGAAGAGTGTGTTTTTTCCTACGGAAGTCCACCAGCAGTTCTTTTGTCTTCCCAACATTTATCTGGAGGCAGTTCCGTTGGTACCAGTCCACAGAATTTTTAATTAATCCTCTGTACTCCCTGTCATCATCCTCTGTAATAAGGCTGACGATGGCAGAGTCATTTGAGAACTGCAGGTGACAGGTTGCTGAACTAAACATGAAGTCTGCAGTATAGACAGTAAATAGGAACGGAGCCAAGACCGTACCCTGCGGGACTGCAGTATTGCTGATCAGATGTGTTAAAAAATAGATTAAGATCATTCACCCATCTCTGATCACCCTCAACCTGAGATTTGGACTCCTTACGACCAGTAATGGATTTAAGCCCCTTCCTGACATTATTCTACTGTAGCCGATACTCCATCCTCTTTTTAAAGCATGCTTTTCCTTCCCTGATCTTTTTTCTCAGTTCTCTCTGTACAGTTCTCAGCTCCTTCTTATTTCCTAGTATAAAAACACTTTTCTTCTCTTTAAGGAGATTTTATATATATATATATATATATATATATATTTTTTTTTTATGTACAGTGTTCTCCCCACAGAAGTTATATAATATAATTCGTTATACAATCTGTTAAATTATCAATATCCTCCCCATGTGGATTACACAGTTCATCCCACACTGTTGTATCGAAACAGTCTGTCAGAGCCTCATTGGTCTCATCAGACCGTTTCCTCACTTTGCGGGAGAATATAAGGACAAGAGAATTAATGAAAAACCAACAAATAGAAATATCACGCAGGAGCTGTGACAAGTCTCGGTAAGCCTAACACAGTACATGTAGCAACATTTTTATTTTTCAAGTAGAAAGAATATAGAAAAAATAAACCTAGTGTTTTTTTAAAACAAATAGAATGGGTTATTATTATTACACTATTATCCTTATTTAACAGTAAAATACATGTATACAAGTAAAATAGAAGTATATTAAAATTATATGAATTTTTTTTTCATCCTCAGAAAACAAATTAAGATATTTTTGATGAAATCCGAGAGCTCTCAGACTTTGCAAGGACAGCAATACATCAGAAATGTAACAAAGTTGTTGATAAATTAGTCCATGTGACATCAGGGGTTCAGACATAATTTTACGAAGCTGTGAGAATACTTGAATGTGTGTGCAAAGAAAACAAAAAAATAACGACATTTCTTCAGCAGTTCTTTACCTCATCCCATCTGCAACAGCGGGCCGCCATTGTGCAGAGTATCACGATGCACGCGTTTGCTTATGTTTCTCGTAAACAACGCCATGAGCATCTGACACACGTGTGTGTTAACATAAGCAGCAGTTCCATGTGCATACATTGTTTTTTAGTCTTTCGTTATTTGTGATTTTAATTATTCTCATAGCTTACTTAAAAGTGATTAAATAATTTATAATATTTCTAAGAGCTCAATTCATCAATAATCAATTCATAAAATCAACATCAACAATAAAATTTATCAAAATCAACAATAACATTAATATACTTCTAAACAAAAAACTAGATATTTAAAATGTGTGTGTGTGTATATATATATATATATATATATATATATATATATATATATATATATATTGTTGAGATTATTATTTTTCACCGAACTTCTACATAACAGTGTTGCTAACTGCAACAGCAAAGTTCTATAACCAATTTTGCAGTAGTGTGAAAATGGTTTCAGGAATAGTTTTGCTTTCCGGTAACAAGCTTTTTCCAGCAAGTAGTGGTGTGACAAAATTTTGCATCACATTTTGTCACGTTATAGGGTAGCATTTCAGTCCCACAAACAAGCTGCTTATGTACTTTTTTGTGGTACACTCAACTCAAGCAGTTCTATTATGTTTTAGCAAATTGTATACACTATGCTGTACATTGAGATTCTAGTTGATTGTGTTTGTACTAGAAAATGCTGTATTGTCAGTACATTGTAAATAAGTGTCATAGGAAAAGGTTAGCATCTGAGTTTCTTCAGTGTAGTGTACTTTTAGTTTGTAAACTTTAGTATACTGTAGCTTATTAATGAATCGAAAAAAGTAGTATAATTGTAACACAACTACTTTTAAAGTATGAGTAACATTGGCTAGATGCAATTTCAAGCTGCTTCCTTTAATCTGGTGTATACAGATACAACTGACTTTGAGTCATCACAGGCCAGAAGATGTGACTTCTTCCGTTATAAACTTCACCGTTGACTGTTTAACAGGTGGTCTTGATGCTAGTTTAATCATGTTTTGGAAATGTTAAATCCAAATGCTCTTGTTATTATTTTTGCCATTTTGGAGACAGATTAGCACCATCTTTTCTCTCACCCTTTTTATTTCCATCACCTTTTTCTTCTCTCTGGAGAAAGTGAGTAATTGGCCCCAGAATCCCAGTGTGTGTTTGTACCAGAGGACCTGAGTTTTCTGTCTCCCTGGAGAACGGACTGTGTTTGTTCCAGCAGCCATGGAACTTAAAGACTGCCTGCTCTCTCTTTCCATCTGTGAGTGTTTGGATCGAGAAAGAATGGCATTGTGGAGTAGACTGAGGGAGTGAGGAGTGTTTTGTTGTGTTGTGGAATACCCTGTTACTACAGTGTTTTTTTTTGTTTTTTGTTTTTTTCGGTGGAATAGCCTTATATTTTCGAGAAATAACTTTTTAAATCCTGCTGTTATTTCAGAGATTGTGAGAGATAGGGCAAGAAGAAAAGGGAGGATCAAACTCATGTTGCGTGAATAAGCAGTGTGGCTGTGTTAATTGGCTAGATTAGGGGTAGTGAACTCAAAAATGAAAATTATGTTGTAGAGATCGACCGATATATCGTTTTCCTGATATTTAAGCATTTTCACATAATCGGGTATCGGTTTTGTAATATCGGATTCCCCGATAAAATCTTGTGGGTGTTTCGAGAATTGCGCACATGAGTCAGGACCGCCATTTCAGGACAACGCCTGAGAAGAGACGAGCTCTACAAGAAGATATCATTACTTGCTTTGCTTTAATTGATAAGCCTTATTTAACACAACAACCATTAATGCACAAATGGTTGTTGAATGGCTGATATGTAGTTAATGGACTTTGACTCTTAATAGAGTCACGAAGCCTCAAGTGTGTTCCACACCGGATGAGAAGCGCACATGCAGCGCCATTCAGCGTCTGTCCGCGGTGAGTCACGACGGTGGTGTTCGCCACAGAGCCCCATTTGCATAGTTTTATATTAAATTACATTATGTTTGCCTCTCAAATGATCGTTAATGTACATATTAACACCTACTAAAAGTACCATGAAACAAAACACGTCAACATAAGTATAGTCATAATCTTAATCCTTTAAAACTTAATATTGTCGACCGTTAATGGAAAATAGTTTCCGTGGGCAAAACGGGGACGGAATAAATGGAATCCAGTCGGATAAATGGAATTTACTGTATAACGCGAATGTCACGGGATGTGTCAAAGTTTGGGTGAATTAATCAAATGTAGGTCATTACACTTGAATCGACTCACACTATGGACTAGTATCTGCAAAGAGACTATTCAAATATAAACCCTGCATGTGCTACGTGTCTCTGTATCATATATGTGAATGGCACACTTTATTTACTACACACATACTGAAGTGCGCTCTCAGTGTTTTCAACATCTGCCATCTCACTTAATGAGAATATAAATACATCAATACCTCCCTAGAACTGCTCTGAAAGTCACTTCATGAGCACTTGATCGTTAAATTTGAGTAAAACTATCGTCATATATACATAAACCTATGACAGACTACACAGTGGTCCTTATGGCAACCCGTCAAAACAAAAGTTTGATTTAGTTGTAGCTACTACTACAACTTCAACAAATACAACTTTTGTTTAAAATAATAATCACACAACACGGTATTTCTTCCATGTTTTCATTTTAATAGTAAACTTCTTTTATATAAAAAAAAGAGTTTTACTCTCATTTGATTATAGATAGATGAAATAATGTTTTATGGCCAAGATTAGGCTATAGGATATTGAACCAAGTCTGTCTATAATAGGCTATTCGTGTTATAGTTTCATTAAAATAGTTGCAGTCTTCCGAACTTCTACAATGGAGCTATGAAATTATGCTTTTTTTTTTTTAAGTTCATCAATTGATGTGCATGCGATGATGAATTGAATAGTCACCTCTTGAAGGTTATGATTTAATCATCAGAAAAAAATAATAAAAAAATTATGAGAGGTTATGCTATTACACATACATTTGAAATACATTTCCCCAAGCTGTTTAGCTTTAGTACAGTATTCATAGGCTTAATCATGAAGCATATAGTAGCCCCACATTTAACTCTCTCTTTATATAAACTTATTGTAGATGAAGGGAATTAACGTGCAACCAACACCAGGAAAGCATTTATTTAAATTTTTACACCAGACATGTATATCGGTTCAAAATATCGGTTATCAGTATCGGTCTACTTGGTCTTTGATAATCAGTATCGGTGTTGGTCCTAAAAAACACATATCGGTCGATCCCTATTATGTTGGTTTGCATTTCCCAAAAGCATTGTTTACCAGATATGGTGCAAGTTCTGTCATAGTTCAGTGTTTCCCATACCACATTCAATTAAACATTTGCGAATAGCATCCCAAGAATATGTGGTTGGAACTCTCGGCAGCTCTTGACCTGTGGTTAAAAGCATAGTTTCATGTTAGTATGACATGGACGTAATTATCCCTTTAAGATTATTCCAGAGTATGACGTAAGAAAGATGCTACGAATCAATCATCAAACAAAGCAAAATGTCAGTGAACAAAATCTATTTTCTTAGGGGGATAAAATACTGTAAACTATACAAGGAACCCTGTCATTACTAAATTAAATATTAAAATTAGCAATAAAGTCCAAAGCCAGATTTTATTTATATTTTGACTTTTATTTTTATTTTTTCACTGTTATTTACTTGTATTTGTTGTTGAAATGTAAACATTTAAAACACAAACAGGTGCATTCAAACATACAATAAATAAGATGCCACTAGCATATAATGCAAATGTAATATATTACATATATTTAGCAAAACATTCCTCTTTACTGAGTTTAAGTAATTTAAATGAATGGCTTTTTGTCTCATTGCTTACAAGCTATTGTGACATTTTCCTGTGGTTAGAACAGTAATTGCGTGATTATATGAGGCATGATACATTTTAGTATGTTGTACTTATTCTTTCAACATACCTTCTGATATTCATTCATGTTTGTTTTTGTTTATTTAAAGACAAAGAGATGATTCACCTACAATTTGTATTGCTGCTTAAACTGAGGCATGTACATTTATTGTTTGAATTTTGTGATAAATTTGAAATAAACAAAGAATAAAGCTCATTACCATCGTTGGATAGGAGGTTGACCAACCTATATGTTTAGTGTAGTCTTTTGTTCACACAACAACAGATAACGGTCATGGTCATGTTAGTTTGATTGTCTTGTTTACTGATTGTGGTTTCAATTTTTTTCTTTTTTGTCACAGTGTTTCCCTGAGTTTGTAGGGGTTTTTTTGGCCATAGATTTTAATTTGTTTCACACGTGTCCCAAGTTCTGTTGATTACCATCCTTGCGTATTTAAACCACTGGTCTCAAACTGAAACCCTCAGATTCCTCAGTTACGTGTTTGCCATTCAGCATGTATTAGATGTGTATTGTGCTGCTAACTACATTTTAACTGGAACAACAACAACACAGTCTAAAAGTCCTGCCACTGTAAAAAACGATTTGTTGAGTCAACCAAAAAAAAACATGTTACCCCCCTGCCTAAAAATTTTTTGTTATCTTGACAATATATTTCTAGTTGAAACAACAAATTGAATTAGTCCGGTTAACTCAGCTATACTCAGGTTGACTTTTTTATTTGACATTATTTCCTTGTCCAGTTAACCTACAGCAAATCATGTTGTATCATCAAATTTGTTACCCCACTGCCTTAATATTTTTTAAATAAATATGACAAAGCATCATTTTCTTTCTTTCATTTAATGATGGAAATAAGAATTTCACTCACATTTTAATTGAACAAGCAATTTGCTGTCAACACATCAACTGTCACTTGAAAAAAAAATTGCAAAATACAAACACACACTCACACACACATATATACACACACATGCACATACATATATGTATATATTTTAGGGGTGTGCGATATATATATCGTCTGCAATAATATCATAATTGTTGTTTTAACGATGTGCGATTTGACATTATCAAGTATTTTGCAAATAACATTCAAAACCCCTCTACAGAGAGCATGCATACAGTTCGCAGTCTAGACTTGTGCGTGTGCGCCTTTAGAGTGTGTTCTTCACTGCATGATTCAGTCTGATGAAATGCCTTTAAACTGATCACAAATTCAAGACATGAGAGCAGAAAATTTATATTTTTATACCACTTTATAAAGCCTACAGTAGTAAACAATTTCACATGTACAATGCCATTTTTTTCTCCAAAAATTACCATGATTGCAAATGGGATATTGATTTGTATATAAATCACATATACACACATAGTGATGTTCTCTCTAATTCATTTTTATTTCAAATGCAATTAATCAATTACAATTCTGTTACATTTAAAGATGGTACGTTACTCATACAATAGTCCAGTGTTTACATACCAGAGTGATGTCTGCATGCACAAAAGTAAACACAAAAGGGCCTCCAGTACATCAGAGAATCTGGTGTGCCAGGTGGAACTGGTTGTCAACATCTCTGTCTTCACAAACTTCCCTGCAACACAATTGAAATAAATGATTATTATAAATATAAATATAGCCTCCTAATTATCATTTGGCTTCTACCAGACTTCAGTGTGCTTTTTAAAATTATTTTTATATTTTAAAGGAGTCTCACAGAATCGCGTGACGCTCTGTAAACCAAGACAAAGTCTATTTTACTACAAGAACAAACACAGATAAAGCTTTGTAAATATTATATATATTATTGTAAAGGTATGTGTTTTAGTGACCAGTATAAATAACTAAAAGGAAAAACATAAATTTACGTTACCTCAGACTGTTTCTTGAACCACCCCTTAGTTGAAAGGACATATACTCTAGTTCAGTCAACTTACATCTAGTTAAGATGGTGAAAACTTTCAAAAAATGTTTTTAATGATCACAATCAGTAACTAAAAGTCAAAAGTCGGTCAAAATTAAAAAAAATAATTGAAACAACTAAACTGCTAAATATTTTTTTTACGTTGGTTGTTGATTGGATGGATGCGAGCTTGCAGTCAATTTTAAGAAAGGGACAGTAGTTTTGACTAAATTATTTGAAAAGTCCAGATAACAATGTTTTATGAGAATAATATTAAATATTGCTATTTAAAAAAGTCAAAAATGTTGTTTTTTTGGTTTGTTTTTTTTACATGCATGAATGAACATGAATTTAGAAAATAGAGCGAATTTCCATTTTATGTTAACTTAAATGCTTCTGTGGTACCTACTCTCACAACAGGACAGCTTTTACAAGCGTTAATGTCGTCAGTCCGGTAGCATTTCTGTGAGCTGTTTATAGCTCCTCAAAAGACAGGGAAGCTTCACCCTCAGCAGTAAAAGGGTGGGGCTTTCTGCCAGTGAAATGGCCCTGTAACCAGAGATCAAGGGCAGATGCAGTGCCAGCAGGCTTCATGCTTAGCAACGGCAAACAGACGCTGGTAAAGAGTTGAATGTCCCTCCAGATTCACCAATCGTCTGGGTCATTCACGCTTTGCTTGAAGCTTCAATCATAAATTTGCAGCTGCTTGGGTATGGGCTCTCTCTCTCTTCTTGGGTGTAAAAATAGGTTGCTATGTGAGCACCATGACTCCCTAGAGGCATTTGCCTGTTGTTACGCCCTGCTGATCTGCTGAGGGTGAGGGAACTCATTTCCTCAATGGAGCAATGCACTCCAAAACTCCAGGGGCAGGTGGTGAGATATAAAGATATGGTCCATGACTGAGAGATTTAAATGACTTAATTTTTCAGTCATTTTTAACACTGACAGACATGACTGACAGACATTTGAAACTGTGTTGTCAGTGGATGAATTAAAAAAGACTTAACTCTTACAGAGCCATAGTTGTTATGTAATAAGCGTCACATTATATGAATGCCATTGCTTTTGCTTTCCTTTACTTTTGAAAGCCAGCAATCAACCTCTTTAGTCACTGATCTCTAGAAATAATGATTTAAATAGATCTACACTCAAAGGCCTATTGTAAAAGAGAATGGCAGACTCTCTGGATCCTTCAGGTTAAGTCCCACTGTTTGCTTTGGGCTAAAACAGAAAAGCCCAAACAACAGAAGGATTAATGTGGACTAATAAAGGTCCTATTGTTTGCTGTACTGTTCAGTTCACTAGAGCATGAGCTCAGGTCAGATCTCATGTCCCACTTACACATACTTATTTAACACTCATTCATCCATAGAATGTTTGCCAGATATCTTTTGCTAAGTACAGTAAATCTAATTCACAGTTCTTCCTTTTACTCTGACTTTTTTAATTCTTCTGATTCATTTCACTTTCTTTTTTTATGTTTTATTTAGTTATTTATTTTTTAAACCAGAACAATAAGGCTTAGTGGTTTCTTTGTTTAGTGTGAAGTATCAAGATTAACACATAAGGTAAATTTGAGGCAAAAGGGCAGTTTTGTTTGTGTGATGGTTGAGTCACATTTATGAGAAATTATGAGAAAAGTTGATGTTGGAAAAACGTTTAGCTTACTTATCAGGAAAATCTTTCCTTAAATTGGTTTGAACTGAGGATGATGGCGAATGATTTACAGATCCTGAGCATCACTGACAAATATCTGTAAAATGTGTGGTAAGTGTTTCTTTCCTGCTATGTGAGGCTGTGAGCTATTGAAATTAGCTACAATGTGAAACAGCCAATCAGAGCAGAGCTCAATATTATTATTCATGACCCTTGCAAACCCTTTGCTTAAAAAAAAATTTAAATCTCAAAATTTACTGAAAATATTTGAAAACAGACCATGGTTTACTGGTTTATCATTTGTTTCCAGGTATGTTTTTATATAGTAAAAGTTTGTCCAAATACTTATTGGGTGTAATATTACCAATTAAATTGGATTTTTTTTTATGAAAAACTTAAAAAGAAACGGCACCAACAGTTGAATAAAAAGAATGCTATGCCATTTAGCTGTTTCCTTTGTGGAATGTGTGTCCTTTGTGGAATGGATCTGTATGCAGTGAGCTGTGCTGAAACTCATTTACCTTTCAGCAGCCTACGGTCTACATAACATAACGCCCCCTACTGTGGACAAAAATAGCCTGTGTTTTACCCATTTCACTTTTTTCTAAGAGGCTTCTAGAGAAACTTAGAAGTATATAAATAATACTGTGAGGTTTTCCTGTTTTCATAGACTGGCAGCTCTGAGTGGACAGAAACAGCATCAGAACACTTCCTCCTTTCTTGTGTAACAGTTAGTATGTTAAATGATTTAATAAACCGAGCATATTATTTGACATCACTGAAAACACTATTATGTTTGATAGGGCTGCAATGACTAAATAATGAAATCTTTGCAGAAGAAAAAAAAAGGGATGTTACAAAATGAACCACAGTGTAAAAAGTCATGCAATACATGGGTGTGAAAATTAAATACTTTAAATGTTTTACATTTGTTTATAATTTTTGCCATACTGAAATTCTTTAAATAAACTAAAAAAAAATAAAAAAGAACTTGACAGCTTTAAACTGTTAACAAAATAATAATTAGTTGCAGCCTCATTCATTCATTCATTCATTTCAGTTTCATTAGATTCATTTAACTAGTGAAAGCTGTATGTTGTTTTTCCTGCAGATGAGTATGTTAACTGGAGCAGAGAGTGTAGTGTACAGGAAGGGCGTTGAAGTGGGACTTGTGGGAGTTAGTTTGAGTCCTGATTTGGGTCATGTAGATACTCACTTTAACTAATCTGGGCTGCGTTTCCCAAAAGCATTGTAAGCCTAAGTTGATCATAGCTCCATTAGTTTCAAAGGGTCTACGATGTACTTAAGCTTACGATGCTTTTGGGAAACACAGCCCTGTTTGTTAGGCTGGTGCTCCAATAGTGTGTCAAAAAAGAATAAGTGAAGGCACATGCATGCACAACTGATTAAGCATGATCTTAACTGCAGCGATCCGCCTGTAATTTCTGAATGTGTTATAAACTTCATTGTGTAATCTTAGTTACTCAGGTACATTTTAGCCTGTGCTCTCTGACTATTGTTTTCATGGTGCTGCAATTGAAAACTGTACATTAATTTAAGCTGGTTTATAAACTCATTACATAAACTTGCCTCTTTTGCAAAACTCCAAATATATAGTACCTATACATACTTTTTTAAGGCAATGGGTTTTTTTTTAAATTGCTTTTAAATTTAAATCTAAAACATTTTGAAAGATGTAATGCATTATGATTTAATTATTTAAATATTTAAACTTATTTCATCTGTAGTTAATAAGTTAAAGGCAGGGTAAGTGATTTCTTGAAGCCAATGTTGATATTTGAAATCACCAAAACAAACACGCCCCTACCCCAAAAGGGTCTCACCCCTATTTTTATAGCTCCGCCCCACACATACGTAGCTTTTGCAACCCAGGCAACGATTAGCTCTGTAAAAGAAAGAAAAACCAATGTTACACCATGTCCACACCATATATATATATTTATATATATACGTAGATGCTTCATTAACAACTGCTTCTATGGGCCGTGATACGTAAGCCGTCTGCCATATTGTAGTGGTCTGTCTTGACATCATTCACCGTAATCACTGAAAGACATGTGTATGGTCTACGTGTGACGCGAGCGGCGCGACAGATCTCTGACAGAAAACTGCTGCTGTGTTCTGTTTTTGACGTGCTGACACAAATTTAAAATAATTTATAACGGTCGCATTGTCGCGTCCAGTGCAGACTTTAGCTGTCGCAGCGCGACGTCTGGTGTAGACACGGTGTTACTCACCTATTGAGAAGAACCAAAGCAACCTCGGCGTCTGATTGCAGGTCTTCCACTCCTTGACTTCTCTCCAGCACTGGAAAGCTGATCCGATATTTACATGGGTCCTACTTCTTGCCTAATCATTCCGCAGATATTTTCCTCTTCTGTTTTTTTATCTTTCTGTCGCTCGGCTCGACTGTTCACAGAACGCACTCTCCTCCACATCATTAGTAGACACGCCCCTTACTGCTGATGTTTGTGGCAAAATGTTATCTGGAGACTATATATTCAAACAATTTGCACACTGTGCACACATAAATACTGTGTACTGCAGAATAGTTGGAAGAGCAAATTACAGAGTGAAAATGTATCAATGCAATGAATGCTACAGTGTGGCAAAAAAGTATTTAGCCACCAATTGTGCAAGATCTCCCACTTAAAAAGATGAGAGAGACCTGTAATTTTCATCATATGTATACCTCAACTATGAGAGTCAAAATAAGAAAACAAATCCAGAAAATTACATTGTAGGATTTTTTATGAATTAATTGGTAAATTCCTTGGTAAAATAAGTAACTCCTGGCTCTCACAGACCTGTAACTTCTTTAAAAGGCTCCTCTATTCTCCACTCGTTACCTGTATTAATGACATCTGTTCGAACTCGTTATCAGTATAAAAGGTCCACAACCTCAAACAGTCACACTCCAAACTCCACTATGGTCAAGACCAAAGAGCTGTCAAAATAACACCAGAAACAAAATTGTAGACCTGCACCAGGCTGGGAAGACTGAATCTGCAATAGGTAAGCAGCTTGGTGTGAAG
>JAUMHE010000068.1:5073196-5099763 GCA_032359235.1 Enteromius mattozi | reverse complement strand
TAAGAGAAATTGCAAAAACACAGGGAGATCAAATACTTATTGACCTCACTGTGTATATATATATATATATATATATATATATATATATATAAAAAGAACTTTGTATTCAGATAATAATTGTGATTTTTAGATTTTTAAATCTACAAGTAAGTATTTTAACAGTAACCGTGAAGTGACTGCTTATGTTCCCTTACAGAAAAAGCACATTAACTTTGCATGTTCAATCATGTGTTAACATCACATGTGAAATATGTCAAACACAAGTGCAATTCATGTCAAAAAAAATATGAAACACACACGAAACAAAGACTTGGCATATTTTCATAGTCTAAAAGTGTTTAGATCATGAAAAGTTCACGTGAATCTCTCCAGCATGTCTTTGAGTTGACTGTGTGGAGGTTTGACCCTTGACTTGATTTACAGTAGTCAAATATACTAAGAGTTTGGCTTGCATTTATATTCATTCTTTAAAGACATGAACAAAACAAGAAACAAGTTAAAAAGTGAGAAAAACTATTTTTACAGGGTGTGTTCCCAAAAGACAGCGGTTTCCAAACCCTGTAAAATAACACATTCTGCTGGGTTTTCAGTGTCTGTTATTGCAGAATGACATTTTTGTGGCTCTTTTTTCTTTTCTTTTTTTTTTTCCAGTTTAAGACACGTATATATTTATTATTGTATATGAAAGGACCACAGTATCATAAATTTCAAAGTGGGCTCCTTATGACAATTTTTATTATTTAGTTACTACTGAAATTTGGTCAACATTTATATATAAAAAATACTGAAATATACGAATTTGTACAAATTTAGAACATAATAAACCTTTTATATGAAACTAAACTAAAGTAATGTTTGGAGAATGGATGATATAGTGTTTACCATATGATAACATATTCCATGGTGAAGAGGAAGTGTCAGAAGAATAGACGTTTGTATTTAGATGAATCGTTCAGCACGTTAGCAACATAGTGAATATAAACATATTGGACTTTGTATTCATTTATTTTTTTTGCACAAATTTGGACATTTACACACATAAAAGAAGTTTCCTGATGTAAAATCAGTCTATTCAAAATTCAGGTGCTTTATAGCAATAAAGGTACAGTTTGAGTAGAGGAAGACTGAGATAACATTGTTTTTATCATTGAACATTTGACCTGAAAATTGAGTATCAGATTTAACTCTTGATTTATTTATTCTTTTCTGGGACTAGGTAGTAGCCACTATGTGTAATTTAAACAAACACTTTTATTCAAATGTCTTTCAGCAGTGTTTGAAACCCTCTTAAGAATGTCTACATCATAATTTTTTGGTAGATGGAGGTTGAATTACGGACAATTGGTCAGTGAAGCCAAGCATTTAAGACCAGCATTCATGTAGCAATTTGCTGCTTTACGTAACACCTGTAATTCAAGCTGACTCTCTCTCCCTCTCTATCGCCCTATCACAGTCCTGTCTGCATCACATGATGTAATTACAAGTCTAAACCGTCAAGTAACTCTATCTTTCTCTGTCCTTATGTCTCCTCTTGTCTCTTCAGAAAAGCTCTGATGGATTTGTTGGTGGATCTGTGCAGTCAGTATCATCTGAATCCAGCATATCATACTCTGGAGCTGCTGTCAACCGATGCTCAGCCCGTCATTTTTAAGCCCAATGCCCTGCTGGGCGCCCTGGACGTCTCCTGCGCCCTGATCAAAGAACGAGTGCTGGAGGACAAGGTGATCCGGAAACCTCAACCCAAAGTGCCAGAGGTAAGTTTCCGAAACACCATGTTATGAAGGTTTTTGACCTCATGCCACATGGTGGTATCACTGACTTTTTGAAGAGCTTTAAAATCTAGGCAGGCAGCAGCAACTGTGATGAAACTGGGAACACTACTACTGGCAAGACTATCGTTGACAGACATCGTATTGTAAATAATTTGCTTTGAAGGCCAGCACATGACCAGAGTGCACATGTCACACTAAAGTCTACTTCTTGTTTAACTGCATCAGCCATATTGAGTGCTCTCATTGTATGAGCAAGTGTTATCTTCACTGCAGTAGTTTTTCGGGTTAAAAAGACCCCAAGTCCTAGAAACGAGAGACCTAGTGAAACATGATGTATTTAATCTAAAACAGTTTTAAACTTTAATAATTATTGTGTAGTTATTATGCGTGCATTTTTATTACCTCCTTTTAAATGGGCAAATACTTAAAATATTTAAAAGGCTGAAAAGGATCAAAAATAGCAGGAAATGTAAGACAAATGATTTAGTATAAATCGTGTCCATGCTGTTTATCAGCTACTCATGTTTATATATTGTTTGCATGTTTTTTAAATCTCTTTTAACTGTAAAAAAAGGCTAATATTGATCTTTTTTTAATTGACTTTAATGTTATGTATTTAAACGATAACATCTTGTTCTGACTAAATGCATCAGGAGGGTCGAATGATCATAAAAAGTGTTCGAGCAAAGGTACAGTGAGTCTTTCAATGGCATGCGTTCTCTCTTTCTCGAGTGTCCTTTTCTCCTCCCTCTCATGTTTGAATATTTGATGAGAGCCTTACCTTTAGTTACCATGCATTATTTCTTCTTCAGCCTGGCTTGCAGGCCCCTGTCTTGCACTTCTACCACGTGTCTGACCTCTGGGCAGAGTTAGAGGCTCTGACCTCTGATTCTGCTAGAACGACAGTACAATCTGTCACTGTGCAGCTGAAAGCACACAACACATAAGTATGTATGCATGAAGAAATGGAGTAACAAGATTTATTTTATAGTGTTAGTGAGGATAACAGATATAGACCACAGCTTAGAAATGTTTGACTAGAGTAGAGATCAGGATCAGGATGGTCAACACTTTGGTTATCTGACAAAGTGAGAATTCTGTTATAAATATCAATAAATAAATAAATATATATATATATTGACTAAAAGAGAGATGATATGTCTAAACAACATATCTGTCTAAACAATATCTGAAGACCAGCTATTCTAGTCATTCAGACAGCCCTCTTACAGAACTTGTTTATTGATTTAATATATATGTCTAAAGAATTTTATAGCAAATGATAAAACCTGTATCACCATTTCTGCCTTCTGAAGTCATACGAACACAAAGATAGTAAACAGGTTAAAGTTTTTTTCTTCTGAGTGTGCAGTGTCTGTAAATGTTGTTTCATATTCATGTAAGTCTGAGAATGTGTGAAAGTGGAATAACAGTTTTTCTTCAAGTTAGATTACGCTTTATCTAAAATGTGGAACAAAGCTGAAGAAGTGTTGTGTACCAGTTTGTGACACCTCAGTCTTTTCTGGTGTGCTCTTATCTGTCTGCACAGTAATATACAGGAAACGGAATACATTAATGTCTTCTGTGCCTTTTTTGACAGTAGGTTATTTACTGTTCTATAGCTAGGATTACATTTAGCTGCCTAAATAAAGAGTTTCAGATGTTTCAGAAGCTATATGTGTACGAGTAACTGATTAAGATAATGTGATTTATTGGTGTTCAATGTAATGTAAAGTTATGTTCTCCGAAGAAGCTTTTCTTTAAGCAATGTATTGTGGTTGGTGTGATACTTCCTCTACAAGACACTGCAGCATGCATATAAAGTCTAATTTTGCCCACTTCTCATATGAAACTTCAGAGATCTGTGTTGCATCTTATCTTATCTTGATCATGCATATGATAATAGCCACAAAGTAGTGAGTTTGCTGCACTGCTGTCATGTACAGGAAGAGAGCATTTGAATGTTAGGTACCATCCAGACGGTTTACTCTTGATTTTAATTTTGTCCTCCATTAAAAAAAAATTCCAGATTAAATACAACGTAGCTGACTGCCTCCAGTTTTCTGAAGAATCAGTTTCAGTTTCCTTTAAAAAAAAAAAAAGAAAAGAAAGAAATGACAATTCATTTTAATTACTAGGGCAATTGACAGCATGAAGCTAGTTGTATTTAACTTCTTTAATATTCCTTTCAAAGCAAATCTTTTTATTGTTCTTTTGTAATATAAGCTATTGAAAATATTTCACTAAAAAAAGTTACGCAGTTTTTTTTGTGAGATAATATATATACTATAGTGTACCTCTCTCATTCTTCACGTATGTTTCTTTTTCTTTGATCACATAGAAAACGGTGCGTTTGGTGGTGAACTATCACCGCAGTCAGAAGGCCGTGGTTCGTGTAAATCCACTGGTCCCCCTGCATACCCTGGTGCCCGTGATTTGTCAGAAGTGCGAGTTTGACCCGGCCCATGTCTTGCTGTTCAAAGACAATATCAGCCACCAACAGCTGGACTTGGACAAGTGCCTGAGCGAGCTGGGTATCAGGGAACTCTATGTCCTCGATCAAACACTAGGTATGGGATTAAAATCTCAGGAGACCACAGCTGAAAATGATTGTGCTACTTAATAACATTGTTGAAACTGTGATACAGTTGTTCTTTCCCCAGGAATCATTGCTGTATAGAGAGTTCACAATATGAAATTTGCCACAATAAAGTTTTAGTGGCCTGTCGGGAAGCAATTTTATGTCCAACAGCGTCTTCTGAGTGTGCAGTGTCTGTAAATGTTGTTCATATTACCTTATGTGAAGAGCAGCTGAGAAACCACAAGTTTAGATTAAGTTTGATTTAAGATCTTTTATTGGCAGGCCAACACTTCCTGTTCAGACACACTCTTAGACGTATCCACTTATAGTATCTTTGTTTAGCCAGAGGTGTTATTACATTAATATATACGCAAACACAGACTGCACTAAGTCTATAACATTTCTCTGTCCTGCACTGTCTAGCCAAATGTGATAAGACTATTCGCTTTTATTTGCCTTCAAATGTTATACTGGTTTGATTGTTTCCAGTTCTCCAGCCTAAAATGGCTTCGACACCTGCCCTGAACTACTCAGGTACTGATGCCATGTGCATGACTTTGGCTGAATAGTTGTAACAGTGGCTTTACAGTATGTGTAGTTAAACTGTCTTCAATGTGCTGAGAGTCTGCTTCCTGTCATAAAACATGCCGGAGCTTTTTTGAATCGAGATGGCCTGGTCAGTAGAAATTAAACAAGACGTGCAGTGCCTATATTTATATATTCATCTTTCATGCTTATTGTTACTGTGGTGCTTTCATTCACAATGCATTTGTGTACTTATCCTGGTAATTCTTCTTTATGTTTTGTAGAGGCTTTAGTGTTTTTTCATCTGATTTCGTTGACTTTGAGGCTTTGGAGCTTTGTAGGATTGTAGCGCCATCTATTGTGTGAATTTTGAACTGCTTTTTGTGTGCCATTTATTTTTGGCTTACATACTAACATTACAAAAATTTGGTGTTTGTACTTTTTTTTACTGTTAAAGTGTCTTATGCTCAACAAGGCTGCATTTATTATTTAAAATGACTGTAAAACAGTAATATTGTGAAATATTATTACAATTCAAAATAACTTTTTGTTTGAAAATATCAAATGATGTATTGAGCATAATTTGTTTTACATAGAAATCATTTGATACACTTAAATCTTACCACAAACTTATAAATCGTAGCGTATGTAAAATGAATGTAAATTGATCTTGATTTTTGTGAAATTGGTGTGACATGTCATTTACAGAGACAAAGTCTAAATCCTAAACTCAGATAAAAAAAAGTAACGCTACTGGTTTGCTGATGTGCAAGCACTACAATGCGTATGCTTAATCTTTTATCTTCTGTACTCCATTGTTCTCATTAGCCAGGTCAGAATTAACCACTCCAACTACAGTAACATTGCTTGACTCAGTTCTACCTTATAATAGTTGCTACTGCGTGTTTGTGATGCTAAACAAATATGTTTCTCTCACAGCTGAATCTCTTCACTCCAACAGTCTGAGTGGATCAGAGAAAAAGAGTCTGCTGGGCTTCCTCAAGTTTAATCGCAGGAAATCAAAGGTAGAACACAGACACATGTGTGCATGAATGAACACACACAAGCATTCATTCATATTTTTAGACTGTTTAAACCATGGGTGGGGAACGTTGACCCTGGAGGGCCACACTCCTGCAGAGTTTAGGTCCAACACTGAAAAACCCTGGAAAAAATATACCTAACTGGATCCTGAAGACCTCGTTCACCTGTTTCAGGTGTGTTTGATTAAAGCTGGAGCAAAACTCTGCAGGGACACCGGCCCTTCAGGAACAACGTTCCCCACCTCTGGTTTAAACCTTAAAAGGGATAGTTCACCCAAAAATGAAAATTCTGTCATCATTTACTCACACTCGAGTAGTTCCAAATCTTTATGATTTTCTTTGTTCTTCCGAACACAAAGGAAGATATTTTGAAGAAAGTTTGTAACCAGGCTGGGTCATCATTGACTTCCATAGTAGGAATAAAAATTACTATGGAAATCAAAGGTGACCCAAAACAGCCTGGTTACAAACTTGGCAGAACAAAGAAATTCATACAGATTTAAATCTACTCGAGGGTGAGTAAATGATGACAGAATTTTCATTTTTGGATGAACTATTACTTTAACAGTGCTCTATACTAGAATGCTGCATGTCGTTATAGAGCACCAAACACCTAAACCCATGATATGCTATGGAAACTAATGCATATTGCAAAATAACAGTAAAAATGAAACATTTTGTTTATATTTTAGTGCTTAAACCCTGCATTGCATGGTTTTCATTGATATTATGAGTCTGCCTGCCATGCTAGTGTTACATTCCCATTTCAGACTGAAGATCAGTCCTCTGAGGACATGGACAGTCTTGATGATGATAGTGTTGTTGACAATGCAGACACTAACATTAATGTAAGTACTAACCCATGTAACTCTCTTACTAATACACTCCCATCTTTCCGTCTGTCACAGTTTTCAGTCTTTAACACAATTATACTGTCAACAGTATTTTTCTACTTTTTGTTCTTTTCAAAATGTCTGTGCCAAATAGCACCATACTCTTTTTTTTTTGATTCATTGTTACTTATTTTGTCAATGAGAAATCTCTTCTTTTAAGTATATAAAAAAGAATAGTTGTGCACCATAACTTCTGGTCCAGAATAAATGTGACTGATTATAAAACCCCAATGAATAATATAGTATGTTTAAGGTTTAATAAAATAATACATTTAAATTATAATAATAATAATGAAAAGGTTTTTCATTAATGAGAATTTGTGTTTTTAATATTATATAAAAAAGTATAAAAAAGAATTACTTAAAACAGCTAATGTAAGTTTAACAGAAAATCCACACTCCTCCATTAAATGCATTTGTTTCCAGGTTTCACCTCTAGGTGTCAGTAATTACTTGGGCAAAAATGACCTTTAGAAGCTCAAACGTATTTATTTACTTGGATACAGATGGATACAGTTTGTCTTTTTCAACATACAATAAGACCTTCAATTTTCTTAAGTCATTATCACCATTTAAACTACATTCAGATGGATCCTTTTGCCATCTCTAAGAAAGAGAAGTGCTCAGAATTCTCTGTTGGTACTTGACCTGCCTCTTCGATGACATCTTTTATTTTACCACTAATGCAAGTTACTTCGTTATCTATAGGGATATTTCATATGCTACTATTCTATATACTGCTAGTTATAAATGCTATAACCTAACCCTAATCCACAAACTTTCTGCATTGTATTTATAAGTATGGGATAATGTACATCCAGTCGTTAACCCCCAACAGGGTGATCAGTACCCTGACGCAAGGGGTTTTATTTAGTGATAACAACTGACTGGATATACATTATCCTCCATTTCGCATGGCTACTTGCCACATAATAAATAATTAGACACAAAATATTAATCTGAGTTGAAATATTTGAACTAGTGCTAGGCAACAATTAATTGTGATTAATTACATCCAAAAAAAGGTTTTTGTTTATAATATATGTGTGTATACTGTGTATATTTATTATGTAAATATAAAGACACACACATACAGTGTATGTTTTTAAAATATTTACATGTACATATATTTATTCATGTAATTTATACTATAAATATATTATTTAATATACAAACATAACATTTTTCTTAAATGCATACATGAATGTGTGTATGTATATATACATAATAACTATACACAGTATACATGCATATATTATATTATGTACACAAATACTTTTATTTTGGATGCGATTTAATCGTTGCCCGGAACGCAAAGCTTTCATGAAGAAAGCAGAAAGCAGTAAGTGGCAAGTTCAAACTAGACAGACAATTAATTGATATGGTCCAGTCATGCTACTTTTTACACAGCATTTTTACCACATAACTAATTATTAGGATAAGAGATATTGATTGAGATTAAACTGTTTTAAATTCTACCTGTTAGTTAGATATGTTTGTTATAATTTGCAGTGTACAAAACAATCGTCACAAAATGGCAGCAGCTGCATTTGTATTAAACAAGAGCGAGTCTGCAATACCCGGATGACATAATTAAATAACTGTACATGAAGTATTGATTTGCTCAAAGAAAATCTGTTCCTAGTAAATGTTTAGTTCTGAGTTTGGTTATCCCAATGAGTCGGGTGTTATCGAATCATGTTCGAGCCATGTAATAATATTTGATAAATGTCATACCAAATTTATAGCTTACTTCTGGGTGCAAATTTTTATATGGTTAAGTATCTGCACTCTTACACACACTTGATCTTTCACAGATCTTTATTTCTGCACCCACATCGCTCTGTTTATCTTCTTCCTCCTTTCAGGGAAGCACATCCTGTTCTTGAAGACACTCAGACACATGTGCTGAACAACTCTGTTGTCCATAATTTATTATGGACTTTATTTAATTTATTATAGTTATTTTCTTCCTGTCTCCGATCGGCCTGCCAGACAGCCTTTTTTTATGAAGGGCTCTTCCCTGCTCTATGTGCTCTTTGCCTGTAATTACACAAGTTCAGGTGCACGCTATTTACAATATCATCATCACAAACAGAGCCAAGAGCCATTTTCAACACGTCCCAGTAACTGATTTCCGATTATGTAACCTGCTAATAGCATTCCCACTTTGAACATTCCGTTCTAAGGGCAGAGAGGGGTGAGAGAAAAAGGCTGAACTTTTGCAGCGAGGTTGTGTAGTCTAATAAGAGTGATCACAACAGTGGCTGTGCTAGGAAAGCTGTAATTATTTTGTCTTAGTGGTCTTCCAGGTGTCAGTGTGTTTGTTTGTGTTTCTAAGATTTTATGTCTAGTTTGGATCATATGTCTGTTCGGTACTCTGTTTTCTTCTCAAATCAAGCTGCAAGACTGCATACTTTCTCTCTCTCTCGTTCCAACCGACAGCTGAGCTCTCACTCAAACACTCATGCAAGGTTCTGGAAGATCCGGTGTCATTCCTGTCAGTGTTTGCCAGATTTCTCTGCTCTCTCTTAAGGGAACATCCACTCTGTCTTTTCCACACCTCTGTGTGTTATGTAAATGCAGATCCTTGCTTTTCAGATTTTGCTTGTTAAGGTGAAGTGTGTAGTTTGTGTGACATAAGTGACCACACATTTATATCGCAAAAATAATATTTTTGTTTTGCAACGGATTTCCCAGACATTTTTTACCATCCCTTCCTGTCTAAAATTGTTTGATGAGTGGCTTACTTATTTATTTATTCGAAACTTATTTTTACTTATTTATTTAAAGTCACAATGAAATGAAAGTAGCAACAACAACAGAAGTAGGTTTAATTTTGAAATGTTGGCATTGACTTCACGAATACTGTAGATGCAGATGAATGCAAGCTTGCATGATTGGAAAAGTGTGGCATACATCACTAGAGAGAAGTATGTTATTTCACCACAAGATGAAGTTTTGAAATTCAGATAAAGAATTATGAGAAAATAAAATGATTCCTTGACTCAAGATGATTTGATTGCACTATATGAGGTCATTTTCTGACCGTTTTAAATGTTCTCAAAAAGCTACTTTTTCAAGCATTATGGAATTCAGGTCAATTAGTCAAACCGTTCTCGAATAACACATAAACAAATTTGATGAGGAACATGCAAAAGTGGATGACTTGAGGCCACCTGTGTAAGTTAGGCGCAGAACCACATAGTGTTTAAAAAATATGGGGAAAAAACAAAACAAAAACGTGTCTCTTTAGATTTGGTGCAGCATGCCGAGTCGAACTACACCTAGCTTTCTCATGTGAGTCATTTTGGGCTTTGGCCATTTAGAATTGGTTCATAAATTTTTAGATTTTACGAATATCTGGTCCTTAAAACATTTTAGGGCAGCACCACCTTTTGGTCCAAAGTTATAATGAAATGTACAAAAATGCTAATAACCTTTGATTAAATTGGCCTATTTCAATGAACCTGCACTGTAAAAAATGACAGTGATTTTAACGGTAAACTGTGAAAATGCTACGGTAAAAACCTGTTAAATATTTAATGGTAAATTCCTGTAAAATTGACAGGGAAACACCATAAACTGACATTCCCAGAATTCCCTGCATTGCATTTTAAATTTTGTTTGAATTTGATGTTTTTTTTTCTTTGAAATAACTATGTTTCTTAGTTTTTTTTGTATCAGTTATGTTTATTAGGGGTGTATGTTAGATGTAATATTGTTAAATTGTGTTAAATGTTTATTGCACATTTCAGTTTAATAATTCTCACCATGATGGTGTTTAGTGTTTGTGTGAATGACACTGAGCACCCTCTATAGATGTTCATATTTAAAAGCTGCTTGTGATGGGCTTTGGTTCATCATGTGACTTTCTCATCACCACCTGCTTTTGGTGCTTATCAGTATATTTCAAAGGTACAAAATAGATTTCACTACTTTAATAGGTTGGTAAATTAACATTTTATCAGTTATTATGGTTTATTATCAGAAATGACTGTATTTAACTGTAAATTTAACAGAAAACCATAAAACAAACAGTTACCGTATTTTTTTTACAGTGTGACCTAAATATATGCTTTGGGTCATACCAGTTTTGACATAGTTGGCAAAATTGCAAATTGCCCTTAATTGCTACTTTCAGCTATGTTTAATCTTGAATTTGTTTCCTGGTTACCTCAACTGATCTCACATATTTCTCTAAATATCAGAATTAAGTTGTTTGCAGTGTTTTTACATAAGTTAAAAACAACAGCAACAACAATAAAATCAAAATTTGATAATGTAATAGGAGCTAAATTTGATCACGTAATATGAGCTACAACCAAAAAAAGTGGACAAATGTAGGAGAATGTATTTCAACATCTAACGAAATTACACAAAATTACACTTTTAATGTCAGGTGTCTATACATATTTGATTCCAGAAATTCTTAATTTGTAAAACTTATTATTGTTGAGAAATCAATACAGTATTAGCACCTCTGAATCTTGCTAATGAATGTTATATAAAACACAGGGAACATGGAAGGTAACTGGATTATGCATGCATGCATGCTGTCTCTATTCTTTCATTTTTTTTCTCTTCACTTTCCCTCACTCAGTTTTGCTACTCAATAATTACACAGTCTAACTACACATTGTGGTAAATCTTGTAGACATTCATAAACTTGCCACAAGAATAATTTCTTAAAGAGATCCCTAAGCTCATAGATTTGCATTGCAGGAGAACCAGAAGATATCTGCTTCACTATTGTTGTGGTTTAGTTTTTGTTTACCGTCTGCTCAGGGCAGCTGTTTTATGGTGTGTAAACGCGGGGTCATGGTAAAGCCCTTAGAACTCTCCACTCTCCAGGAGCAGGTCATGACATTTCCAGCCCAAATGTTATTGATTTGCTGTCCCCTGTTAAACCTGCTGCCCTTTAAATGGCATCGTCTTGGAGCTCTGAACTAGCAGTCACTTTCTGCCTTACTTTCCTCCCCTAAGAAGCTGTATTCAAGATCTACTTACACTGTAGAATTACTGTTACACATACATACAATATTTTAGGAATATGATATGCTAATGAATGGAGAATAGCAAATACTGTAAAGGGTGCCACTTCCTGGGAAAAGCTTATAAACATTATTTTCCTTTGAATTAAAAATAATAGCTTCAATTCTGTTATATTCTTTTTTGTTCTATCCTATTTAACAGTTGTAAGCTGTCTAAAATTGAATGCGTATACAACAATACCTCAATTCTCTGTACAATTCAAAATTCACCTTCTATATCTGTAAACCTTTACATTTGCACTGATTTCGTCTCTAATTTCTACTACTTCATACTTATACATATTGTTATTTGCACTTCTGGTTAATAAATGTGCATGTAAAAGCACTCTTTCACATATGCCTTTTGAGCTTGTTCTTAAATGTGTATATGTATATGTTCTAAAGTGCCTCTCTTTGTTTTTTGATCAGGGTTTGTCGGTGACAAGCGGTCCATGTGTGGAGACCCGTCCTAGCACTCTGGGTCAGTCTCAGTCTGTGATGAACATCTCCAAGATGTCCCCAAAAGTGGAATTAAAGAAACGCAGAGCTCCAGCACCCCCAGCAGCTCCCACACAGACTTTACCAATGACATCACAGGTTTGAGCAGTCTCACACACACACACACACACACACACCATTATGATCACTTACTAATAATCTCGCACTCTATATTTAATTGGAATTACTAATTTTAAGCCACTGATTGCATAAAAGCTCTTGTGCATTGAACAAACCTATGAAAATATTCTTTGCTCTGTTAAAGGGGTCATAATATACGATTCCTATTTTTCAATTTCCATATAAGATCTGCAGAGTTACAAAGCTCAAAAGAGAAGGCTGATCCAGACCGGTCTAAAACGCCTCATTAAAACATGCCCCCACAAATCTACGTCAAGATTCATAATGGTTGTGCAAAGAAAGAAGGCGTGGTTTCAGTAACCGCAGTAACTCTTTACATTTTACGGCATGTGTGTGGTCTATCACAGTGCACTGGGTCAGCTGGTCAATCAGAGCAGACTGTCCTTATCAGATGGAGGGCCTTTGTGGAAAGCAATGCATTTGAGAGAGGCGGGGCATAGAGGAGTTACAATAATTTTGAACATTAAAAACATATCAACATATCCTGTTACAGCAAATAATGATATTTAGAATAGCATCATATGACCCCATTAACATTGTAGCTTACAGGAAATAACAACTTGGCATACAGAAACAAATACACACTTTAGTTGATTGCTGTAAATGCAAATCCAAATTTTGATTTGAAGGGTGAAAAAATGTGTACTTAATATTATTTAAATTAAATTAATCACACCAATAAGTACAAAAATGGTGAGTAGATCCGGAAGAGGTGCATCATTGAAAGTTCCATGTTCATTGAAAGAATCCATGACGTGATCAAATAAAAAATGAAAGTATGATGTTAAAGTTCTGAACTGTAGTTATTAAATATGAGTAAGCAAAATATTCAGATTAGTAAGTAGTTTGAGCATGTAGGGTGACCAACTCTGTAGAAGAGCTCACTTCACATTCACTAAAACTTACTATATGTGTGAGAAAATCAATGGGACGTTGTGTTATTTTCTAAAACCTGGTTGGTTTTTATACCTAGGCAAATTTCTAAGACCTAAACATGCTGAAATTATAGCTCCCAAAAGTTATTTACAAACAGCGCAACATTTTGACCAGGCAGGTCTTTATCAGGCACAGTCTGACTGATGAAGTAATGACTGGTTTAAACATTGCACATTTTTATAAATAAACTTTTCAGAGCTGTAATTTCAGTTTCAGTGTCTTCTGTTATTGCTTTGTTGTCCTGCACCTGAGCCCATTTTGGGTTTTGGATGTGCACAACTATTTTATATGTTGATGATCACACACTTCCATGTATCCATTCTTCCTCATGCCCCCAATACAGGCTGGCACACCAGATCCTTCCTCTTGCTCAGAGCAGTTTACATCTCTGGACACCTTAATCAGGGATCAGACTCAATTGGGTTTGAGATCATACTCCAGTCCAGAGCTCCCGCAACAAGAAAACAGTACAACCTGTAGTGGAAACCTATTATTTCCTGGTGTGGACAGCGACTGCAAGACCCAGTCGACTGCCCAGTTGGTACAGTTTTGGAGTTTCTGCAGGAGCTTTTATCTGCAAGGTTATCTCCTGCCACTCTGAATATATATGTGGCAGCCATAGCTGCTTACCAAAACATTCTGGGTGGTCACTGGGAAGACACCCACTTGTCTCTCATTTTCTCTGTGGCACCCTTAAGCTGAGGCCAGTACAGTGCACTAATGTGCCTTTATGGTACCTGGCTGTGGTTCTGGAGTGCTTGTGCAATGCCCTCTTCAAACCCATCAAGGAGGTTCTAGAGAAGTCCCTTACTCTTGAGCCTTCCTCCTCACTATTTTCTGTGTTAAGAGGATTGGGGATCTTCAGGCACTTTCAGTTTCATACCTGGAGTTTGCCCCAGACATGGTTAAGGGATTCCTTTACCTGAGGCCTGGGTTTGTCCCTAAAGTGCCCACTTCTATGCCAGGGCCCACAGTAGTACAAGCTTTCTGTCCTCCCTTCCCCGAAGCAGGCCAAGAAAGGTCTAAACTGCTCTGTCCAGTATGAGAACTGGATGCTTACACACACAGAGCTGCCCTGTGGCGTAAGGCAGGTCCTAAGAAAATATTTCCAGTGACCAAGCAGACTACGAGTAGGTGGGGGTTCGAGACCATCTCACTAGACTACGAGTCCTCTGGCCTCCCATCACCTGTGGTGGTCAGAGAGCACTCAACCAGGAGTATGGTTGCCTTCAAGGCCTTCTCTTTGGGTATGGCCCTGTTGGACATTTGTGCTGCAGTGGACTAGTCCTGTCAGCACACATTTGTCTGCTTCTATACCCTGGACCTGACATCTACTCCAGAGTACTAAGTACTCTCCTTGTTATGTACTCGTTAGATACACACACCAGACAAGGAAGTATGGCACAGTCGGTATTCTCGTTATCATGTGTGTTTTTAAAGCATAATGAACTTTCCTTGTGATACTTTGATGCCTTAAACTGATTGGTCTGCACACAAAAACCAAATACCAAACCAAGCCAAAACCGAGATATTTTAGGTAATATAGAAATCCTGGCCAGGATGTGTCTGGGAAAAATGGCACGTATGGTCACCCTAGTTATTATAATTCTTAAAAATAGGCAAAAAATATGCAACCTTTATTTCTGCTGAAACACGTGTTTCCTTTAAAGGCCAGTTTTGTTAGCTGTAATTTAGTTTATTCATTAGACACATGTCTGATTATCTTATCTCATAATTGAGAATGATACTTAGTTTCTAATTACATCTTTACATCTCATCTTAAATGCCCCCTTGTATAATTATTTTGTGAATAGATCAGGGAAAAATGAATATGTTCTGTATATATTAATATGTTGTCTATTCTTAAAAACAATTTGAAGTCCCAGAAAACTCTAAGTGTAGCAGTTTGGGGTTTGATTACACGAGTCCAGTCATCTAAGGTCTGGCTAAGGCCATGTAAGGCCTGGCTCCTTCTGTACTATAGGTCTCTCATAGGGTTTAAGCTCATAGTGTTTGACCTGCTTAAGACTGTCTTGATAGAACAGTGAACTAAGGATGCTTTTTGTTTGCCTGACAATCTTTTGTTCCATAGAGTGTCATTTTTCATTATTTACTGTTAGAATTAAATTAGATGTGTTGGAAAGATTGTTTTGATTTTATTTATTTATTTATTGGAGCCTGATGCAAATGATGATTGTTCATCATGTGCACTCTTTTCTGTACACCTGAGATTAGGATTTTACAATGGGCTTCTTTAAGAGGCTAGAGAGGTCATCTCACCCTTATCCTCCCGTGACATCATCAGAGCCCTTTGTTAGCTCAGCTCATGAAAATGCTCTGCACATGACGCAACGACCTTAAACTACTTCTCTGGCGAGATGTTGGTCTGTAAACCCATGGCTACCAGATATCCAGATATTACAGTTAATAATAAACCTGCAGCTTTAACGTTTGTGTTCTTATTCAGCTAAGAGTTAACACCACATTGTATAAATTAGTCTGGTATTGATCTGCATATGAATTTGCAAGTTAGAATTCACCAAACCTGAAATTTAAAATGCGTTCTTCATATGAGTTTCCAGTCTACTGCATTTGTATACATTTGAATTTAGTTAAAAATAAGTGTAGTATGACTGCCACTTAAATGTTTGTATGAGGAACTGGAGCTTCTAACAGCAGCTTAAGTTTAGGTCTGAAGAACATGATAAAAGTATCCAAAAATACTCTTTATTTAAAAAACTCTTTATTAAACTAGACAAAACAGGTAATTCCACAGCATGTTACATACTAACAATACCAGAAAATTAATTAAAGAAACTGAAGTGCTTAAAAACACTGAAAATATCGAGGTAATTAACTAAACAACAGTTGAGTAGGAGTAATTAAATAGTCTGAGAAACTATAACCAAGGAAGAAAGAACCCAATACTCAATGAAAACAAGATCAAAACTAAATACAAGTGTTAAACTAATCCAGTTTACTTCAATACTGAAATTCTGCAGATTTAAATGTTGTGTTTTTTTAATTCAGCTAAGAGATTGCTGACCTGTTGACTGTTCATCATTTACCAAAAATATGAGAAATAGCAATTGTCATGAAAGCAAAGACAGCTAATTACTCATTTTGTTATGTGATTATACTGTGTACACTTTAAAGATTTTAAAGTAATGATGTTGTAATTTTTTGTCACAAAGATGAGATGGTTTGACCTATTTCCATTTTGTTCATTTTTGAAAATCCTCACCACTACAGTGACTATAATTTCTAGTGTGCAAGTATGGTAATATATGTCACCTGTAGACCAGTTTTGCTAAAAGGTTATTTTTAGCTTCTGTACTTTATACCAGTTTGATGTTCAAGCAGAGCCCACATATCTTTTTTTTTAGAATGAGACTATGAATTAGTCATTACTCTTTCAACAATAGCCTTTAAACATACACCATAATACAGTACATACAAATAAAAAGACCTCTTCACTTATATAGACCTATAGACTATGCTTGGCTATATTATGTACTTTCATTATAGCGTACATTATGGAGTTGATACAAAATGATACAAATAATAACTGTAATAGTGTATAAAAGATGATGGCAGTCATTGATCATTAATACCTTCTGGCTATCTGCATAACCTTTGGCCTCTTTTGCCAAGACTACTGTACATAACAGTTACACACTGGGAAAAACTAGAAAGGCCACAAAGTGGTTTCTTTCTCCCACATCCCTCCTTCTTCCCAAACAGATCTGACTCTGTGCCCCTGTAATGTTGAGTGACATGCTGGTCTCTTAGATGTGTTTTCTGGGCTTTTCTCAGCGGTGGCTGGATATATGACTGATTAGGCAACGCTGTGAAGTTCTAAATGTGACCTGGAATGGGTCGATAAAAATAAAACGGTCACAACAAAGAAGCATGGTACTGACGCATATTGTATATATTTTTTTTCTGTTTAAAATAATTAAAATGATAAAAAAGTACAATATTTTTGTTGGTTTTTATGAAAGAGAATTCAATATTGTAAAAATAATATGAACACCTTGAATAATAGTTAGCTTAATATCCAGAGTATTTCATGGCTCAAAATGAGGTGAAGGTGGTACCATTCTGACCATGCACACACATGCACTTAAACCATGCCTTCAACAGGCTAAAGCAAACAATTTTTACAAGCAATGTGTTTTAGGTGTTGTAATGTTTAGATTATTGGTGTAGTTGAACATAAACATGAGGTTGTTCAACACTGCGTTAAAGTCAGTGTTTTCATCTACATAGCTCACAAGCAGAGAAAGAACATTTCAGCCTCTTATTTTTCATTTTATAAAATCTCTTTATCCACTCTTTATAGTCTAGTGCCTCCTGGTCCACATTGTTTTGATAACAATATACATTCATCTACTTATTTTAAAGAATCTTTCTAGAAAAAAACAAAAACAAACATACAATTTTTTTTTTTTTTTGTAAGTGTAAGTATAATTACAGCAAGATAAGTTACTTTAGGCATGAAACAAACTCTCCAACTCTGTTTGTTTACATTTTTGTAATTTTTTCTTTTTTTTTTTTAGAAATCCCAGCAATAAATACTGTTTTGTGGCTCTTTAATTTTAAAGACAGTATAAAGTCAGTTTTGAGAATTGTTTGTAAACACATTATAAATGTTAGAAATGCATTGCTGAAACATGTTACAAAGACTGTGAACTATATAACACTTAATGGTGGAGTTATACTGTTTAACAGTTTTTCACCATTTTCGTGAACAGGATTTATTGGGCGGGTCTAAATCGGAAGCTCGGTGGCAATGGAGCCACCTAGCACTGCCCCTCCGGTGAAATTATAAGAGCTGTGTTGGACTTGAAGCAGCACTGACTTCACAGACTGATCGCTGTGTTACATCAAGTCCAGCGAGAGCTATAGAGAGCAGACACTCATTATGCTTTGAATCGCTCTAGCGGTATTTTGATGTCAAACGATGATCATTCTGATCAGTGCTGAATCTGGAAAAGTTTGGTTCTTGCAAAATCACCATTGAGTTACTGTCATAGCAACAGGTCCGTAAGCTTAAAACTGCTCTGGAACAGGTTTATTTCATGTAAACAGGATTAGATTGCATCTTTTTAAGAAGAATTGACACTTAAAATCTGTCCCAGCAACCGCTATGTTATTACAAGAGTACCCTGGTCCAAAGACAATAATTTATAATAATTTCTTTCATATATATATATATATATATATATATATATATAACAAATAAGGGCAAAACTGTGTGTGGTCCCACTATAAATACAGGTTAAATTGAATGTTCCAGTTCATGACCAGAGTACAGGACAGAGTAATTAAATAGATCGGGTTTAGTGGTTGACCTCTTAAAATTCATCACAGGCCCAGCATTCCTCAGGATTAAGAGGGGAGGGACCCTGGGTTTGATATATCTCCTTATATATCTTGATAATTAACATCTGCATCTAAGAGGCTGTGGAAAGATGAAAACTGAGACCACAGTTTGACCCTAGAAACTGTCTGGAAAATCACCTCAGGTTTATTTGCAATAAAATTAGAATCAAGCAAATGAAAGTACATTTTCCATGTTTTAAAAGATTATGGGTTATCATTGTGTGCCTGCTAAAAGGCCAATCCATTGTCTAGGGTCACTTTTTTGGAATTATTTAATCTAATAGAACCATATAAATGCTGTTCATTTAAAAAAAAAAAAAAGCTGCTCAATTGTTTTCAACTGTGATAACAAATTGTTATTTGAGAAACAAATCAGCATATGAGAACAATTTCAAATAGATCATGTGACTTGAGTAATTACTACTGAAAATTTAGAAACGTAGAAGATTTCACTGACCCTCTTGGTATTTGAATGGTTGTATTATAATACATAATACACATTATAACTTGACCTGCTTTCTTAGCATATTGCTGCTATGTTTTGATCAGGCATTGGGGAAGTGGAGTACAGAATCTAGCACAGCACCAGCATGAATTTCAATGAGATAGTGTTGTTCTAGCTTAGTGGTTCCTCATCCTGGTCCTGGGGACCCCCTGCTCTGCACACTTTGAATGTCTGCCTTATCTGACACATTCATTTCATTATGCTCTCTCCTAACAACCTGATGATGTGAGTGTGTAAAATAAGACCTGATGAACTGAATTAAGTGTACATAAGACATGCAAAATGAGTGGGGGGCAGGAGCAGGATTAAGAACCACTGTTCTAGCTGGTGAACCAGGAATCATAATGATGCACTGCATAAACATTTGAAGATAGTGAAGCTGGTCAACCAGCATAGTCTTTCTGCTGCAGTTAGTGAAGTGGTGAAATTTGACTGGTTAAGCTTGTTAAAATTTGGTTTCTCCCAAAGTTTGTTTTCTCCATTCTCTCATGGATGGGGTTTTGGTTCCTTGCTGCTGTCATCTCTGGCTTGCTTATTTGGGGGCACCTAATTTCTAATGATTCTAATGATTCTGTCATTTTACTGTCATTCCATGATGACACATGTCAAAGACTTTTTTCCAGAACATGTGATTGCATGTGCATATGTGCATCAGAACAACCTGGAGCACTCTGTATTTGATCTGAACACTATGTAGGGGAAAGTTCAAGCAGCACTCAGTGTTAGGAAGGGAGCAGAAAGATGAATGACCAGCTAGCCTGCTGTGAAACATAACCCAGCAGCCCAGTGTGAGTGTGGCGAGACCCTGGCCTTCATAGCCTGTAATTATGAAGCACTCCTTCTGTCCCTTCTCTCCTCTGCTCTACATTAAAACTTTAACATTCCAGAGGAGTGAAATCATACATTGTGCTGCCCCATTGTGGATTAAAGGTTAAGTGTGTGGTACACACACAGATTAAGAGCCCCTTTTAAGTGTGTATTAAATACATTTAAAGACTTCAAGGAAGAAAAGAAATCACATAATGACTTTGAACTTTAACCCAGTGAAAGTAAATTATTATGTAATGGGGCAAAATGCATTCCATGACACTATAAAATGAGGCTCCATGAATCATGTGCATACATCGTGCAACATGTAAGACCAGGCCTAGGCAATCTGTGCACTTTTTGGAATTGTCTGAGAATGTAGGAGTTATTATAAATCGAAGGAAACAGAATTACAGTGGATGGAGAAAAAAAATATAATCTCTGGTTACGTAGGTAACGTCATGTCCAGGAATGAGATGCTTATGTCATTGAAGACACTTTGTAGAATGACTTCAGCGTGACAGTATCTAAATATTGTGTGTGGGGTGAGACTGCAGCATTGTAAAAAACCTGAAGGGAGACTCCAGATATAAGGGCATTAGAGGATACTATGCCCTTAATTGAATGTGCCCTTACCAGCGTAGATGAAGGCAAACTGCATGCCTTGTACTCTGTAGAGACTGCTTCAACAATCCACTTACTAATGGTTTGCTTTAAGACATATAGCTGATAGCTAATAGCTGGCTTCAACCTTCTTTAAATGAGAACCTTTGAAGTGTGCGAGATGTGAATATGATGTCACACTCACACTGTGAAGACGTTGTGCAGCGCAAATCCGTGAATGAATGTTCCAAAGTGAAGTAAACATTAACAGATTTCCCCTGCTCAGGGAGTAGGGAGAAATGAACACTGTGTAGGGATCATGTCGATCGGAACACAGTTCATGCATGGAGCCCACTTCTAACAAGTTAATTATCAGAATCAGGTATGTTAACTAAGACTAACATGCAAAATATGCAGAGCGGGGGTACGCAAGGACTGGAATTGAGATCCGCTGCTCTAGAACCCCGACAGGGCACATTAAATGTGGCCTCTCACAGTCAGCTGAAACTTGCGGAATAGTATGGAAGACCTGCAGAACTGTAGGCTGTGGACAAGCAGTAGTTTTCCTTTGTCACTATTTACAGTCAGTAAGTGTAGGATGCCTAGTGCTGTAAAAAATCTGTTCAGATTTTACAAGTCGTGTTGTGTAGTCCAACCTTAACAGTGTCCCCAAAGAGGCCAGAAGGCAACAGTGGTGCATCAAGGAGGAAAGCTTTATCCTTCTATTTTAGAACTGAGAGGATCAAACATCAGTGCCTCTCCATAGCCATTGCTGCCACAGAGCAGCTGAAAGTCGATAAACAAATGTGTGTCCTTGCCCGTTATGTATCTAGGGCAAGGAGGCATGAACGTCTTAAACTGTCAATCTTTATTGCTCAAAAACATCACATCATAACACCAATTGAGATCAGACTGGTTTAATGTGTGCTTCAAACACTGTTACGCTGAAAGCATTCCCCCGATGTGTTGTCATAAACAAAGCACGATGAGTCAGTGTTCGTATCAGGATTCGAGTCAAGCCAAGTCATTAGGAATTTTTACATTTCCAAGCATGAAAAGTCATTGAAATTTAATTGAAATATATTGGTATATTTCTAAACTGAACCTGAGAAATCATACAATATATTTTCCATACTATAGAAGTCAGTGGGGAACACTAACTGTTTGAATATCAATATTCTTCAAAACATTTTTTAAATATGTTTACAAATATTAATAATCAATGTTTGCGATTTACTAAAATATAATGTATTATTGGATATTATTATTATTAAAAGTCAAATATGTAATGTATTTAAGATTAGATTGAACTTAACTCAACACAGGGCTCTATGCAGGTGGCATCAACCCATCATTCGATTCAGAAGCGCATGGTCACCATTGTTGTGTTCACAGAAGCAGCATCAATTAAACTGCAACAATTGATTTCAAGTAGCGGAACATGAATAATTACAAAAGGGAGGCACATGTTAAACAAATGCTATAACAGTCGATGTTGACCCATTTCCTTTGTCCTCAACATACAGGGTTGGAATATGTCATTTTGTTCAATGTTTTTCTCACCTCTGACCCACATTTAAGCATGCATGTACTCAGGAACATTCCTTCTAGGCTTGTTTATTTACAGCATAGCTTGTTTTTGATTTCATGGTTCAGGCCAAAGCAAGCTGATTCATGTACAGTACAGCATGTTTTCCTTCAAACAGATAAACTGTATTGTTTGCAACTATTTGATTCTTAAAAGTTGTCTGAATCTGCTTTTGTACTGTAAGTCATTACCAACCTTCAGCTCTGGACAAATCTGTTTTAACCAATAAAAACATTGCAAACTGATAAAGAAAATGACCCTCTTTTAAAGGACAGTGGCTCCTTTTTACTTTGTACTGCTTTGTCTTTAAAAACTTACATACCACAAGAGTTTATTACATTAGTTTGTCCCCTCTGGCATATTTCTGAATTTCACAGAAAATTGATTACATCTGTGTGCTGCAGGTCTGTGATTCACCCTTAATGATGCAAATTTACAGTAAATCAGTAAGCTAAGAGCTAAGAGAGATGTAGTTCTTTGATCTAATATTATATCCAAAGCAACGTAATTTTATAATGTTGCTTGTTAGTGGAAGTGGAAAGTTGTGCTTGTTCATGGAAGCATCGCTGTTGCTATTGTTCATACTTATGGTTTGGGATTCTGTTAAAATGTGTTGTGTTAATACTTTTCTCATCTACACTTAACACACCTAATGGGGAAACAATTGTGAAAAAAAGTGAGATAAGTGCTCTCCTTGGGGAGAAACCAATTTCCAAGTATAACCCAGTAAAATAAATACTTTATTGACCACAGACTTTTAAAACTAATATAATCCATTCCCAGACCACCAAAAATATTTTTTTAAGTGATCTGATCATAGTGTGCCCTGGTGTGTGTTTACACCTGGCTTGTAATGTGGGCAAGTTTAATATGCTTTCATTAAATACATGTTAATGGCAGGTGTAAACAGACACATATGGCCAGATTTACTGGACAAATTAGTGTGAGAGCGCAAATTAAAGAACACAGGCGCAACTTCTCATTTCCCAAAGACCAATGCAATATACCAAGTATATATATATACATATATATAATGGTGCAAATACCAGTAATTTGAAAAGCTCTAACACAAAACAAATTGAACTTAAATTAAATCGCATTTTAATACTTTCCTCCCATAAATTTTGCGTCTGAAAGGTAAACTCCTACAAATTCATATTCTATAAGGTCTGGTGCAAAAATGACTGTCAATGCCATTTCAGTGCTAATTCTTCATCTTTAGTAAATCCTGACAATACTATTTTAGCGGCAAAAGACATTTTGCACTGACACAAAAGCATATTACTCAAGTAAGCAATGCCCATGCAATCATGCACATTCTAGTTACTGCATAGCAACACCCCTGAACCATCCAGAAATCTTGAATATTCAAACATTTATATTTGTCCTCTGTCTTCCTCTATAGATAAACCTCAGCTCTCCATCCTCACACAGCCATCTTAAGAAGAGGAAGGCTCCAGTACCTCCCACACCGTCGCCCGAACCAGTTATTTCTACTTCTGTGCCTACTGCATCTGTGCGGGTCCCCAGCGTCCCGGTGCCAGTTGAAAGGACCCTTCTGCCAGCTCCCAGAGCCTCAACTCCAGCCGACGATTCTGATCTGAGCCATAGTATTGAGGATTCAGAGCCAGCCAGGTCCATCTGTAGTAGCTCCAGCAGTGATGTAGCTGCGGGGTCTAGCAGCAGTAGTCTAGCTGAGGAACCTGTAACACATCAGGTTCATGTGATAGCTGCATACACCACATATACACCAGAACCTGAACCAGAACCTGAACCTGAACTTAAACCTGAACACAAGGAAGAAGCAGCTCCTCAGACTCCAGAACCACCTCCTCAAGAACCAGGTCCAAGTTCAGAGGATCAAATGGCAGAGGACCCAGAGCTAGAGATGGAGCTAAAAATGGAAGAGATGGAGAATAACCGTAATAGTGGAATAGGTAATGTAAATATTCTGTTTGTAGTGAAATCCATAAAATGTGATAACGCATTATAAATATAATGCGATATAAAACGCAGCACAGTAAACATAAACTAGCCACAGTATTAGCCATAACTTTTACAACATTGTTACAGCTCTTTATCCTGGCAAATTTGTTGTGCTGTGCTGATTTTCTGGCATTTTGACAAAGAGTTCCTGTTCAACACATGACCTGTAAAGAAAAAAAAAAAATGTTAAATTGCCGCCAGAAGCTGAATGTCTAAAAGCTGAGTTTTACATCAACCCACCATCTCTTTCACTCACTCTCCCTCACTAAATCAGTTTAATATTGAATCTGGAGTGAGCAAGGGGAAACAACAGGTAAACAAGACCAGTATATCAAGTTTTCATTTTCAGTTCCAAACCAACTTTATAACGCGTCACTGATTTCTGAAAGCATAAAATACCACCCCTCGGCTAAAATGTTCTTGGTAATACACAGTGAACAGTATCCAGATAAAGTGCAAATAAAGTGCAAAGTATAATTAGTTTTTTATGCATACTCTAGGGTGAGAGTACAGTGTGTGTTCTGTACATGTTGGCTTTAGCATATTGTGCACGTACATACAGATTTTTCTAACCTTGCGTACCCTGCAAACTCAGGTCACACGTGTGCATTTGTTTTTTTACTCAAAATAAATGAAACATTAAAAAATATATAAATATTAAAAACTTGAAACTTATTTTATTTATACAAGACGACACTTATTATTATAAATTTTGTTTTTATAAAATACAAAAAAAATGGCAAAATGACATTTTACTTTAAAAAGAAAACATAAAACAGGAAATATAATTATGATAAATTAAAAATACCAATGAAAAACTACAATAGTATCTCAGTGATACTAAAATAACTGTTTTGAACAGGCAGTGACACGACCAACCCATGTTCTTCAGTTCATCACTCACCGTTTTTACCTGTTATCTGCTCTTTCCAGAACAAAGAAAGGTTTATGCAAAAGTATTAAGGTTATTTGAAAAAAAAAAAAAAAGAAACCTTTTTTTAAAACATCACCTAGTAATTGATTCCACCCTTAATTAGGAAGAGGTTTAATCAAAGATGTCAGCAGGTGAGGACATACCTGTTTTTCATGTGCCAGGAAAGACATGTCTGCACAAAGAGCACTATTTCAATACTCTGTCAACTCTTCTGAATGTTTCAGTTAATAAGAGATGAAACCTAAAGCCTTGCCGTTTTTTTTGTTTGTTTTTTTGATTGGGTAAACTACAGTGAGCAGAGCTTTTCAGTGTAGCACAGTAAATCGATGACTCTGTCTCTGCCTGCTGGGAAAAATAAAACAGAACAAGAAAAACACTTTTAATATTAAAGAACTGTGCTTTTTGGAAAACTCTTACCAAGCATTGATTACAAAATCTACAAAATTTCAGTGTAAAAGCTAAAAGGAGAATAGAGAGGGTGTGAGACACCATTTATTGATCTTTCTCTGCTTACCGTCTCCTCAGAAGCCGGTTATGGGAATAAGATTTATCTGCACCTGAGACCTGGTGATGAGATAGCTAGTATAAATATAGAACTGTTATACGTCCAGAAGATAATACAGCTCAAACTCTATGATGGATCTATATGTAATGCATACTGTATCTGTTATCTTAGGTCTCAGCTTTTCACAGTCCTAGGTTATCTTATTTCATGTTTCATGCTGCTCATACTTTACTTACAGTTTGGCTGGCCAGGTTTCCAATTTATATCATCATAAATTTGTATATTCATGGGGATAATAACATCAGCACGCAACAGCCTATTTTAATGATGGCCTTTCTTTCTGTGGAAAAGTCTACTTGAACTTTTCTCTTTCCCCATGTGATTTTAGGTTTTTTAAAAAATAAATAAATAACAAATAATATACATAATCTATATATAAAATCTATACATACTTCCTAAAATACTTAGGACAGAATAAAACAGTCAGCACAAAAAAAAGAAAAAGTAAATAGAGTAGACAGCTTCATGACTTAGTTCATAAATACCGCAAATTTATGTGATTTAGTGATTTTTATTTAAATTACAGAAAGCTTGCATAGGTTGAAAGTTGACAACATTTCCTCATACTTGACAAACATTTATTTGTTTTTAGCTCCTAGCTACCATTTGCAGACAGCAGGGAAATTCAAATATATATACATATATATATATGTACAGGTCCTTTTCAAAAAATTAGCATTCATTATTTTCAATATTTTCTGTAATGTACTGATAAACATTAGACTTTCATATATTTTAGATTCATTACAAGTAGTCTGAAGTAGTTCAA
>JAUMHE010000068.1:5056205-5073086 GCA_032359235.1 Enteromius mattozi | reverse complement strand
AATGTTTATCAGTACATTACAGAAAATAATGAACTTTATCACAATATGCTAATTTTTTTGAAAAGGACCTGTATATATGATGGTGACATGGTGTTAATGGTATTTATGCTTTGGCTTTATCATAGATTCATTGTGCATCATGGCAGTGTGAGTGGACACATATCATGCAGTAACTGAATGGAGCCTTTCTTCGGTTAGCTGCTGAACTTCTATTACTGATACATTATTTACCTCTCAAAACATGTATTATTTCTCTGTAAATGCCTGCTAGCTTCAAGGTAACCTCCACAGGAGCGGGAAAAAGATAATGAGATAGACATTTATATGCCACACCAGTACTGATGTAACACCACTCATGTTGTTTCTACTCCTCAGATTATTCCAGTACATCCAGATGATTCATAAGCTGACTACCTCAGTCTCTGCAGCTGTGCATTGTCTAGTGCACTGATAATACATACAGCACACTACAAAACTTACCATAATTTATGAACATTTACATTTTGTTCCTTAAAAAAAAAAAAAACTAAATCTGATTGATTAATTAAATGACATTGTTTTTTGCAGTAGTATTCAATCCCCACACCCTGCTCAATGTGTTCATGTACTTTGTACATTTAATTTTAGTTTCAATAAAACATATTTGTTTTGCTTTTAAATTGTAACAAATTTAGGCTGACCAAATTTTTATCAGTCCATATTTTGTGAAGTTGGACAGACCTATTGATTGTAGCGGTGCTTTGTCCAGCATGTATACATGCTAATCAGACCAAAGATGGCCTTGTCATTATGCATGTGATCCGAAAGACCGAAGTATATATTGATTAAAACGCAGATGTAGCTCACATGTAAACTTACTTATTGTAGTATTTGGTAATTATTTTGGTATAATTATGTTTAGGTATAATTTTGGCCTATTCTATGTATTCCCATTTAAACAGCACAGTCTTCAGAAGAGCCACAGATTTTTATTTGGATGAAAATTGTGGCTTTAACTGGACCATTTTAGGCCATTCACCTCTATGTTCCTCAGTCCCTCCGGTGATAATTTAATCTTTTGTTTGCGATCATAGTCCTAGCGATTAACTTTCTACAAAGTCATTCAAAGTCATGCGGTCACTTGCTATACTTTACAGTTTGCTGTGTAGCCAGTGAACAACTATACATCCTCTTCTTCCTGTTTGCACATAGACTATAGAACATTTACCCAATTCTTAAGCAAGCAGCATGTTTCAGCATTTATTTTTCTTAGGAATATTCAGGGGAATTACAGTTTTGATTCTGCGTCGTTTTCTGAGGAACAGCAGGAAATGTTGTTTGAATATTGTAAAAGCAGAACTGGAAAGAGGTCCTGGTTTAATGTCTTTGTATTCAGCCCAAAACTAACCCACAGTTTATTTATTCATTGAAGTATTTGGTAATTAGCCCAGTATTATAATTAGGTGGCTTAGTCAAGCGGGTGCAAAAACATTCAGGGAGTTTTTTCTTGACTGGAGCTGAATGTTCTTGGACAAAAAAACTTAGAACGTAGATCTTAGAGACAGACAGGCAATATGTAACAATAGAATGCCACTTCTACAGAGCCACATGTAGAATGATTCCTTCCTCTACTTGATCATACTCATTGGATTATGAACACAATGTGATGGTTAACAAAGGTGTTAAAATAATCCATGTGACAGCAGTTCAACCATAATTTAGAAAGCTACAAGAATACTTTTGTGTGCAAAGAAAACAAAGATAAGGACTTTATTCAACAATTTGTCTCCTATGTGTCCCTACCCTATAGCACCATTTTTTCCAACCCAGGCTCATTAGAAATATGTGCAATACATTTCTGTTATTATGTACCTTACTGCACGTTTCACAGCAGTTTCAAAGTGAAACATCAATTGAGTGGTGCTAAAACGCAAGTTCAATACATGACCTTGCACATATTTGTTACGTTGATATAGGAGCGTATTGCTGTGTTTGTATTACGTTGCTTCAGGTGCGTTCTGTGGTGGTTCTGTAGAAGTTCGACATAATATTCCTCAAAGTAATTATACAAGTGATGTTGTTAAACAAGTTTCGGGAGGAGTGCGCACGAATGATTAACCACGGCTGGCTCCGCATTATCTCCTATCAGCCTATTAACCAACGTCCAATCATGTTTATTCACCTCCACCTTAAATAAGCTCGTCTACTTCCCTTCCACATCTAGCTACGCATCCTTCTGCCACCCCTACTCCGCCTTCTTTTCGCACCTTCCGTCATGGGGGGCAAGCGGGGTCCGAGCAGGACGCCGAGCTCTGCCCTCGCTAGGGTTCAAACCAGTAGGGCTCGGAGTTCGCCAAGCTCCCGGCTCGCCCCCTGGACAGCACGTCAAACACGCTTAAATTTATTTATGAAGAAGTGCGAACTCGTGAAAAATTAGGCTTTACTAATCGAAACCGTGGACTTGCAAATCATACTTTGCGTGAAAAGGAATAAAAGTTGTGGTGCCTCTAGTGATCATTTCAACTGAAAACGTCAGCGATTCGTATGTATAAGTACTTCTTTGGAGTTTCACAGAAATGTAGGTAGATGAACGTATTTCCAATGAGCCTAGGTTGATTTTATTACATACAAACAGTATGTACGCAAATACAGTACATTGTTTATGTTTTTGATCTGGACATAAAGCACATATACGGTAAATACATTTGCATACGTTGCATACATTGTTTAAGTATGTGATGCTCTCCAGAATGTCTTTATAGGGTGATGCGGAGAAGACAAATTGCTAAATAAAGTTATTTTCGCTTTCTTTGCACACAAAAAGTATCATCGTAACTTTGTAAAACTTACTATAGAACCACTGATGTCACATGGATTATTTAAACAATGTTCTTGCTACTTTTCTGAGCCTTGATCATGTAAGGGTCCTTGCTGTCTATGGCAGGGTCAGAGAGCCCACAGAATTCATCAAAAATATCGTAATGTTTCGAAGATGAACGAAGGTCTTACAGGTTTTGAACAACTAGAGGGTGGGAAATTAATGACAGAATTTAAATTTTTGGGTGGACTATCCCTTTTAAGTCCCATACTTTTTTTTGCTTTTTAGATAGATTGGGAAGCTTAAAAATTGAAAGAAGGAACCTGTGTTTATGGTTAAGATGTGTGTAAGATGGTTACATGTGTGTCTGCACATAATAATTCTGCAGAGACTGATCTGTGACTCATTTCCCGTGAGTTCATGGTTCTCGCTGTCTTGGCTATGACAGTTTCAGAAGAAAAGATTTATTCTAGCACATATCATTTCCCGTTTTCTGTGCCTCTCTGAGAGACCGATGGCAAACCATTTCATCCAGCTTGTGTTGTAAGAAGTCATATTATAAAGGTTGGACTTGTTTGGAGACAAATTAGTTATTCATTGGCTAGGTTTGCCATGTTTTTACAAATATTTGGCATAGCTAAATCATTTGGCATGCTTTTCTGCTGAGTTCTACTGACACTGGCAGTTGATGGGCTCTCTGTGGCCAATACTTGGTGTTACATTCTCTTCAGTACTTTCTTAGATGAAGAAAAGCAAAAATACAGTACATGTAGTGCACCTGTTGTTGCAGAAATTGTAATGTAATTACATGATATTAAAAATCTTACTAAGTAGTTTTGTTTAGCAATTTACTTTGTATATTAAATAATATGCTTGGCATATCACATAGTGTAAACACAAAATCAGTGCATTAACACATTCTAGAAATATTTTAAATTCTTAAAGTAGTACTTACATTCTTCTGATTTTAACAGAAAAAAGTGTTAAATGTAAATTGTGGCTTTTAATGTCACTTAATGCAGTTATTTTTTCTGTTCAGTGTTAACTAAAACTTACCTGTTGTGTATGTTCAGCATTCTTTTAGCCAAGAACACACTCCAGCTAAAAATAATTGTCACATAATTGACAACCACGTTCAGATAAAATCTGAATAATGTCAATCAATCAATCACTATTTATATAGCGCTTTTAACAGTATAGATTGTAGCAAAGCACTGAACATTATCAAATAGGAGAATAGAGTGATGGTAATGTATAATGATGAGATTAAACCATTTATTTATTAAATGCAGAGACGGTCTCTGTAATCAAAACGACAATAATCACTAGAAATTAGATGCCCCCAACTAAGCAAGCCAGAGGCGACAGCAGCAAGGAACCAAAACTCCATCCATGAGAGAATGGAGAGAAAAAAAAACCTTGGGAGAAACCAGGCTTAATTGGGGCTAGTTCTCCTCTGGCCGGACACCCAGCACCTAATTTCCAGTTCAATGTTAAGCGCATGTCAGATTGTGCAAAGGACTTATAGTGTGTGTGTGTGTTTGTGTGCATTTGGTTCCGGTGATCTGTCCACAGGGTTCATCTAGGTGTTCTGGTCTTCGATGAAGATCATCTCTTTGTGCTGATACACCATCTGATCTGGATACGGACTGAAAAACAGAATAAGAGAGACAGACTAATATTAGTGTAGATGTCATTCTTTTTACGACATAATGAGTACATTGTGTGTGTATGGGAGTGTTTCTGGTTCCGGCTGATCTAATTAATGCAGCCTAACAATCCTTTTAACAGATTTGATTAATAGATGTGTATTAGTGTGTCATTAATAATGTGCACAGAATTGAACTGCTGGCTTTCAATTAATCTCAGTGACATCTCAGCTGTTTTGTAAAAAAGTAGTACACATTACCAAATTTGAAATACATTAACTACTAATCTAATTTTCCATTTAACACCTAGTGTGTTAAGGTACTTAAGGTTATAAATCATGGTTTTGATTATAAATCATTATATAATTTGGCATTATGACAAAGCATGCCTTAAAGTGCAGGATCTGTTGACATGGTTTAGTAATAATTGTCAGAGAATAATGTCTCAATGAATTTGTTAATGTTGGCATATTTGATTTTGTTTTATAGAAAGTTGTGGTTAGTACTTTGCCAGTCATCACAAATTTTGGAGTTACTCTGGAAGATAATTTTGTTGATTCACTCCTACGTGGTTGCCACTCCTAAACTTGTACTTGTTCTATGTGTGTATGTTTTTTTTCTTTTGTATGTACAGTAACTGTTTATGTCTGGGAGTGGATTGTGCACACACATTTGAAGTTTGACTATTATCATTTTATAAAAGCAATACACCTCCCATGGCTTAATGTTCAGTGATTTTAAAACAATTACACACTAAATATTGCATTATAATCAAGCAATATTTGCTTTTCCCTCTCTCTTTTTCCACTGCAGTCTATTGCTGTGCACCTATCTCGCTGCGCTCTGGACGCCGGTGAACTGACGTCGATCCTTTCTCCAACTTTTCCTCCTTTTATCACCTTCCTCTGCCTGATGGGTTTCTATTCACTTGCTTCTGTCTTCCACACTGTTCTCATTGCTCCCCCGATGCTTAGTTTCCTAAAGCTTAAAGCAAGCCAAGAACTTTTTTATTTCTATGTAAATATATGCCGTTTTCTATTGCATTTGATTAGCTTGAGAAGTCAGATGAAGGAATGGAACCGTACAGCATGGTCAGAGTTACATAGGCATCAGTCCTGGAGCGCTGCTCTTTATTTACATTTGTTTAAGGAGCTTAAACTGATGTTCGGAAATGGTTCAAGGGATATTAAAGCATGTGATGTAATGTTCACAAGTCAATGACAGTTTCCAAACCTCATATGCACAGGTTTTGTTTTAGGAGGTTGCATGCTGGTTTCTCCAGATGGGAAAAGTATGTGGTATTTTGTTTAAAACATACATATACATATATCACCATGTTTATAATTGTATTTATAGGTAGGAAAATCACAGATTTATGAAGGGAAACAAGAACACAATAAAGAAAGAATATCTTTGTTTACACTCAGCTTTTAATTAGCATGAATAAAGTGCTAAATGCTGTTTTAATTAATGCATATGCCCCCAAGAGCAAGCTAAAACTTTTTCAGATTTTGTGCATTTTATGTTTGTCTTTAAGAGTCTGTGTGACCTATTAAATGATTTGAGGAGATGTGTCTACCCTAAGTTTTTTTTATTTTTTATTTTTTTATTATTAATTTAAAACAGGATTATTTGGGAGGTGTATACCATTACATGATGCATGATATGCCTCATATGTGAAGATTAATATAGAGCTGACTTAATAATGAGGTATTCCATATACAGTAAACAAACTATGGATATATCTCTAGGGGGTAAGATAAATGATATACTGGTTAATGACATTGCACTTTTTTGTCCAGCTCTATTATTTATTCCAAATACTGAATTTGGTTATGCCATTTTGCCACAAATGATGGGGTGCTAGAGGAGGAGTTAAAATTAATGTAGATTTTTTTGTGGGCAATCTTAAAATGGCAGGATAATACTCCCTTTTAAAAGAATAGAATTCTTGAGAAGCTGTTTGGTATACTTATTATTACTTAGGAGAAAAAACAGTAGGTTTTGTTAAAATATTAACATCTGCAAACCTTTAGCTCACAAATCAAAGTTCAACGAAGTTGGTCCATAGGTATTGTAGGTAATGAATCCCTGCTTATTAGGTGATCAAAAAATGTTGTATGACCTTAATGCTGATTCTGAATATTGTATATATTTTTGGTCAGTGGTCAGTTTGAGTCCTCACTGCTTGACATTACATAACTACAGTTTATAATAAGCCACTACTTATCGCTATGTACTAGTCATTTCTTTGGAATTTTTAATAAAGTGCTACTTATGGCTCCTGGTCCAGTTCAAAATTGTTCTGAAAATTTTCCAAAAATTGAGTTCAGAGGAACGCTACTATTGTGAACCTAGGAGGATCTACCTGTGTGGTTTGCCACAAAGTAAGATGGCTTGTTTCATTTTGCATGTTGGTTTGTTGATGAAATCTTTGCATGGTTGTGCATGCAGTCAAGACTTCAACAATATCAGACTTAGAAATGGGGCTCTGATTTCAGCAAAATGGCTAATTTTAAGGATGTGATACTGTTTGTTTACTCATGGCACAAAATGTCATGTGTCACTAATAGATAGTGAGTGTGTGCGTGCATGCACATAAACTCTCTCTGTGGTTGTAGCTGGCGTATACATGAGCTCTGCTGGGAAAGGGTTGGGAAACAGCTTGTGAGTCACAATGAATCCAGGAACAGGCCTCTCGTCAACTTAACTACCAAACCTGAACACACACACACATTCACACGCAACACACCCAGAGTTCATCCCGAGGTTCCTCCAGTAAATCCTCCTTCATCACTTCTCTCTGATTTGAATAACCTGAAAAAGGCAGTTGCATATATTATAATAACAGATGATTATGTGAGAGATTTTAGGGTTTAGAGAATGAGAGAGAAAGTCATGATGGAACAGCAGAAAAAGAGAGCAGTTCGAAGAATAGGCACAAGCAGTTTCTCAAGAACAAAGTGAGTTATGTTTGGCTTTAATTCATGACCCACATTCCATTTGATTGTATTCACCATCTCATATACAACAAAACACAGACAATACAGTTCAGATTTGTTTAGGCCTAAAAAGAAAAGATACTTTTTGGCTTTGTGTTTGCCTTTTCAAAACATTTAGGTCCTAAGTGGTTCTAAGCAGTTTTACCCCTAGATATAGTTTGAGATCCTTCAAGGTTGTTTTTTCTCTCTCCTTGGGCTCATAAGTTAAGTTTTTACGGTCTTGTTTCTTAAAGAACTGTGCAACATCAGCTGTTTTATCTCAGGCTGTACGAAAAAAAAATTGTAGCCATTACTTGGGTCCCAATTATCCCATTGATGGCTTGTAAGAGCATTGCATTTGCTGATGGTAACTCTCCTAGAATCTTTTGTCTGTGTCTGTAACTTTAACATCTTTTTCCTTTTATCCTTTTCTTTTCACATGCTCGCTTTAACAGAGTGTGTGTACCAGCATGTATTGCACTAATTCTGTTATTTTGGTTCTGGTGAATTGATGAAGCATGTTATGTAATTGACCCAATCTAAAATGCTGACCCATTATTGCAGGGTTCCTCAAATCTGACCCAGGAGGGCCACTGCCCTGAAGAGTTTAGCTCAAACCATCATCAAACTCACCTGCCTGTAAATTTCTAGTAACTCTGAAATGATTAGCTTGCTCTGGTTTCTTTATGGCATAAAAAACATTGACATTTTATCTCTATTCTCAGCCTGGCTGCATTCAGCACATGAGCCTATGTCAGAGAAGATGGCAGAGCAGGAAGTGGAAACAACATCTGTTGCCAGCAGTGAGAGTTTTGCAGACCAGGGCTACGCAGCATCAGAGGGCATGGCTGAGGAGTCCATCCCAGTCTCTCCCTCCGAAAGGATGCAGTCTGTGTCACCCATGTCTTTAAACAGTGGCTCGGCTCTGCCTTGTAACCAGTCCAAAGACTCTTCCAGTGACAGCGATGAGGGTTGTGCGACCTGGGGCTCCAGACAAAGGTATGTACATGTACACACCACGTTACTCTAGCTATAAAGCACCACAACAAACAAAAGCCTCTGGCCAGGCCTGGTCACACTAACTTGAATGTTCGAAACAAAAAAATGGCTGATTTTACATTTTCACTCAATAGGTTGTGCTTTTGCTGTTCTAGTATACTGAGTATACCAAAACATTGTTAGTCTGACCTCCCTCAGTGTCTTCAGGGGTGCACTGAAACACTTCTTCCCATAACTAAGGTGCTACCATGTATTGGTTAGCATGGACAACACTACATTGGTTTCTTACATCAGTTACCAAGGTGGGCTGTGTTCTTGTCACTTTTTCAGTCAGCGCAGTCGAAAATCGAAGTGGTCTCCCTCAGGACATTTGACATTCTGGGGCATTAAAACTTGGGAGCAGGTGCTGAGGGAATGACAACTCCACCCACAGGTGGTGGAGTCCATATGGTAGAGGTCATGAAGTGAAGAGTGAGAAGGTAGTGGATGTGAATTTACTTGCCTCTTAGTAAACCAACTGTCCCCTCTGGCTCCACTGGAGCTGTACACAGAGGCTACGTCTATATGTTATTCCTCCAATAGTTCTTCTCCTGGGAATTCTAGCAAGGATTTGCCAAGACTGAACCTATATTAATAGCAGCTTAAGGTATATGTGGCAGCTATTTCTGCTAACCACGTACCTATTGATGGAACTACTGTGGGAAGGCACTCCTTCCAAGGTGCCAATGGCTGAGGCTCCACTTGTGCCATTAGAGTCAGCAGAAGTTACTGGCTACTGAAGTGGCTCTTCTAATAGCTTTGAATTCTCTTAAAAGAGTAGGAGATCTGCAGACCCTGTAAGTAGCTTTCTCCTGCTTAGACTTTCCTCCTGGAATGGCCAAAACTATTTTGCACCCCAGACTGGACTACATCCCTTAGGTGTCTTTTGAGACCAACCAGCCGATCAAAAAAATAACATTATTTTTTGCATTTCTACCTTTACTCTACAATGCTGTTTCTGTTCTCCTAAAAAGATCTGTTGACTTCCTGGTTCTATGAAGATCCTCCCTCAGAAATTTTGCAATAGGTTCAGATTGGTTTGCTGGCCCAGTGTGTTGTAATTTGCCAAACACTTAGTGCATGTTGTCCACATATGTCACGCCACCTACCATTATGGGTAGTTGCATGCGCAACTTGGCCTCACCCCATTTCTTGTGTGTTCCCGAGGCAAGGTTTATGTAAATTTAAGGGTTTGTTATGTCACAAACCCAGAAAGAAACTCGTTGTAGTCCCTACCATTCGTTTGTTGTTACATTGTTTAAGTTACACTTTATTTTGATAGTCCACTTTAGACATTCTACTAGTAACTTTGTAACTACATGTCAACTACACATCAACTAATTCTCATTAATTAGCGACGACCTGTCTGCTAACTCTCAGAGTAGACTGTTATGGTAGATTTAGGGTTAGTAGAATAAGTTGATATATACTTGCAAAGTTTCTGATAGTGAGTATCTTGTATGTTTTGGACTAATTAAAATAAAGTGTTAGCAGATATTAAGCAGACAGTCTACTAATACTCTAATGACTGCTAGTTTACATGTAGTTGCAAGGTTACTTACTGTTAGTAGAAGTGGATCATCGAAATACCATCGTTTAATATTTACTACACTGAGTAAATACTACTCCACATTGTTTAAACTTCATGAGATCAATACATTTATTAGACTTTTATGTCTCAGTTGGACCGGAATCAAAAACTCTTCCAGGCAGAGTGGAGACAGTGCTGATGATTTATCTCTCTCATTCTCTCTGTTTACCAGCATCAATTCATTCAGACAGTTCAGCCAGTCTTACGTTCATCTTACGTTTTTAAAAGTTTGCTTTATGGAGCTGAAAGTGCTGACTGCTATCCAGATGTATGTGTGCGGAGTCTCCGCCAAAGCCTGAAGCCTCACCTCCAGCTCCTCATTCTGGCTGTGTCTCCACTATAGGACTCTATACTATCTTTTCATGCTTTTTCCTTTTTTCCAGAAAAGGGCTATTTTTTTCACTTAGTCATCTTTAAAAGCAGCCTTTTCCAAAGGTGTTAAAATACACATTTTTCTAGGCTTGTGTTGTCAAAACATCAACTCACTCAATCATTTTGCAGTGCATGGTGCATGTATTATTATATTTAATTAATGGGAGCATTTTTTGCCAGTGAAGAGAGAGTCCAGAAAAAAAGTTAAGAAATGGCAGGTGGAATCTTATTGATAAATACAACTCTAACCCTTATTGGTTACAGGACAAAGAGCACACAGGAGTTCCTCCCCTGATCTAACACTGTAGAACCTGTACTGTAATGTAATAAAAAATACATTTTAGTTCTACATTTGATATTGGACCCTTACTTCAATCTTGTATGGGACACTGTGTTGCTACACTGATGGCACAAATAAATTCTATAATTAGACAACAGTGCTATTTCTTTAATTCTTATGTTGCAGTATTACTTTGAGAGTAATTATATACTAAGGACAGCTTTACTAAGTTGATAACTTTCTTTTATTTTCTTGTTAAAAATGCACAACCGAGTTGTTTTATTGATTTTTCAGTAGCGGAAATATTCAGCGAGGACATCAGTCAATCAAGAGACAAAATGGATATGAAGAAGACCCAGAGATCACTGCTCAGATTCAGCTCACCCTGGCCGATCTAGATGCAAATCTGACAGGTAAATTACTCTTAGATGAAGTTACTGATGAAGTTTAAACCACTTAGCTGTGCTTTCTCATGAATACTTAAAAAGGTCATGATACCTTTAGTTCTCATCACAGTTGAAAAATGTTACAAAAGTGGTTAAGGTAAACCGTGGAGTGGAGATAGATGAGTGGACTGACAACACAATAGCATCTTCTGATTGAGACAGTTCTATTTCACTCTCATTGAGTAAAAAGCATCAAAGCTTCCCATAAATAAATGCCGCAATTCAGCATTAAATGAAAAAAAAAAAAAAAAAAAAAAAAACTTTTGACATGATTTTGTTAGCTAACACGTCCTGTGATGAATTAGCAGTTTGATGGGTTTAATCAAATCTAAAGATGAGTAACGCTTACAGTGTGGATGAATTACATTTGTGTCAGAGACTTTGCGTATGAGAGAATTTATGAAACTTCGGAAACTTATCGAAAACATGTCTCCCAACTACTATGTGATTGTACAGTTTTTGTCTTTTATAGAACATCAGCATGTGCTGTAGTGAGTAATTGTGACACAGATGAGTCAATGTATTAAGGGTGTAAGAAAACATCACATCCTGTAAACAATTCAAGTTAATGGGTGCTATCATTCTGTTCAACAAAGATTATCAATACAAACACCTCTGTTCAAATGAATTTGAGCGTTTCATGACACTTTAAAAATCTTTTTTTTTCTACTAATTTACTCCATAATTGTGTTTTTTTTCTTGAATATTAGATGTTAATAACTCAGAAGGAACATCTCTGTTTGTGGATGATGAAATACCTGTGTCCATTGTTGACTTGGACATTCCAGTGACAACCATTGATGAAGTTCCTGATGATGACCGGTGCAGCTCGAGTGAGTGCGAGGCAGCATTGTTACGCAACTCTCAAAACATCACCAGCCAATTGTGTGCACCAAGTGAAGCTATTGAAAACAAAAACAACAATGCCTGCGGGACAGAGGAGAAACAGTCTGTTCCTGAAAGAAGTCCATCCCCAGACATAAAGAAGCAGTCACAAGAGACTACACTCACAGTTATTGAGAAAACCATGAATCCACCTCCAACCAGTGAGAAGCCATCACAAGATACTAAGCTTGTAGAGAACAAATGGAACGATATGGAACAGAAGGCTGTCTTTAACTCTGACGCTAAGAGTAAAGCTGTAACTGAAGAACTGAAGAGTCAGAAAGACAAAGTATCACAGAAGTCCCAAAGTTTTGTGCGTCCTGCTGTTCAAAGCGTTCAAAAGGTTCCTGATGAGAGACTGATGACAGCCCCTATGGTTCAGAGGTTCAGTACAGAGACTTCTTATGAAGAAAGGACACCTATTACCAGAGTCCCGACAACTCAGGGTAAGATCACCCAGAGTTCCTTCTCTCGCTTTGGAATGAAAACCTTCACCGTCATCCCTCCCAAACCGACTGTGTCTCAGACCAAGCCTACAGGCTCTCTAGTCATAGGTGCCATTAAGATTGATGAACAGGGCAACATGGTTACACAGAAACAGATTTCCACTTGCCCAAAGAATAATGGCAATCCCAGTGTTGAAACTAGTTCAGAAACATCCCCATTGGACAAAGCCAAAGCATTCTGGAGCACTGCGGAGAAGCAAGACCAATCAACTACGATCAACCGGGGACCCATAGCAAACAATAAAGACACTGATGTGTTCAAACCCTCGATTGTTTCTGGAATCTCTAAACTTTCAGTGGAAACACCTCCCGAAGAAACACACAAAGAGGTCATTATATTGGAAAGGAAGCCCGTATCTGTAGTGGCAAGTAAGCCTTCGTTCACAGAGCCTGCAGAAAATCTCTCTTTAACAGCTGAAAGGCGAGATTTCTCTTTTCTTATACCCTCCAGAAGAACTTCAAGCCAATACGTAGCTTCTGCTATTGCTAAAAACAATAGCATTCCCAACACTAAAACGGATATCAAGCAGGTGCCATCAGAGTCAATTTTTGGTGTTCAAAAACCTGTAAATCAACAGTTTAATAGTGAGCTTAGACTTACAAACACACACAAACCTGCTACTGCTTATAAACCCCCTGAAAATTCAGTGCCTTCTTTTGGACACCCTAAAAACCTGCAAAGTTATCTCAGTAATGTTGCAGAAATGCCAGCAAGCTTTGAGAGAGTAAGCAGTGTTGAAAAAAGCACTCTGCATGGGGAAGACAGAACCAAATCTCTGGACTCAAATCTTTTAAATAACAAAATCCAGCCCTCTACACACATGTCTGCTCACATTAAACCCATGGAATCTTCCTCTGAAGAAGCCACATCAATCAATAAGTTCCCAGACACCTCTGCCAGACAGACGCCAACAGACACCACACGTCCACCACTTACAAAGAAACCAGAGTTAGACAAATCTGAGATTCCATCTGAACCAAACCAGGGTAACTTGTTTGGACCGGTTAAGAAGTTCAAGCCTGTTCTTTTTAAGCCTGTACAGAAGGAAATGTCTATCCATAGCTCGCTAATGGAGGCCATTCAATCTGGAGAGGGCATTGAACGGCTCAAAAAGGTAAACTGTGAATCACAGCATGGAAGTAAATGTATCAGGTTTTTGAAACATCTGAATGTATTAAATCTGTCTTGTCTTGCTTCTCACATTGTTCAGGTGTCTGACTTGTCAACAAAGAGCATAGTTAGAAAGCCGTCTTACAAGGATGCAGACAATGAGCGTTCAGCGCTTCTTTCAGCATTAAGAGCTCCAAGCAACTCTGCGAGACTGAAGAAGGTAAGCTTAATACTAGTGATACACTAGGTATGGTGAGGTTGAAAAGAGCAGAACATTTCCAGAAGCTTTTATAAAAGTTTCAGAAAATTTCAAAATGTTTTCAAAAAACCTGGAAAGTTTCCTAAAGTTTTACAAGGTTTACGGAAATTTACCAGATATTTTCTGCCCCTTTGCAACTCTTAAAGTGTGGTCAAATTAGTAAAGGTTTTTGGGGGCAAAAAAGGTCCAGTGTCAATAATCCATGCAGGGAATCCATGCATTATCTTGAACCAGAGTCGTACTGAAAGTTTTTATTTGTTAAATTTTGCACAGCAACAGTAAGTGTGAGCAGCTAACAATGTGACACTTACTTTTACACCAAGACTTACAGTTACCTTTGTACTGTGAAATTCTGAAGGCAAAAAAGGATGAACTGGATGCTAAGTTCAGGCATTTCTTTTTTATGTAGCACTCTATATTCTTGAACAGTGCTATTATAAAGAAGTAGCTGAGTAGTACTACTCACTGCTTGAATGCCTCATTCATGTTAAGTGAATGGCCACACAAATGTCACTGGCAAATCAACCAACTTCTATTGGTCAGTGCTGCAAATTCACATTTCATAGGGCATCAAACTTTAACCAGTTGTTTAGGAAAAAAGTATGTTGTTTGCTCATGCAGCCTGGTTGTGGTTACGTTAACTATAAATGCCATTGTTGTACTTCTAGACCAAATCAGGAGCAGCTAAGGAGTTGGAGCAGCTCAGGAAGCTTGAGGAGACAGATGTCTCACCTCCTCCCACTTCTTCTCCTGCTTTTGTGCCACCCCCACCTCCAGCCTTTGGTCCTCCCCCACCTCCACCTTCAGCTCCAGTCAAGCCCCCTTTAGTGCTGCCTGCTGGAGGAAACCCAGAGGCGGCCCGAGAGGCCCTTCTGGAGGCCATTCGTTCAGGCTCTGGGGCACAACAACTGAGGAAGGTAAGAGTCTCATTACAGCTCTGGCACATAATCCTTATAGGAGAAAAAGCTATTTTAGATAAATTACTACTACTACACAAAAAAAAACAAAAAAACTGCAGCTGAATTTTTTTTCTTTTTATATATATTAGTTTCTATGATGTTTCTTTGACAGTAAATAGTACCATCATACAGATTTTCTTTTAAAAAAAGACAAAAAAACATTACAATTTTTAATTTACACAGGTCCCTGTCACACAGACAAGACGGCAAGTGAATGGAAGACTTGGAACCATCCAAGCAACATCACCCTTTTCTTATGGACACTAGAAACTTTCACTGGATCACCGTTTGGGTTTACCCATCGCCAAATCTGGTGTTTAGGAATTTGTGCTAATGCGGTTGCAGATAATGCTAACACAATATTCACAGCCTTCTTTATTTATAGTGATATGCTGCTTCACATCAGTGCCAATACTAATTTGCCTAGTTTCAGGCAGTTTATGTCCTACTGACATCCTAATGACATTGAAGTTCTTTGTTAATGCTGCTTTGAGGTGTTTTTTTTTTTTCATATGTCTGCCTGACTTCTATATCTCTATCAGTATTATACCTGAATATATTATGCAGGTATTTGCTGTTGCATTACAGTATAGGTGGTGGGCTGCAATTGAATCCACCTGCCAATCACAGCAGTCTGTTTTTTGAATTTTTTTAAAGAAACACTAAGTGGTTCCTATTTTATTTAATCGTTATTATAAAGGTGTTTCTCTAAATGTTTTGTTATTTTACAAATATATACAGTACATAATGGTAATTACATCACAAATTATTCTATTTTCTATTTTTGTGGACTAGAAAGTATGTATCGACAATGATCCTTTCTTGACACTCTTTGAAGCATTGTGCAGTAGATACAAATGCCGTATATTTGACCAATACTAATGCACTTTCTCTAAGACTAACTCATAGATTATTTTAATTGCCTAAAAGATAAGTATGATTTGTATGATTGGACATAAAGTAATCAATTTATTTTTATTAGTCTGCTGAACAGCTGTGATCTAGAGCTGTCATGGTAATTCAGCTTTAATTTATTCCATTGAGAAAATCATACACTACTTTAATTAGAATAAATTGTTTAATTTACACAAGTTGTAAATGTATTTATGTTGTTGCAATTTAACATTGTAGACTATATGACTGTATGGCTTTACAGTGGTAATCTTATTGAATAAATGACTTGGATATAAGTCAACAGGTGGATATTTTGTAAAAATGTATCTGACATTAATATAGAAAGTTTCAAATCTCGCACTAAAGCATTAGTGTAAGGAATATTTTTTAAATAATGCTTTTGTAATGTAATTTTTTTTGATTGCAGCACAAAGTGAATCAAACTTGTAAATCAATAAAAAAATATTTCAGTCTTTCCGTTTGCATTGCTTACTTGAGTTATTTTGAGAAATGACAAATTGTATGCATACACTAATGGCTGCAGGACTTTTTACAATTTTATAAACAGATTAATAATGTTGTCTGGAAACTGTGCACTTCATGTTATTGTTTTAGTCTGGATGCCATTAGCATTGATTATATTTTTGCAATGATTGTCACAGTGCTGAACTTTTTTAAGCTTTGTAAAAAGTAAAACATAAGCACCAAGCTGCAGGATTCAAAACAATACAAATGCTAAATAAACTGTAAAAAGTCTTAAAAATGCTAAAATAAATGTATATTTGCATCTTGTTTTACATGTTTTTGCTTTAAAAAGTGATCCCAGTATGTTTTACAGTATGTTAGGTTTTCATCTGAAACAGCTTGACAGCATTTAGAAAGAACTAATACATGATTCTAAAGGTTTATCTTCTGTCAGGAAAAACTGGCTTGTCATGCAAGATTATATACCACTTGCATCATGTCTTCGTTTATCCCTCAACTTGTTCATCTTGTTCCCAGGAAGTATGAGCATATTACCTGGTTCTGTCAACACTGCACTGGCTCCCTATCAAACATCGTATAGATTTTAAAATCTTGTTAATCACTTACAAAGCCCTGAATGGCTTAGCT
>JAUMHE010000068.1:5040630-5056105 GCA_032359235.1 Enteromius mattozi | reverse complement strand
TCAGTGCTTTGCTACAATCTGTATTGTTAAAAGCGCTATATAAATAAAAGTGACTTGACTTGACTTGACTTGACTTGTTCTCCAGCTGTCTCTGACAACAGTTCAGGCATATATTTGGACAATTGCCATCAAACCGTTGCATTCTCCATATGATGAACAAAAAGGCTTTCCAGGGGAGCCCTTACTGGCTTAGTAGCTTAAGGTTGATTATACAGCCAATAATGGTGAGCAACTTTCCCTTGATCCTGATTGAAATGATACACAGATACACAAAACGGTTAGATGAGGATTGAAATAACAGTTTTGTTTAGTTTGTTTTATGTATATATGGGAACTTACAGTTACAGAATATCCTCCTGTAAGAGCATTATTGGTTCTCTAGCATTCTTTCTATAAAAGGTGGACACTTCATCAAAAAACAATTAGCTTTAAGCCAATCCACATAGCCAGATATTTTCGTTTTAGTTGTAGTTAATTAGCTTCAAATCTGCTTAGGCTTAGATCTACATGACCTGAAGCTAAGGGAACCCAAAACTGCCAAGTTCAGTTTGGCTCAGTTTCTCATGGTCTTGTTAGGGCTTCAACTCAATACCCACACAGACCTCTATCAAAAGCCATACATAAACTAACAGTTATGAGGTTACTCTATACCAAAGGTATAGACTTTTTTACTGGCAATGATGGATGACCACATCAGCGAACTCTCTCATGATTTACAAAAACATCCTGTTAAGTCTGTATCTTGTAACTGGAATTGGTTTTTATAAAACCCAGCAAGCTATTAATAGACCTTTAATTACAGTCAACCCATGACAGATAGACCCTCCAGTGTTATCATTTGCAGTTTCTCTTAATCCACATCATAAAAAGTGTTATCCATTACGCAAGTGTTTTCTGACTCGTATGCCTGACAAACGGCAATTTAGACCCACTAATTTGTTAGTATCTAAGTGTGTATTTAATAGTCTATTTATTTTGGGTGAATGCAAAAGTCCTCTTTCCAAAATATCCCTTGTATCCAAGAGAGGCTTGTTGATATGCACTACCATGTCTCATTCGGCATCATAAACCATCCTCTCTTTTCTATATTAATGTGTTATTACATATTTTGGCAGAGCCCATGTGCTCTGAGGGTTGTGGGCTGGAGGGTAGAGCACTGTCTGTCTCTGGGCAGGCTCCTCCTCATCCTGATGGGGTAATCCCCTCTATGGCGGATGGCAGTAAATTCTTCCCCTCCCACAATCCCTCTGTTGGTCAGAATTCCGGCTCGTTTGTGGCCAATCTGATATGTGTTACGAAACTGCAAAATGACTGTTTGCTTCCAAACCAGGGAAGCCATTAATAAAGGAAAACAAACTCTGAAGAAATGAGATCAAAGGTCACAGTGATATATATATGCATCAATACTATAAAATCAATGATGGAAGTGGATCAGCAGGTATGCGAATATGGCCATCTCATGTACTGTACATGTACCTCACTCGCACGATTTTGTATGATTTGTCTAAACCCCAGTGACGGGTAGGTTTAGGAGCGGCGTTAGGTGTAGGTCATTCATACAAATTGGCAACTCGTAAAATACGTACGATTTAGCAAAAATCGTATAAATTCGTATGAGTGAGGTTGTACGAATTTGTACAAACTAGCCACCTCGTAAAATATTCACGAATTGCTGTGAGATCGGGTTGGAACTGCAGGGGGTTTGTAAGATGGTGAAGAGCCTAATAATACATTATATTAAATGTAAAATAAAAACATAATTTTTCATTATTAATGATCAAATATTCATTTGACATTACTACTTCTACTATTATAAATAACATACAAATGTGTTGTTAAATTATTAATATACTAACTTAAAATCTCAGGGGGTACTTCAAGTAAACATTTGACATCTGAGGCGTTCAGCAGACAAAATGTTTTGGAACTCCTGCCCTCAAAAACATCTTGGAAGTAAACAAGATGCAAGGATGAGATGTGGAGTTCCAAAAGGGGATTGGTTTTTCTTAAAATAACCTTTTTGTTTATATTGAAGAACAATCTGGAGAACCTCTTTTTTCCTCTACAAAGTATCTTTAGTGCAATGGAAGGTTTTTAATATTTAACCCTTGATGCCAACAAAAGCATTTTAAAGAGTAGATGCTACAATCATAGAGAACTCAGTAGTCTAATATACAAAGGCTTGACACACAGATGTTTGATTGGTTGAATAACCTAAAGGGCCAACATACACATTATGAAATTCCAGGCTGGTTGTATGGTAGTCTACTCTTAAAACTGTAATTAGTACTCCTGGTGACTGTGAACAGGTGTAAGTGACTGAACTGGGATCAGTGAGCTGTGACATCACCCCCTCCTCCACGAGTGTCTCCTGACACTCTCAACCGACGGCGGGGATGACCACGCCCCCTTGGAGCAGGGCGATCGGGATGGTTGCGGTGGAATTCTTCGGTAAGTAAAGGGTCAAGCACATCATACCGGTCCACCCAACACCTTTCCTCTGGGCCGTATCCCTCCCAATCAATCATGTACTGGATCCGGCCACCCCGCCGCCAGGAGTCGAGGATCTCCTTAACTCAATAAATGGTCTCTGTGGTCTCGACTTCAGGTGGAGGAGGGGGGTCCGAGTGCTCTGTGGTGGGAGGAAACAGAGGATCAGAATAACATTTTAATAATGACACATGAAAGGTGGGTGTGATTCGATATCGAGGAGGTAACTGGAGTTCATACGTGACTTCATTAACTTGACGGACTACGGGAAAAGGGCCAATGAAGCAGGGACTTAACTTCCTACAGGGCAGCCGGAGACGTATATCTCGAGTGGACAGCCATACCTTCTCTCCAGGCTGATATGTGGGGGTGGTAGACCTTCGAGTGTCCGCCCAGGCCTTGTGTCTCCGGACTGCCCATTGAAGGTGAACATGAGCTGAGTCCCATACTTGTTCGCTCTCACGAAACCAGTAGTCAACTGCAGGGACCACGGAAGGTTCCTCGGACCATGGGAATAAGGGGGCTGAAAACCTAAAACACACCGGAAGGGTGTAAGACCAGTTGACTCTTGGCGAAGAGAATTTTGGGCATATTCTGCCCAGGGGAGAAACTGAATCCAAGAGTCCTGGTGCTCGTGACAGTAGGCTCTAAGATAACGGGTGATTTCTTGGATTTTTCTTTCAGTTTGTCTATTGGTTTGCGGGTGATAGCCAGAGGAGAGACTGATGATGACCCCTAGCAAACGAAAGAACTCCCTCCACACTCGTGATGTAAATTGGGGTCCTCTGTCGGACACAATGTCCTCAGGTAGGCCGAAGTGTCTAAACACATGATTGAACAGGGCCTGTGCAGTCTCGAATGCGTTGGGTATGCCTGAGAGTGGAATTAGTTTGCAGCTTTTGGAAAAGCGGTCTACTACCACCAGGATGGTGGTAAATCCTTCAGAACTGGGTAGGTCAGTGGCAAAGTCTATACCCAGGTGGGACCAGGGACGATGTGGGATGGGTAAAGGTAGTAGCTTACCCTCGGGCAGGCACCGAGGAGTGTTCATAATGGCACAGATAGAGCAGTCTCGTATGTAGCGACCAATATCTCTGGCCGTACGGGGCCACCAGAACCGGTTCTGCAGGAGTACTAGGCTACGATGGTTGCCGGGATGCCCTGATCCTGGGGATGTATGGACAGAGTCAAGCAGGGGCAGACGAAGCGCTGAAGGGACAAAAGTTTTACCCTCAGGTCCTCCTGGGGGTGCAGGTTCGAGCTGGGTGGCTTGCTAAATTTGCTCTTCAATATCGCACTGAATAGGTGCGAGAAACATGGTGACGGGTAGTATGGGCTCTGGCTCCTGAGGAGTAAGATAGGGTTGATGAAGTCGGGATGGTGTGTCGGCCTTGGTGTATTTGCTCCCTGGGCGATAAGATATCTTAAAATTGAACCTCGTGAAAAATAACGCCCATCTAGCCTGGCGAGGATTGAGGCGCTTTGCTTCGCGGAGATACTGTATTTTTTTATGATCGGCTTGTGACAGTTTCTTGGAAAGTGGGGCAGTGCAGAAGGTGAGCTTGAGCTGGTGAAAAGCGGTGTCAGCCTCCGGAGTCCATTCGAGGGTTTTTTCCCCCCCTCTGAGCAGTGAGGTAAGTGGGGCTGTGAGTTGACTATACCCGGATGACATACCCCAGAAACTGGACCTGGGACTTGTGGAACTCGCACTTTTCTGCCTTGAGGTATAGATTATACTCCCGCAGACGCTGGAGGACTTGACGTACATGGGATCTGTGGGTGGATAGGTCTGGTGAGTACACAAGGATATCATCAATGTAGATGATCACAAATTGATGTAACATGTCTCGGAAAATTGTATTCATAAAGTATTGGAATATGGATGGTGAGTTTGAGAGGCCATATGGCATGACCTGATATTCATAGTGGGCGGTAGGGGTAACAAAAGCAGTCTTCCATTCGTCGCCCTTGCGGATCCTGATGAGGTTATATGCACTGCGGAGATCAAATTTGCTGAAGATGCAAGCTTGACATAACTCCTCCAAGGTGGCTGGAACGAGAGGCAGAGGGTAAGCAAATTTCACAGTTTTGCTATTTAAAACGCGATAATCAATACATGGCCTGAGACCACCATCCTTCTTCTCAACGAAAAATAAACTGGAAGCGGCTGGAGAGGTGGAGGGTTGGATGAACCCTTGCTTTAGGGCCTCTTCCACATACTCCTCCATAGCCTGATGTTCAGGAATGGAAAGGGGATAGATTCGACCCTTTGGCAGTTTGGCTCCCGGAACCAAGTCGATGGCACAGTCCCAATGTCGGTGAGGGGGAAGGTGAGTGGCCGCAGTTTTACTGAACACATCAAGGAACGAATGGTATTCGTGAGGTGGTCTCGGGGCTTTCTATAGAGGTGGAGTAACAGCCTATGCCAGGCACGACGGGTTTGGGACAGGACAGCAAGCAATTGTCAACGCACCTGTCACTCCACTTTAAAATCTCCCCAGTGCCCCACCGAATCTGGGGATTGTGGAGTGCGAGCCAGGGTCTCCCTAAAAATCACATCTACTGTGGCGTTACGTAGCACGAGGAATGTTATCGATTCCGTGTGCAAACAACCTATTTGTAAGGTGAGTGGAGGAGTGGAAGCGTTTACTGGTCTGGGGTCTAGGGGATTGCCCTGGATAGTGGTAATGCGGTAAGAGACGGGGTCTGCTGCGGGATTTGGAGACTATCAAGACAGCGTGAGGAGATGAAATTGCCGGCTGCTCCGGAATCCACTAGAGCCTTGACTAAGAAGAGGTGAGTGTTATAGATAATTTTTACTTCAATCAAAGGAATTAAATTTACGGGACGATCAACATATGCCACACTCACCGCATTTCTGGGAGGACGGACGGGGCAATTGCGAATAAAGTGAGATGGCTCTCCACAATACAGGCAGCACCCTTCACGCAGCCAACGTGTTCGTTCAGGATTTGACAGATGATAGGAATCAGTTTGCATGGCCTCCGTTCCAGTGCGGTCGGCCTCCGTGGGCGTGGATTCCACGTCCGGAGAGCATGCTGTGAGACGTTAGTTGCCTTTTTCAGAAAAGCTTCCAGTCCCACATTGTCGTCATAAATGACCATATGAGCACGGATGTCAGCTTGCAAGCCCCTGCGGAACACAGCTAACAGAGCATTTCATTCCACCCGCTGGTTAGTGCCAGTGTACGAAAAAGAATATATTTGTGTGTAGGGGTATTTGCTTGCCTGAGTTGCAGAAGTTTCTCCTGTACTGAGACCTGAGTTAAGGGTTGTCCAAAGACCTCTCTGAAGTGTTGTAGGAAGTTGTCGAGCGAAGACAAATGTTGATTCTCTCCTGACCATAGTGCCTCTGCCCACTGCAATGCCCGCCCCGTGAGTAGGGTGATACAAAGGCGATCTTGCTGCTGATCCTTTTCAGTTATGGACTGAGCTTCTGTAACACTCAGACATTGACAGGGCAGGTATGAATGAAATCAAAGACTTGTTTATTAGAACATAGGAGACATCAATCGTCAAGAATGCGGGAGAGGCATAAACATAAAGAAAGAGGCATAATCAAAGTCTCTTTCTCAGTCTGTAGCAATCCCGTTATCGCTCCTTCGATTCCAGCTCAGGTAAGTACAGGTAAGTATAAAAGGGAAAGTTCTTGACCTGGATGTAGATCGTCAGATCCTTCGTGCTCGGTGCATGTAAGTGAGAGGTAAGTAATTCAATACTCCGACTGATTTGTGGATCAGCTTCAGGATTCCTACAGGAGACACTGGCAAGGGGTTAGCGGGGTAGAAAGGCAGCGGTGTTACCTTGAGCTCAGTCGAAGAGGAACTGGTGAGTGTGGGTTTTGAACCGTGCAGGTGAGTGATTGCAGGTGTGTCCAATTAGTACTCTGGTGACTGTGAACAGGTGTAAGTGACTGAACTGGGATCAGTGAGCTGCCCCAATATCCAATTTCATTGCAAAATACATGCACTCGCCAACTCATGTTATTGGGTTAATAAACTAATTAGAACCAAACAGCATCTTACACCCTGATGCCATATAGAAAAATTTTCCACCAGACCACAAGCTCCACAGAAAACAATCACTGTCCTGTGGATTTGAAGAACACAGAATACAATACACTGATCTGAACCACATGATTTCCTATAATCATATAGCCAAGCAAAGAACATTTTACAGCAAATAAACAAAACTTATGCAGAACTTTTATTTATTAGTGTATAACAATTTCTAACTAAAGTCTTGTGACTCTGGATAAGTTCAGTGCCCTTGTGTTATGTGTGTTGAGCTAGTAGACATTTAGATTTAAAGGGTTAGTTTACCCAAAAATGAAAATTCTGTCATTAATTATTCAACCTCATGTTGTTACTCATGTTGTTCCAAACCCGCAAGACCTTTGTTCATCTTCGGAACACAAATTAAGATGACATGAGGATAAGGGTGAGTAATTAATGACATAATTTTCATTTTTGGGTGAATTAACCCTTTAATAACTACTCTTATCATTCCTGTGCAATCAGCCTGTTCAAAAATATCTTCTTACCCAAGACACTATCAGAAAAAGAAAATGCTAAAGTCTGCAGTTCAAAACTTGTGTGTGCTTTAATGGGCGAAATCAAATTTTCTTGATTACTCATGCACTTGCACTTGTTTTTTCTTTCTCAAAAATATACTGACTACAGTCTAAATGAAATAACTGTTCAGTATTAAGCCAGTGAACAAATTCTCTTTAGCCCTGAGGGGGCTCCTTTAACAAGACTGCAAGTAACGATTGCGCATTCTGCATGCCTAAAAAATGAAATCATCATACTCACAATATCAGTACATGTCATGCACAGCTTGGTCAATACAACTGTTCACATGGGACTAATTGTTAGATAATGTTTTGAGTTTTATAAGGTTTTTAATAGCATATCTTGCAGATGCAAAGCCCAGCTCAGTGTGACAACACTACTGACGTTCCTCTGCTATTCACCTTTAAACTCATTTGGAAAAAGCTCTAGACAATTAACCTTTTGGACCATACACTCTGTGTTGTTCCAGGGAAGGACAGGACGATAATCTTACTGGCACGCGGCCAGTAACAGAATCCAGAGTTTTTCATATTAGAAATTAACATCATAAGGGAAAAGAAGAGTCAACGTTCAAACCTAAGTAAAATTCAGTAGTCAACAATATTTAAAATGTGTAAATGTTTTCCGATATTTTATATTAATACATGATTTACTGCATTTTAGGCAAGACTATTTTATTGTTTTAATTCCAGTACACTATTTATTTTAGCAGAAACTAACCTTACTGTGGTCATTTTTTGTAAGTTACCTCACTTGTAGTTTTACAGTCGGAAATAAAAAATAATAAAACGAGCCCAAGGAAAAGTAGCTCACTGTCCTTGTGTACACGGCACGACCCAAATAACAGAAACCGTATTTTGATTTAACGTTCAAAAACCTGATCCATGAGCTCGTGGGGACTATTTTATTGCCGAGAACATGATATAACTTCAGAGTTTAACCAGTAAAGGGCAGGCAATAATGTGTTAAACGTGCTTGTGTGTGTGTACACAGCCATGTTGACGGTAATGCTTTAACAGTGTGTGCTCCGAGCCGTGTCACGCGCTCGGCTTATTCAACTCACACATTGGGTCGCGCGGGGGTCTGGCCAGAACGCGGAAAGCTAGTGGCTGATGACGGGGTGGTGTTGCCCTGGAGTGGGCGGGGTTTAGTTTGAGTGGGAGGAGACTTTGGGATCCTGACAGCGTCCAGCGCGCAGCAGCACAAACACATACATACACACTCACACATTTACAGTGAATAAGACACGGTTGTTCTGCGCTGTAGAGAGGTAAGCGATGAATTTTATCTCTTACTCCTATATTTTTTCGAAACGAGCGTTCACCCAAAAGTTTAACCTGTGAGTGTGCACTGGGAGGAAAAAACGGGTGTAGGGTGCCCTAAAGAAGAACTTGTGAGTAAATAAGACCAGTGGGCGAGAGAGGGCTGAGAGGTGTGGCTTCTGTTCTAGAATCAAAGGAAACTTCAGTGTTGCAGCATTAGAATCAAATACTGTAGAGCAATAATTCACAGCTTAATATTAAGGCTAAATGTTAGGTAAAATATTTTGTCAGGTTGGGTTCACGTGGGTATGATCTTGCATTGTATTATTGGTTTTATTCATTCCATTCAAAACCTGAAGAGAATGATTCAGTATAACTGAACCTTTACTACTAAAAAACCCCAAAAACAATCGGGTAAAAATGCTTCTTAAAGCAACGCTGTCTGTTACCTTTTTATCACATTGAACAAATGTAACATGCAAAAAACAACGCACTAGCAAACAGAAAAATAGCAGAAGATCCTAGTAACTAGATAAGTCTGACTTGTACAATCTGAACATTAAGGGGAGTTATGTTAACGTTGTACAATAAACTGTACAATAAATGCTGTTCATTGGTTTTAGAGCATATTTAGCCATCTAATGTATGTATTTTTGTGATAAACTTTTGTTTTAAAATGATATTGAAAATTTTAAAATGATATATGATATTGCTTGCCCCTCCCTGTATGAAAATTACACCATACACCATTGTATTTATCATTGCATTTTACAGTGACAAATATATATTTAACAGCGTGGTTGGTATCCTAACATAATAATTTAATCGTATTGTAATTCCAAATTTGTTTAATCACATATACAGTATACATTTAGAAAATATGTAGTCACCAATGTCATCCTCTAATTGTTTAGACTCCTTAGCTGCTAGTTTCCATCATAAATGTAACGAAAATACAGTAGTTGTGTCTGTATAGTAAGATACATCTTTTAGAGGGCCAACCTGGAAATAAAGGAATAGTTCACCCAAAAATCTAAATCATTTAGGCTACTTATGTCATAGCAAAACTGTGTGACGTTCTATGTTCTGTGTAACATAAAATGTTTTGAGAAATATATTTTTTTCATCCGTACAATACAAATCGATGGACATCAAAATTGTTACCATTTCTTTAAAATGGCTGATATCTTTTTGGGTATAAGAAAGGAAGTCATGTAGGTTCAAAATGAGGGCGAGTCAATGAGGAGAGACAGTTCATTTCTGGGTGAACTATTCTCTTAAACACCTCTGATTATGTGACTGTTTACATCAACTATGTCAGAATGTTTAGTTAAATAAGGACAGTTTGCACTTTCATTTATAGTTGTCATCAATTCTGATGATAGACGTTACTGGTGGGATTAAAAAAAAAAAAAAGGTTTTGTAGTTCATCGGCTGAGGAATACCACAAGGTACTGTTCTGGGTCCTATTTCATTCTCAGGAGGTTCCTTCACTGACAGGCTGAGGCTGAAGACACAATTTAGTCGGAGGATGATGAAGCTTTTAGGGTGGGGCTATTGTAAGAGGTGGAGTTGTTTGGTGTGTATTGCAGAGAGTCAGCTGAGAGACAGATACATTGTGGACACTTGCAATGAGATATTAGAGATCTTGAAGCAGAAGCAGTAATGGTGAGGCAGTCTTGTAATACTGTGTGCATTTAGCTTTCTGTGACCGGACAGACGCAGGGCTTTACACACACCAGACACCGGTGAGTTCTGGTTCATCAATACTTTTAAATGGGTCCACAGGGATTTAAACCCCCGTTTAAAGAGCATGACAAAGTTAAAAAGCTTTGAGTGGTGATTCATGCATGATGTAGTTGCTGACGGAGTGTGAGAGGATAGTGTATAGATAGAAGTGGGGAAGGTTTGTGTTAAACTTCTCAGCTTATTATTTATGAATTAATACAAAAGATGAATGTAGAAATGTATGTAATGTCGAAACATGATGATAAGTTATTTGCATCCTCGTGGATACTGACATGTATTTAATTTCTGGCAAGCTTTAGAGGCAAGTTGTGAACAAAGGGTGAGCTGCTTCTTGAAATGTAAAACCTAAATACTCCTAAATTATATTCTTCTCAGTGAATGTCTTAAATCTTGCTTTGATTGATGGTATCACATATACTGTACCTGCTTAGTTAATTGCTTGAAAATTCTATATACTATATAATAATTACACATTAAAAGGATAAATCTCCCCAAAATAGATGGATAGATAGACAAATTAATTTCTGTCCATATTTTCACAAATAGAGCACATGGAATGTGATAAGTTCTTTCAGACATTCTTAATGTTCAAGAAGTTACATTGGTTTATGTGGGTCACAAAAATGCATTTCAGTTTCTGTATACTATATTTGACCGTGTTCAATGTTATATGTGAATAAAAGCCTAAATTATATCTGTTCATCATACAATTTTTTTTTTTCTTTAGAGGACTTGGATTAAACCACTTGATTTATATAGTTATTCAAATTACAATGTCTTTATAAACTTGTAGTGTTTTGATGGAATGGACTTTTTTAAGTGAATGTATAGTAATCTCTCATTAAAAATATTCTCATTCATGTTTCAAAGATGAACAAAATTCATACGGGTTGGGAATGACATGAGTAAATGGTCATTTTTCTATAAGTACGTATATGTACGTGCTGTTGATGAATATATTATTCTGCTATCACAATTATACTGTATCATGGACACAGTAATGTTAGGAATGACCATTTCTTGTTTGGTGGTATTCAGGAGATTCCTGTAAAATTATAATGGAAATTTCCTTATGACTTTTGAGGTTCTAGCATACTGTTGCAGACACTACTTTGATGAATGAAGGCAATTTCAAGTGCAACCTAAAGAAAAATCACATACTTCAGTGTCCTGCAAGCAATATTACATATTCTGATAGTGGAAAATATTCCATTCATATGGTTTGGCATGTTGTTTTCATAATTCAGGTTTGTATATTACATGCCAGAGTGGTGAAATACAGGTTGCATTCAGAACTTACAGTAGGTTCTGAATAGTAATTTTTACCACTCTAGGATGCGTGTTTTCCTTTAATACTTTAACAAATTTCATTATATGGACAAAACGGTCTTGACTTAAACAAACCCACAAGATCCCTGCTGCAGAGGGAATTGATCATGAGCCTCATGGCCGTAAGTTTCAATGGCTGGCCGACTTCATAGACACATTCCATTCTAGCTTGCGTCATTTTGCTATCATTCATAGTTTCCTATACAGTGTTAATACCCCACGGACCGAGGCGGGGTCGTGACACTATAGGCCTGAGCCTGGACACCACAGTTCAGCCAGTGGAAATCCCTGCTGTTCATTCATTCAGCTCTTATGTATATTGAGTTAGTGACTCATAAGCGATGATTATGGGTACTGTGGTCAAGAGCAATCTGTCCTAGAGCTTAATGACCACACGTTTCACTGAATCAGGCTGTCCTTGTGCGTAATGAACTAAAGTTTTATGCAACTCAACATTGTGTCTTTACACCTTGTTTGTGTTGCATTTTTCTTATTTCAGTTCTGGATGAAATCCTCTTATTCCTGTTTGTTTAATGGTATTTTTTCCCAACCATATACTCAGATTGTTTTGTTTTTAACCAGACTGAAATTCTTTAGTGTTTTGAAATTTCTTAGTGTCAACCATTAATAATCATACAGTTGTCATTGTGAGTTTGATCCAGAGTTTATATTTCTAACATGGATGCCAGCGCAACGCCAAAATAGATTAATTTGTTGCTTGGTTATTAATGACAGCAAAAAATCATTATGTTAATTTGCTTATATTCTGTATGCAATTACAAACTGTTTAACAACAAAGCAAATGCACATTATCATTAACCCTAATCAAATGAGAAAAATATATGGACAGAAAAATGTGTTGAGGTGGAAGGTAACATGCCATACAAAACAGCTTACTTCATACTGCAGGTATTTGCTATATGTAATCATTTTTTACAAATAAATATTTGCTTTTAGATATTTTTTATTTTGCATATTTTCTTTTTAAATTAAATAATAAAAAAGGAAAATTAATCCTCATATGCAGCATGGCACATTACAGCATAGGAAGAGCATTTCCTGTCTAGCCATTACATTGTTCTTAGTTGCATAAATGAAACTGTAAATTCAAATAGGAACCCTTAACTCAATGTGAAATATGGTTTGGACGTGTTTATTGCCGGAATTTAAAGAACGAACAAATTCAGCCCACCCATACAGCAAACATGTGCACAACTATAAGAGCTTCAGTCCCATTCATCATTCAGATTGCATAAGAGCCTGTTCCTCATTGCCAATGAATCTCTCATCCAATTAGTGATTGTTCATGTTTCCAAAAGCTTTTCTCCCTGGTTGCCCATTCAGCCATCCTGATGACATGAAGGTTTCTTACAGCATCCTCTGCCCAGTGGCTCCAAAATAATGGAGTTGCACATTAATAAAGAAATGAGGATGAGCAACTGAAGTGTGACTGTTGTGTTGTCAACCAATGCCTCATTTAACATGAAATTCATGGGCATACTAAGTTATACTAGCCATATTCTTTTTTTTTATATTACCAATCATTTACAAAACAGAATAACAGAATAACAGTTCAGAGATCTTCTCTGCTGCTATAGACCAGTCCTTAAGTGTTGACATTTGTGCTGAGTTGACCCGAGCCGTGGATAATTCAAGCATTATAATGTCCCGAAATTGTACCAACCACTTGTACATATCCAGGTTATGAGGTGGAAGCCAGTGTTGTGCTAAAAGTTGTTTTGCAGATGTTAAGCCGGCCAGCCAAAGAGATTTTTGCTAATCGTTTTGCTGTATCCTCTAAGACCTTCCTGTATATCCATGAAGTGAAGTGGCTAGAAGAGGACAAGTCAAACCAAGCAATAATTGGATGCCTGGGAAGACTTTCTCCCCAGGGGACCCCGTAGGCCTTCATGGCCGACCTTTGACGCAAATATAAAAACAAAGAAGAAGGTTGAGTTCCTTACCGCTCACACAGTTCTTGAAAACTTAACATACAATTAGAACCAGAAATATCTTTCAGTGTGAAGATGCCTTTCTGCATCCAGTCTCTTGAGAAAAATAGTGTCCCACCAGAACGAATGTCATTATTAAACCAGATAGGTGTATGGGTGTGCCAGTTATGTGTGTGTTGAATGTATTTTTCCATCAGTTTAAAACTGACTATTGTGTTGGCAATAATTGGACCAAAAGCTTGCATACATTGTTTGTTGTTTAGCCCAGAGAACAGTATATCTTGTAATATGTACTTACCTGCTAAGCTCATTTCAATCTCTCTCCAAGGAACTCTAGAGAACGGGTTGAGCCAAACATTGATGCATTCTATTTGAAAAGCCCTGTGATATAATTCGAAGTTCGGAAGAGCTAATCCACCATTATCTTTTGTACGCTGCAGAGTTTCATATTTCAACCTAGGTTGTTTGTCATTCCAGATGAATTTGCGAATCATTGAATCAAGTTTGTGCCAAAACTTTGTAGGGGCAAGTAACGAAATCATAGAACTAAGAAAATTGATTCGCGGAAGACATTCTTTTTAACACTCGCTATTCTGGCATGTAATGACAAGGGATACTAACCATATTCTTAACATTTTATGGTTCAGAACTGGTTTTGGTGTTTTTCTTCATATTTTTGAAATGACTGCTGCTGGTACTTGAAACTACCTTGCTAAAGTAAATGCTGTTGCTTGTCAAGATAAATGAATGAATACATTCCCTGAATAAGGAAAGGTCTGGATTCATTTTCAAGGAGTTAAAGGAAGTAACTATACTCCCACTTGACCTTTATCAGGTCACTAAGCCCTGGGACCAAGAGTCTTGACCCGGCAACTTGTCTTCGTTTATTTGGATAAAAGAATACAATATTCTTTTACACACACACCTGGGCTATTAACACAGACGAATAAGGATGTCAATCCTGTCTACTAGTGCTAAATATACTCTTATATTCATGAAAACTGATTTGACGACTTTAGATTACCTTAAATATGCATTAAATATCTCTGATATTTGGGTCAATGACAATGTTTTTTTGTCCAGATTTGTTAATTCATTCATTAAAAATGACAAAAAATGTATAGATTCTATGACTTAAACACCTCTTCTAAAACTAATAAAAAAAAAAGCCTTATTAAAATTAAAAATAAACAAGAACATTTTAATGAGTAATTTGAACTTAGTTGTCAATCCCAAACACTGACTGTGTGAATGTAAAATGAAGCCAGACATCACTCCTTTGTTGCTATAGCAAAGCCTGTTTGTTTGGGGAGATAAAATTGGCAAAAGGCCCAAATTTTGTTCTCTTAGTATTTCTGACTTCAATAGCCAACATGTATGGACAAGTATTCTGACACAGAGCTTGTTCTTGTGTAATGAAATGTTTGATTTTGATCGAGTAGTGATCTGATATCTATACTTGTCAAAAATCATGCAAACTTATGAAAGGTGTTTAAGAGAGTTCAGAAATGTTGCTCTACATCTGCAGCTTTGAATAACATCTCCTTTATGTGTCTTTTTGCTTCCACCTGGCTGTAAAATTATGGATGTTAAATGTGTGAAAGACAGATAGTAGATGAGGGCAATAAAGCAACTGACCCAGATTTGCAGTCCAAAGTTAATATGTCTAAGAACATAAAGACTCAACAAAATGATTCAATTCTGGTGGAATTTCTTCACAATATATGAGATAAATAAATATACGATGTAAATAAAGCTTTAGTGATAAGTACTGATCCTGATAATCAACCTTTCTGGGTAAAGTTACAGCTATGTAAAAAAACTTTTGAAACAGCTGTGTCCACTGTGAGAGACAGAATCTAAAAAGAAAAATCCGGAAATCACGTTGTATGATTTTTTTTAACAATTTATTTGGGAATTACTTTGTCAAATAAGTATTTGATCACTTGAGTCAATTTTTTTTAAATATTTGGTACAGAAGCCTTTGTTAACAATTACAGAGGTCAAACGGTTCCTGTAGTTATTCACCAGGTTTGCACACACTGCAGGAGGGATTTTGGCCCACTCCTCCATACAGATCTTCTCTAGATCTGTCAGGT
>JAUMHE010000068.1:5003946-5021634 GCA_032359235.1 Enteromius mattozi | reverse complement strand
GGTATTACAGAGGTGCACCAACTCCACCCACTTTACATATCCCTAAACCTAACCAACTACACCCCCTGATCACCCCCTGTTCCAGTTACTCTTATACATACTGCTGTTACAAACTGTAGCTATGTAATTCCTGTTACATGACTACTTAGTGAAGTGAAAAAAGCGTTGTTACCAATGTCCTGTTACACATTTGTACTTACACACACCATTCTAAGGGTTGTTACATGTGTGTAGTTACGGAAATATTACAGCTGTAGATACTATGTACCGGTGTGTACTTACACTGTGGTTACATACATACACATCTAGTTACTATGGAAGTACACAGGTATTAGGGACACTTAATATAAAGTGGGACCAATAATAATAATCAAATTATTATAATTAGTGGTGTTTGGCAAGCATCACTACTTGCTCACTCTTTTAAAAAAAAGTTTTAAACTGACATATTGCCCTATGGACATGAATGATGGGCATGATGTTAATCAAATTGCATAGATTATTATAATGCAATTCAATGCATACATTACATTCATACAACTCTATTGTATATGTATGTTATGTTAAACAGTCTGTTCAAATACACATAAATGCCATATCGGATAGCTTCTGTTCCACTTTTGTAGTTTTAAGATGACCCTGGAAAAAGTTTATTTCATACCACGTCAAGTCAAGTCAAGTGAACTTTATTTATTCAGTGTTTTTTTTTTTTTACAATACAGATTATATCAAAGAAGTTGAACAGGAAAATAGTGGCAATAATGCAAGAGGACAATAGATATCTACTGTAGTGTCCCAAAATTATTTTTGTTTCATAATGAAAAATGCTCACAGTAAATGATATCTAGATGTTCATCATCAATCGATCAATCAATCAATCACTTTTATTTATATAGCACTTTTAACAATACAGATTGTAGCAAAGCACTGAACATTATCAAATAGGAAAATAGAGTGATGGTAATGTATAATGACCATCATCAAGATATTAATAAAAATGCATTTGAACCAAACACACCAGTTCCTTTTGCACCGGAATCATTAAACAAATCGATGAACAGCACAGCACATCTTCACATTTACATAAGAAAACAAAACAATCTTGCTCTGGTTTTGGAACATGGTACATAACGTTCAGAAGCCATAAAACTACTGACGCTCTGCAGCCACATCACATCACTCGCTCTGAGAACCATCTCCAAATACAAGAGTGCCACAGGACATTCTGTTCCCAGCTCGTGCTGTGAAAGCTCCAATCAGCGCTGAAAGAGATATCCCACAATCCTTGATCCTACTGCGCTCAAACCCAGCTTTTTGTTTTTGTACGGCATCCAAGAGTTCAAAGTGTTCCCCTCTGGTGAGACAGCAGAGAGGCTCTGTTTTGGAAAGGAATGAGTTTTTGAATCGAGTCGCCACCTGTAGTTTACACACGGAGAACGTGGCTCCCAGCTGCCAGTCGCTTTAGATCTTGTTCGGTGAATACAATGGCACAGTTTCAGCTGATCACATGGCAGGGCCGCGTCTGGTTGGTGCTGTTTTTCTTATAGCCTGTAAACACGGCCGTGACCCTCCCCAGATACGGCAGGGGGGCTTCTGAGGACAAGGAGAGGGCCTCCTCTCTTCTCTTTCATCACAGATTGGGCAATTGCTTCATAGAAGTTCATTCTTGAAAATGGACAAGATCTATTTTCATGCATTTAACACGCAGCAGATATTAATGTATTCACTGACATATTGTTCAGGACTGATATACAATTAACCTTTATTGGGAGTACTACTTGTGCACAAAGAACATTTCTTGATATAAAGCATAACATGTATTTTAATGTCACTGTTGATGAAGATTGTATGATTTTAGAATATATGCAAGATATATTGATTTAAAGTGATAGATATAGATTTTAAGCATACTTGTAGGGTTAATTTTTTCCACTAATATTTTCCACACTAATTTTTCACTAGTGAATGTACCATGCATTAATGGTTTTTATATTTTACTAGGAAAATACAAAAATACTGATTTACAGTATGATGACATTCCTAGACAACATTTTGGAGGGATTGCCTATTTTCCACGCTTGTTCGGTCAGACTTAAACTGATGTATTCCTTCATGGATAATAAAAAGTGTGTGTATATGTGTGCAGGTTTATGTGGTTTATGAGGACACAAATTTGTGTAATGACATGGGTATGCCATAGGTATTACAATTTGAAGGTGATTTATGAGGATATTTTCAGTGTCTCTGTAATTCAAAAGGCTTAAAAAACATACTAAATGTTTTTTTTGAACATTTAAAAACGCACATAGTTTCCTGTAAGGGGAAAGTTTAGGTGTAGGGTCAGTGTAGGGCAATAGCACATACAGTTTGTACAGTATAAAAAAACATTACGCCTATGGAGAGTCCCCATAAATCACAAAAACCAATGTGTGTATGTGTGTTTTCGTCTGCGTATGTGTTTGTGTGTGTGAGAGAGAGAGATAGAGAGAGAGCGAGTGGTGTGACTAATGTCAAAAAATGCTTTTAGCATGACCGCTTTATTGGCTTCTGTCTCAGCAGGATAAAGTAGATCGAGCTGCCAATCACAGACAGGCAGATTTGATTGGACCAGGTTTTCAGCAGTCAACCAATCGGAATTCACCCAGCCATCAAGGTCAGTGAACTAATAATTTGCATGCGCACTTCATAAATTTCTTAAAATAAGATACCCCGGCTCCAATGTTTTTAATGAAAGTATTTTTTTTATTTTTTTTTTTTTTTGTGGTTATGGTGTATGGTCTTAAAATCCAAAACAGAGGTTTTTAATAGAGATGCAAAATTGCTTCTAGTTTAATAACTTACACAATTAACAAGTGAGTATGCATGTGCATACTTGATTATGGGCGGGGGCCGTCTGTCTCACACACTTGGACTTGGGTGGGGGCTGTCTGTCGTAGCCGCCTTTTATAGTTGGAGACTTGCTCATTAAGTTCAAACTGGGATCTATATTCAGGCCTCTTCCGCTGTAAACAGTCCAGCAGTTCAAAGGCTTGATTTGTAAAGACACTGGGTGCCACTCATTAAGCCTCCAACCTAATTGTGCTATACAAAAATACAGAGGCATGATATTTGGAGCATGAGATTTAAGCACAATATCGCCTCAGCATGGGAGGTAGAGTCTGAAGTTTTTTGTTTTTTTTCTGAAAATCTGATGTTGTCATTGAAGTAAATGGAGCAGAAATTTTTCATTTAGGACTTCTCAGAGTGAGCCGATAAAATCTTCACAGCTGTGACTATTGGTTCTAATAATTTAATGGCTCTTAAAGTATTTTATTTGTTGAGTGATGTTCGTCAAACACTTTTTTTTCTTCAGACTATTATGTAAACACTCTTATCACACAACTAAATGAATGAATGTATGAAAAAAAAAAAACTAGAAAAATAGCAAGAGTTTGTTCCCATGTCTGTTTTTTGACCCTGCAGGTTTTATACTCCATTGAAAACAACAAACTGTGACAACAAAGGTCTTATTTTGGGATGTCGGAATGCAGCTAAGAATAGATTAGAAGCGTTTGTACATCAAATCTCAGACTGAGGCCAGAAATATTTGTTGCTGTGTCAAAATCCCATGTGACATTTACGGCTATGATTTTACAGCTTAAAACATATACTTATAATATTTTAATAGAGTTAAAGACCACGCTATTATTTGTTATGAAGTTAACTGGCTTATGAAGTTTATCGAAACTGAGGTGCTTTGTTGAAATGTGACATTGTAGGTTTTTAGCTCAAATGGATTACATTTGACCAGTCTAAGTAAATGTTTTGCTTTCTGAAAGTTTGTGGGGTCTGTCATTGAAAACTGAATGGCAATGAATATACATTATTAACTATAAGTGTTACTCAGCTTAGGTTTTTAGTAAGAATGCATGATTTGTATGTATGTGTGATTTTGTGTCTAGCAGTCATGCAGTTTTAAGTATAAGCTTTTTATAAAAGTTTAATTGAGATATTTCTCTAGAGATATTTACTTGTTCTGGCATTGAAACTGAAAGGCTTGATTGGACCACTGCAGAGTTATTCAAGGTATTCCTTTGTTCAGGGCAGTGCGTCTCCTTCACCGCATGGTTCTGATGGACCCTTGGGCAGCAATATCCAGGCCACTGCATTCTTCAGAAGAAAGAGAGGTTTTAGTGCGGTAGGCGGATAGGGCTTATAAGATTATGGAAGGTGAGGTATATGAAACTCTGATTAGATTGATGTTTCCCAAGAACAGGCCCTGATCCCCATTATTGTTTTTCCAGATTTTTCCTCTCTCTACTTACGGCTCTGCTCTTTGAATGCCAGGGGCATTTTTACCCATCATTCACACTTTGACTACTTTTACATGCGCACCAAAAACTGCTTATTGAAAAAAAGCAATATACTGTAGTACATGAAAGTGGCATACAGAATTGAAATTTAAGTCGTTTACATACTTATCATGTTGTTTCAAACGTTTATTTTCTTAATTTCTTCTGTGGAATGGAAGATATTTTTAAGAATGGTGGTAACTGAAGAGTTTTGGTTACCATTGACTTCTATTTAATGGAAAAACAATCATGTTCCACAGCTAAATAGAATAATAAAATGTGTGTTGACAAAATGTACTTTTTTTTTTTTCCGTGACCTGTCCCTTTAACCCTCATTTACAGTTTATGCAATATGATCAGTAAACAGTTTTCTCTGTACCTTTCCATTACTTTAGCTATTCCGGACAAAAGTCTAAGGTTGTGGCCACATTTCAGTTCATATGGCAGAATTCCACAAATGAAATGCAGTCATCTTATGCAGTCATTTCATGGATTTTACATCTGCTTGATGTTTGTTGAGCTGTTAACACTTTGACCAGCAAAGGACTATCTTAAATCAGCTCAAACCAGCAGCCATTCTTCTACCTAAACAGCTGTTTTTATTTTCTAACATGTGTAATGATTCGGCAGAGACTTTCGGATCCATGTGCAGTCGTTTAATATCAAAGTCAGCAAGCAGGGTTACAATCCACGGCAAACAGGACAGTGGCGGACATAGATCCTACATTTGTTTACAAGAGCAAAGGAAGCAAAGGGAAAACCAGTCATCTTTTGGTTTATATTACATATCCTCTGACATTTTCTTTACAAATCCTGTGCTTCTAATTCGTGACCAGCGTTCTATTTTGCAGTCTCTAATCACCGGCGCTTACATTTTATTTAACTACTTTTGGACTGTTGAACAAAAACAACCCACTGCTATTAATAAAGCTTGAAAAAGCCAGGACAGTTTTAAATATAGCCTAACTCTGATTGGATTCATCTGAAAGAAGAAACCCATAAACACCTAGGATACATAGGGGGTGAGTAAAATATTGACTAATTTTAATTTTTGTGTGAACTATTTAACTACAACTTTTGCCTTAGTAAATGCCTAATTATTGCTTCTTAATAGTTAGTAAGGTAGTTGTTAAGTTTAGGTATGGGGTAGGATTAAGGGATGTAGAGTATTTATAAACATTAACAAACAGCCAATGCTATGTTAATAAGCAACTAGTCAATAGTGAGAATTAGTCCCTGAACTAAAGTGTTTTAATGATGTTCTTTTTTTTAATATATTTTTTGGAATGTGACAGAGCCCATCCAACACAGTCTCATGACCAACTTGTACGTATTTGTAATGATAGTCCGAGTCCGGTACGTAACAGAGAGACCAGGATGAAACAGACTGGTGGGAGTGCCCTCTAGTGGAGCTTGACGGGACTTCTGGCTGGGACCGTGACAGTATTCGTACGAGGTGGAAAACTTGTGCTAATTCTTACAAATTTGTACGACCTCACTTGTACGATTTGTCTAAAACGCAGTGACGGGTAGGTTTAGGGGCAGGGTTAGGTGTAGGTCATTCGTACAAATTCATAAACTCGTAAAATACGTACGATTTAGCAAAAATAATATGATATTGAATTTGTATGAATTAGCCTCCTCATAAAATATGTACGAATTGCCGTGAGATCGGGTTGGCCCATCCCTATTCACTTTACAGTATATTGTATATTTTGGAGGATCAGGTTTACCCTGCATCTTCATTATTTTGTCAAAAACACAACCCAGGTTCAAATTTCCATTCCTTCTCTTACTCTTTCTCTATATGAATCCCCCACCCTATACATCTCCCTCCTTCCCGCTTGTCCACTCCTCCTCTGTGGTGCTTATATGAAGGCACTGTATTGTTTGGCTAACTTGGGAATTCTTTAGAGTGCTGACTATATCTGTGAAAAGACTAGCTCCACTGCCTCCTTTCACATCTATGCATCCGTGTGTGTTTCTGAGGCACATATCTCCCCCCACGGGTCTTCTACGGGACGCTCCTGCCCAAGCTACTCCTCCTTTCTCCTTTTAGTACGCCGTCTCTTTGTTCACTCGCAATTTGCATGTTAATTGTCACCAGCTGGATAGTCTAATGGACTCAGTCGTAAACATGGTGCTGTAAAACATGTTTTAAAACTTTTGCATTTGTCTTTAACAGTCTTTGGCATAACTGAACCAATTTAACCACTTTGTTTCTGGCAAAGAATCAGCAGCCTCAAAAGTAGATTAGCTTAATGTATTTTGTATTTTGTCACTATGCCACTGAACCAGATACACTGTGGTAAATTAGCTCATGCTCACCATTGCTAAAGTGAACCCATATGGAAATTAATGACATATTAGGGTGTGTTTAGAGCATCACCCTTTACTGGTTTTAAGGCATAACCAGCTAGATTTAAAGGGATTAGCTGACCCAAAAATGAATAAAAAATGTATGAATTCAGAATTCATGCAAATGTTATTCTAAACCATAACCATAAGACTTCATATTTGGAATACAAATAAAAATACATGGAGCACACCAAATAACAGCAGCTCAACCAATGAGCTTCTGTTTATTATATCTGATGTATGCTATGTATGTATGTTGATCAGTGTCTTTTCAGAAGATTGAGATTAAACTACATTGTAATTACTTTTACAATGTTTTTATCAACTTTTTCAACCTTAAATGTCAGATGAAAATCAGATGAAGGCAATGTATTTTTTTTTATTTTACTCTGAATAAATAAATGGACTTTAGTCACTTTCTTTACATTTATTTATTTATTTATTTATTTACTTGAGTATGTAAAAATTGAGTATGTTCATTTTTTAAATTTTATTATTAATGTAGCTATATCTACTGGTGTCTTTCTTCACACCAACGTTGAATATATTCAGTTTTATTCTTCAATAATAATTATCTTTATTTGTATTTTCATATATGAATGTGTGTCTAATTAGACAGCTTTTTTTTTTTAACATTTTCATCAATAAGCTGAAAGAACACAGGTTTTTGTGTCGGTTGGTTTATTCTTATTTAACTTTCATTTTAAAAAAAAATTCTATTATGAAATAGCCAATCTTCCCAATCCATTTAAAACTAAATTATTTAATTATAAATGATCATATCCTATCCCTTGGTTGTTGTTTTTATGGAAAATGTATTAAATCAATTATCTAGAAGCACAGTCAGTCTCCTTCACTGGAATTGACTGGTTCATGAGTCGGATCCCATGCACCGGCTCCAGCGCTACAACCACTCCAGTGTATAAGTAGCAAAAAAGTTGGCAGAACTCAATTTACCTCAGCCTGGAATTTAAACAGCTCTCTTGACTATAATCAGATTCTGGCGCTGCAGTCTCTACTTTCACAAATACGGTTAGCATTAGTTTAATCAGCTGATTTCCCACACGGTAATAAAACAGTACATTTGATGCAGTGTTCCCGTGGCTGCTGAGTCAGATTGCATTGCGTTCAACTCTTGCTGAATGCTGAGCACCGAGTGCAGATGCTGAAGGAGCTGATCTACTAAATCATTCATTCCTCAGAGATGTCTGTGATGAATCCCAGGCCCTCCCCATGACCATCTACATGGAGAAATATACCAGATATAAATTTTCATATTTTCTGTTTTCTGTTTAGAACTGTTTACTTGCCACCTAGGAAAAGTTGAAGGATTGGTTAATGCTTTTGCTGTCAGAATTACTTTGGACAATTGACAGTTAAACTTACAGTCACACTGAATAGGTGGCCTTAAGTACAATGTATTTATTGTTTTCATATTGTATTTCAAAACCCTTTTGCTGCTATTGAGGTGGGATACGGGTAAGGTTAGGGACAGGATTGGTGGTATGGGTAGGTTTAAGGTTGGGTTAAGGTTTAATGGATCGGTCAATTGTATAATTATAAATGTAAGTACAAAAATGTATTAAAGATGTAATTGCATATAGATGTTTTAAAAAATATAAGTAAAATGTAAAAAACATGTATGTACACAATAAGTGCATTGTACCAAATTATTAATTGAAATGTGAGTACATAGTAGTTAAGGCCACCTAATATAAGGAGGGACTCTACTTTCTTATGTCGGCTTTAGGCTCATCCATAAAAGATAAATTGCTCTCATCTTAGATAGTTACTTTTTTGAGGAATAGCCTGTTCTTTTTAATATAATTTAAGTGATGGGGCTGTCAGTACATATGACTCACTATATTCAAAGTGTTCTGGTTTAATCTGGCTCACCCGTGGCACATCGATGGGTGTGTGTGAGAGCAGTAAAAATGTCTGATTCATAGAGAAATCATTATTTTGAGCATATTACCAACCTTCAACATTAAAACAATGTCAGTTGATTTAACATTAAAAAATGTTGGAACAGAGTTTGAAAAACGGTAACAAAATACTTATAAATAAAATTTTAATGAGACACAGGCCTACAAAAATTAAGATGTTGCAACATATCTTTCCTAAATTGCTTTGAAATTTGAAGGAATCTTTTACAGTGGTTTAACCTTGATCCATGACGTTGATTCACCCATGGATGGTTTGAATTATATGCTAATGAATCAAACTAACATGACTCAGATGGCTCCTGAGATGACTGTTTTTTATGATACTTGATACCATATACTGTATGTTTAGAATGACATGAAGGATGGCACACTTTTAATTTTTTGGTGAAGTATTCTTTTAAACAAAGTGAAAATGTTGTTATTGGGAACTACTGTCGGGAGTGTGTGATGAATCTAATATTCTAACACAGGCTGATTTATGCCTGTAATAGTCTCCTGTCTGTGCTTTACAAATCATCAGGTGTTTTTTTTTCTCCCAGAGTGCCTGCGTAACACACTGTCTGGGACAGTTATTTTCTGAATCATGCCCCTGCAGTCACACTGGTTTCTGGTTGAGAAGTCCAAAAAAACAAACAACAACAAAAAGATACAGATTTGTCCTGTGTAAATTGTTTTGATTTGTATCCACTTGTTTGTTTGGCACCCTCTGCTGGACATACAAAAAATATGTTTCTTTAAATGTAAGTGTAAGTCTTTACAGCATGTATGTAAACTTGCCCTTTAAATTACTGAGTTTATGTGTTTAAATTTAGAAGTACAGTTAGACTTGCACAGATTACACAAATGGACTAATATACATCATATTTGATGTTTGCCAGAAAGGTCGTTCACAGTGCCGTTTTGTCATGCTGTTAAGCCATGACAAATTAAAATAACCTGTCAATCAAGCAGTAGACTAGTTTGCCCAGTTTCAAAAAATAGTTGGGATTCAAAGAGAGGGATTCAGACAGTGAGCACATCCCAAACACGCAATATGAAAACAAGTTTAGTTTTTTTGTCAGTACTAATGTTATATTGTAATATAATGATTATTATTATTATTTTATTTTATTTTATAATTCATACTCAAGACCTTTGTCCCTTTTACTCCATGACGTGACTTTACTCTCAGCCTCCCCACTGTGCTAAAGCCTGAGTGTGTGAAATGCTCTCCAGGATCTCTAAGTAGAGAAGGGGCTTACCTGTCTCTATTAATACATCAGCTGATCATCTGATTATCTGATGGGTTTTCAGAAAAAGGTCTTTCAGAGGGCACAGGTACACATAGGGTGCCAAGTAATTCACAAAAACATAAAAATAAAATAAAAAATAGGTGCATATTTTAGTGCAGATACTAAGTGAAAGTGAATACCTAAGAGTGTGAGACTGAGCTACAATATGTGAGTGTATTAAATTGCCCTCTAGTGGTGTAATCATAAAATGCATCTCTGAAAGTTAAATAATTGTGCCTGATAGGTTCAGTCAAAGATGCCTTTTGTATAATACTTTTATGCAAACATGATAAAATACCAAGTATACTAAAATGACTGTGACTGTAACTGTTATGCATATCAGTGCTCAGTGCCTGTGAACAAAAAAATATTTACTGTTGATCACATATGGTACATTGATACAACATCCTTCTAGCCAACATTTTTTGGTCTGATAAAAGGAATCTAATTAATTAACAGACTTGATATTTAGTATTTATTATATCTGACATGTTTCCTACTTCTTTCCCTGCCAGAAGATGATGTGGATCTGGAGGCTCTGGTGAATGACATGAACTCATCCTTTGAGAGTCTGTACACTTCTTGCAGTGTACAGACAGAATCCACTCCACTGCTGCACAATGGCCAGCCACACCGCTCCGCCACCTATCAAACACATGCTCAACCCACCTCCCCACACCAGAGACTGCGCCGGTCCCAGCCTATGCACATCCTCGCTGTCAGGTGAAAACCATGCACATATATACCCATACACACATACACACACACTGTTGCCCCAAAACGTGTGAATAGGCCCATTTGCATAATACATAATGCAGTACTCAAAATAATTGTGGAACTACCCACTTTTTGGCATGTTCCCACTGTAGGAACTAGGACCAGTTTTAGTTTCAGGAACTATGTTTGGAGGAACTAAATTAGCTTCTACTTCAGAGTAGGGTTTAAAAAATTTCTAGGAACTATCAGTCATGTAAGTGTACGCAGATTGGCTATATGTAGCTACCCGGCAATTAAAAAAAAAGCCATGTGAACATATTTACTCCAGGAACATGGAAAACAGCATTTACCTGTTGTCTGCAGTGTTGTGTTCTTTTCTTAACTTCTATGTAAGACAAAATGTTTATGTTTTTATAAATATGTTTTGTCTCTTAGCCCAACTTTTTGCTCTTGTGTAAATTGTGCATTTACATTATTTTTTATCCAAAGCGACTTACACTTCATTCAAGTTAGGTTTTTTTTATATTTTTATCATCTTCATGTAATGCCGTGCATTGCTATCAGCTGCTTCAGAGTTCCTGCTGCCATGCGAATGCAACCGGCCCGAGGGAGAAATTAGTTATATTGGAACTACCCTGCTGGCTAGTTCCAGAACTACATACCTAGATCTATGCGGTGCGAAAACTGCTATAGTAATTGTATTAGACAACAAAACAAAACAAAACTAAACAACAAAACAAAAGCACCCTTTCAGCATTAGCTCATTTGACAGAATGTTCCAGCTTTCTATATTTTCATTGTTATATGGTAGGAGGCACTATTGCACATTTTCTGAAAGAGTACTAAATCTCTGAAATCAGAAACAAGCAATCAGGTATTTAAGCAGATGCATATGTTGCAAAAGTGTGGACCTCCACATAGGACGATGAACACCTGCTTCTACTGTACATCACTGCCTTTTTAGCCCCGCCCACCCATTAATGCATGTAGTGTTTACAAGAGAGGTGAACGTGAAGGTTCAAAAAAAACAAAAACAAAACAAAACACAGGCCAGAGAACAATAAAAAAAACCAAAAAAAAAACAGAGGCAGTTCATAACTGAAAAAAAAAAAAAACGCTGGCAAGAAAAGAGTTAACTGGTTTGCAACTATGGCAAGAAAAGAGAAGTTAATTGGCCTGCAAATATAACACAATAGATATAGAGCTCAAAATTAAATCATTAATGCTCCTAGTGACATGCATACACTAAAAATCACCTTGCGATCAGTTGCTCAGAAGTCACTGTGAAAACTGATTAGAAATGTAAAGTAAGCTAGTAAAAGTGTTAGTTTGCAGATGATGCTTGCTTTGACACTTACTCTCTTTGATACTTGCTTATTTTACAGCAAAAATAATGCCATAAATGTCCAAATATTTTTGGAAGGTACTTTGTATACACAGCGCATTTTGCTCAAAGAAATGACAAAAGCAGTGCACATTACATTACAACTTGAAAAAAACCTTTCCAAAACAACATTACAATCTTTTTCAGCTTGACTTTCTTTGTCTCCATTAAGAGTGGCGCTCATGTAATTCCATTGCTCTGTTGTACTGAAACCTCGGAGAATAAATGGTTTCCATTTGGTGAGCGTGTTTTTCCCTCTCAGCTGTGGATCAGAGCAGGAAGTTGAGAATAACGAGCTTGAGAACGAGGGTTCACTCAAGCAAAGGTTCATTCAGAGGTTACCGTTCAGACTTCAGCTCTGAATTCCATATCACACACTCCCTTCATGCTCTCAAATCTAAGGCATTAATGTCTGTGTGTGTGTTTCAGTTTTCCTCTGAAGTCCCCACTTCAAAAGGACCCCCCAACTACTGACTTCAAAAAATGGCCCTAAATGCTAATGTTGCCCAAAGCCACCAACCATTCTAGACTGACAGTAATACCCTTGCGAGACTAGGTTCTTTGTGCATTTCATGTCCGCAATATAACCCTAAATCTGAGATTTTACTTTATTCCTCCAGAAGACTTCAGAAAGAGGAGCAACAGTACCGAACGTCCTCTCTACCTGCCATCCCCAACCCCTTTCCTGAGCTCTGCAGCCCTGCAAGTTCCCCTACACTCAGCTCTGGCTCCTTACCTCAGTGTCAGCCCTCAGGCAAATATGTAAGAGACCCTTTGTTCTCATTCCTCTCTCTTCAAGAAATACAGTAGTTTACTCAAAATGGAAATTCTGACATTATTTACTCATCCCCATGTCTTTCCAATCCAGCATAATTTTCTTTCTTCCATGGAACACAAAAGGATAAATTCTAAAGAAATTTGTGCAACTCATTTTCACAAAGCACTCGTTCATACTTACCACAGTCATGCACCAGAAACCACAAAAAAAATAGAAAAGTAGTCCAAAAAGCACCATAAAAGCAGTCCCAAAAACTGCATATGATGGCTTAGTGTCACTGGTTTCGGTTTGATGCACCAGAGTGCTTTATTTGAATTGATTTATTTTTATATTTTTAGTTATGGGGGGATGTCAGTATGGACTGTCATCTATGGAAAACAGTTGAGGAAAGATTCTTAAAAAATGTCATTCCTTTTGTGTCCCATGGAGACATTAAAAACACACCAGGTTGGAACAACATCAGGTTTGTGTAAAAAGTGACAGATGCCATTTCTGTGTGAGTTATTCCATCTTTGTTTATGGTTATTTAGTGTTACTTTGAAAGGCCTTTCAAAGATTTGTGTTTTTAATTAAATTTGTACTGTAAATGTTACTGTTAGGATAACATGGTTGTTGGTGTCATTTCGAATGTGCTGAATTGCAGTTCAGCGCGGTGTATTGCTTTAACATGTGTCTAGACACTGGTTTCCCAAGAAACTTGTCACTTCCTCTACATGTGACTCATATATTCTTACAGTAAATCTCTTACAGTAATAATAAAAATTTATGTCCACATGTACGTATGTCCCCTTAGACATAATCATGTCTTCATCCAAACTAAAATAAAATCTTTTTGGGAATACATAAATACATAAATTACTTTTAATGGGATCTGACAGATGGGAAGTGGCAAGAAAATATAAAAAAGAGAGAAGAGGTGTGATCAGAAAATGATGGAAGACAGATTTGAACTCAAACTGCCTGTATAAGGACCACCATGTAATTTATCTAAACAAATGCCATATGCACCACAATGCTTGATCATGATTTAGTTTTTTTTATGATAGTCATATGTGTGCATGCGTTTCTGTGATGATGTGCCGGCACCTGTATGCATTTGTATACATTGTGCATACATTGTATGGATCTCTATCTGTGAGCATCTGTTGTGTGCGTGTGTGTATATATAACTATCTCTGGACCCCTGGCTGTCATGTATGAGCTGACTGAAGCCCTGATATATTCCTGGAAAGCCTTGTCATTGCTCCAGGCTAACCACCTCCATATGGGGCCACGGTCTGTTACCGTAACATGGTCCCCATGTTACCGTAAAAATCGCTACAGACATTAATCAATTACCCTAATCCCTCTCTCTTTACTTTTATTGTCCTGTGGATGGAACCCAGTAGGGGTCTAAGTGCTAGAGAAGGCTTTTGGTCTGTCCAAAAGAGAAAACAACCTGGAAGAGCGCCTGGAAGTAATTTAAAACAGCTGACAAATCATCAGTGACTGATGATGTCCATAAATGTTATCAAGATATCAAACACATTGCTTGTTGTTTGTATGTGAAGTGAATATGCAGACGTTGTTCTGGAATATGAGAAATGAGAACGTGTTGCATAGCCTGTGACTTGACATTGTGTTTACAAAGGATGTGAGCTCCACGTCTCAACACGTCAGAATTAAATCACCTCCATTCTAATTAATCAGGGTGTGCCATTAGAAAGGCTGATTGAGGTGTATTGTTATGGCGTGTTTATATTTTTGACAGTTATATATTTTTACACTTTTTTTCTTTTTCATGAAAAACAAAAGTCATCACCTTTATTTATATATCACTTCATACAATAGAATGGTTTACACTATCAAACAGGAAACTAGTTTGTCAATAATGCAAGAGGACAATAACAAAGAGTCATTTTAAAAAGTTAAAGTCAATTTACTGATGAATCAGTGATGTCATCATCTAGTTCAGCTCTCTTCTAGTGTCTGTGCAATTACTCAAGTTTTTCCAACTAAGCAAGCCAAAGGCGATAATGGCAAGGAACCAAAACTCCATTAGTGACAGAAATGGAGAAAAAAAAAAAAAATATTGGGAGAAACCAGGCTTAGTCGGGGGGCAAGATCTCCTCTGGCCAGGTGAAACCATCATGAAGTGGTTTAATTCCAGGCTGCAACACAAGTCAGACTAAGCAGAGGCTACGGTGACTTCGTAATAAGAATGAAACAGACTTTGTTAGCAGTATTATATACAATATTAGCATAGATGCCATTCTTCTTAGTACATTGTGTGTTATGGGAAGTGTTCCTGGTTCTGGATTATGTAATTAATGCAGCCTAACAATCCTTTAACAGATTTGAATTACAGAAATGTGATGGTTAAAGAGATGATATTTAATCTACAGTAGATTTAAACTGACAGAGTGTGTCTGCCTCCCGAACAGTGTTAGGTAGATTGTTCCAGAGTTTGGGATGTATTCAATGTTTAGTAGGGAGCCAGTGTTGACAGAACTGGGCAAATGTGGTCTTACTTTCTTGTACTAGTAAGAACTCTAGCTGCTGCATTTTGAACGAGCTGGAGTTTGTTTATTAAGTTCACAGAGCAACCATACAATAAAGCATTACAATAATCTAACCTTGAGGTGAATTAACATTTCTGCGTTCTGCTGTGACCACTGTCTTGCTCCAAAAACCACAAAAAGACCATGAAGGTAGTTTAAAAAGAAACCATAATAATAATAATAATAATAATAATAATAACAAAAAAATAAATAAATAATTTTTGTGTACATTTGACTTGACATGCTTCTGACTATTACATCAAAGCCAGCTTCTGATATTTCTGCTTCAGCTTGTGATCTAGTCCTTTAAATATTATTATATTTTATGTAGATGTGTGTTGTCATTTGTCATTGTATTTAAAATAATTATGAAAAAATTTATTGAAAAAAGATTGTAAGATTTTTTATAGCTCCACCTCACAGCCAAGGGTAAATTGCATAGCAGTGAACTTCCTGTGTGCAGCTTGGTATTTCCTCTGTAGAGATCTTCAACCAAACCATTGATGTGTTTAACCAAACCAAAGAGTATTTAACCAAACCATTGATGGTGTCCTATTCTACACCAACTAACTTTGAATGTAAAACCAAATAACATATTAGATGTATAAATTAAAACAGGTGCTTTAAATGAGTTTTATTATGTTTGTCAGCATCAAAATAAGTGTACCTCTTTAAGTCATAATGATTAAAGTAAAACTTCACTTTTACAAATTGTATTTATTTACTTATTAAAAGTGTACTTAAGTGTTTTGAGAAACAGTCATGTAGGTGTACTATCTTTAAGTACACTTAGGTAGCCTATTATTTTCATTAACGTATCTGCACGTTATTATTATTATTATTATTTTTAATATACATTTTGAAGTGATTTGAAGTACACATTCATTGTGATTAAGCATACTTTTTTTCCACACAGTTGTGCTTTCTATCTTTAAAATAAATGCCACATTGAAACTATTAATTGCCATTTATGCTGTTACATTCCTGCCATCACATTCTAGTATGGCAAAGTGTATTATTTCAAATACACTTTGGGACCACTGTAAGTGTCTTCAGAGTGTTTTATAGAGGCAACATAGTGCATTCTGAAAATCATATGTGTTATGAATCTGGTTTCTGGACTCTTTTACATGTTACCTTCCCACAGCTGCCTCTGGTTTGCACCCCCTGGATAGTTTTTTCTCAACTGCACGCTCAAAGAAGTGCAGATGTCTTATGGCCTGCTTGCCTGGTAAGAAACAAGAAGTTTTGTGTTTACAGAATTTTCCGAGCTGCGGGCGCTTTCTGACAGGCCCCCATTGCTCTCCCAGATCCCATGCGGAAGGCACGCGAACCAGAACGCTTCCACAAGCCAGTCGGCCCTTTGACAGCATGCCATGGCTCTGCAAATTCAGAAATCAGAGAAATTTCTTGTGTCTCCTACCTGACTCAAGTTTATTTTAAAGTTTATTTGTAAAAGACTTGTAGTAGGGTTTATTCCTTTCTAGAATCTTCTACCCTTATCAGAAAAACACAAACAGCACAGTGAGACAGAGTGAGAGAGAAAGAGATAGACAGAGAGAGAGAGTAAAGTGTAGGCTTTAATCCATTTAAAGCACTCACTGACATCAGGTTCTGGCACCCACCGGGAAGGCCTGGTACTGAAATAAGGGGATGAGCAATATGCTTAATAGTATCTTACCTCACTTTAATGTGTTGATGCATTTTTACTCTAGGGTGAGGTAAGCGGCTGGAAATAACCCAGAACTGGGAAGGGCTCACAGGCTCATCAAGCCCACGCAATACGGCACAACTTGAGATAAGATGAGGAGAAGTGCTTACTGTGTTGGGTTTGCTGTTGTCGCTGAGGTGTGGTATGGGCAGAGGTTGCCAGTTAGTCTGAGGTCGTTGTGTCTGTTTTTGTCACACACAGCAGGAGGTGATATTTAAGCAATGTCATATTAGAAGAAAGTGCCGTTGTTCCAAATATTAAAACAGGTACAGCTGTGCTGATATTCACACCAACAGCATGGTTGACAGTGCGACATTGCACTGATATTTTATCACACTTGCAATCAGGTTGTTGACTCACATGGGACCCTAATATTAGTTGCATATGAATGAGAAGTTAGTGTGTTGAAGATATTGTCTTTAAATAAAAAAATTGCATAAAAAACAGACCATGTTAAGATGTTACTACAGTCCCCTTTTAGTTGGAACACAGCTTCATTTTCTAAGTGTGTTTCTCTGCTTTCTGATTATGATCATGTTTCTTGTTTAGTTTGTTGTATTCCCTGTTTAAATGCATTTCAGACTGATGCATTTCCATGGATTACATTCTTTATCTATATTAATCTTGTTGGTAACACTATAGAATAGGCAAC
>JAUMHE010000068.1:4991526-5003846 GCA_032359235.1 Enteromius mattozi | reverse complement strand
GTTGCCTATTCTATAGTGTTACCAACAAGATTAATATAGATAAAGAATGTAATCCATGGAAATGCATCAGTCTGAAACGCATTTAGGATGTGGGTCTCTCTGCGAGAGGAACACCAGTCGACAAACAGACCCCACCTCAGTGCTTAGGCCTGCCTCATGGAGGGAGCTCTAGACTGAGTGGTAGTATCAATCACGGCCTTTGATAGACGTGCAGGCTCCACAGATCGGGACACGGGTGCTAGATTGTGCCCATCCCCTGAGAAAGGAGGTCCTTCCTCATGGGGCTCTTCCAGGGAGGGACTGCCTCAAGGGACACGAGATCAGTAAACCAGGTCCGGTCGGGCCAGTAAGGCGCGACCAGCAAGACCTGCTCCTCGTCCTCCCTGATCTTGCACAGGGTCTCAGCTCCATGCCGAGAAAAGAGATCCTCTGCACCCCCTTTTTTTTAAAAATCAGGGAGAGTTTGCTCCTTTCCCGGTTGACCTGAAGGTCCAGATGGATGAGGTGCCGAAGCTGCTGCTCCCAACAGATCCCGCGAGTGAGCTACGATGAGCCAGTCGTCGAGATAGTTGAAAAATGGGACAGGCCAACTGGGAGTACTGACACGCTCGACCTTCGAAGCAACTGCGAGGTAAAAATGGAGACGTGAAAGTACACATCCATCAGGTCGATGGCTGCAAACCCATCCAGGTGCCGAATACACAAGAGGATGTGTTTCAGGGTGAGCATCCTGACCGGCAGCCTGAGAAGGGACCGAATCAGAGCTCGAAGATCCAGGATGGGCCCTAACCCACCGCTCTTTTTTGGGCACAATGAAGTAAGGACTGTAGAACCCTGACCTCATCTCGGCTGAAAGGCACGATTGCATCCTTCCCAGTAGGACAGCAACCTCCACAAGCAGGAAAGCAGCATCTATGTCCGAGTGGACAGTAGTGAAAAAGGACGCATCTGTACCTGGGCGTGTGCCTGGCGAACCAAATCGCATAGCCGAGGCGTACCATCCGAATCAGTCACCGCGAGGGGCTGGGAAGCTCTAACCAGGCTCCCAGCCTGGTCGCTAAGGGGATCAGAGGGACGTTGACCGCCGTGATGGTGGGGCAGCCTAGGGGGCAACGGGGAAGGGGACTGATCCCAGAAGGATAAACATCCTGGAGAAAAGTCTGACTGCACTGGGCAGCACTTACCTGCTCCCTGGTTCCCGCGCTGGCGATATAGGTCCGAATCCGAGGAGGCGTCGCTCAGGAAGGGACCTCGGAGCCCTGGGCCCAGAGGCGAGGAAAATTACCCTCCTTTTTTTTTATCTATTTCTTTTTTTTGTGAACAACCTCCTTACCTCCGGGCCGGGCGGTGCCACTTGCCACCTCAGTCTGCTTGTGAACTGCCGAGAAAACTGCTGGGCCAGTCCTCGACAGTGTTGCCGAATAGGCCGAACTGGAAGATGGGAGCGTCAAGAAAGCATACGCTGTCAACATCTGCCATCTGTGCCAGGTTCAGCCATAGGTGTCGCTCCTGGACCACAGCCGTGGACATCACCTGGCCAAGGGATTGTGCTGCGACTTCTGTCGCCCTCTTTTATCGAGGGCGAGGTCGGTCACAGCGCGAGGTTCCTGCATGAGCCCTTGATCAGGACCACCCTCGTGCAGCACGTGCAGGGTGGTGGCAGCCTGGCCGCAGCGCGGTAAGCCCCGCCGGCGAGAGTGGACGGGAGCTCACACACTTTGGAGGGCAAACGCGTCTGATCCAGCCAGGCGGCGCCACTGCAATAGACATCTCATCCTATTGGAGTGCACCGGAGGAGACACTCAGCCCGCTCGTGTGGGGAAGTAATCTGCTCTGGCAACACTACGGACTACGTGACGGGGCAGAAGTCCGCGGGGTTTTTACGCCCAGCGGAACATTCTGCATGGTCAACGTGAGGTTCCCCAAGCGCCTCGCCGCGGCAGCCGAAAAAACCTTTACGGCTGAACGATCTGGGGACCTAGCGATGGTGACGCATTCGCAATGAACGCATGAATCATCCACGAGCGCTGCCGCAGCGTAATCTGTTTTTTCTTCTGTGGAGCATAATAGAGTATATTTCAAAGACAATTTTCAAAATGTCTTCTTTTGTATTCCACAAAAGAAGTCATACATGTTTGGAATGAAATGAGGTAAATGATGAGAACATTTTCTTTTTGAACTATCCCTTTAATGATGGTAGGCAATAACAATTTAAAATTCATGTTTTGGGCCAATCAGAAATGCTTTATTTTGCTGTATTTATTTTGTTTTGGCAAAGTTTTAAATACTTTTTTGGTACAATGATTTTATGTTTCAATAGTAGGCAATATGCTGTCAAACATCAGCATACAGTACACATGCAATGAACTGACAAAGTGTGGTTTTAGTGATGTGATCATAATTTTTCCAAGATGCAATGCATTCCAAGACCCAAGACCCCCAAGACCATTTTAGCTATTCCAGAGGTTGTGTGTCTTGCTCAAGGACACACTGGAGATAACTCAAATCTTGAGTTAAAAAAAGTTTTGCCACCTCAAAGGTTTAGTCATATAGGGTTGTGGTTACACCAATGTGCATGCCGTGTTATGTGTGTGCATGTTATGGTACCAATTCATCCAAACATGTGGGCCTATGATGCCAAGAGAGTATGGATATTTATTACAGGGATGTGCTGTAATCCATTTTCTGATCCTCCAGCTTTGTGCACTGAATTTACAACTGGTTCATCTCATTGTCTTAGAGGGGTAAATAAAACTCAGAAATATGCCCATTGTTTCAAAGACATTACAGTAGTGCTTGAAAATTTTTTTTTGACTACCGTATTGTAACGCCGGTGGCGTTTTCATGTTGAACATTTTCCCCTGTCCTTGCGTTCTATGTTTGTTTTCATGTGCCATGTGCTCTGTGCCTTATGTTTACCTTTTGTATCCTCGTGTTCTCCCTCGTTTATGACTCCGCCCCGCTCTTTAGGGTTTCACTCCCTACCAGCCGTGTGTCCAGGTGTTCCCCTTTATCCCTTGATTGTGTCTTGTATTTAACCATGTCTTGTTCAATGCTGTGTTGTCAGTCGTTGAAGTTTCGTCCTTGCATGTGGTTCGTTTCGCTGTGCTTTTGTTTCAGTTTTCCTTTTGTTTAAATAAATGTTCTTCATATCGTACTCCTGCCTTCTGTGTTTTCCGTGCCACTGGAAAAAGGCTCGCGACCTGCGAAAGGTCGTGACAGAACGACTGACCAAAGAGAAGATGGCATGAATCCTCAGCTGAATCCAGTCTCAGGTACGAGCTCGGCCGATGAGGCCAAAATTAAACTGTTTGTGCTCCTCAATGCAGTTCAGTTTCCTGATCCGCCCAGGAGGGCCTCTTCGCTGCCCGGTCAGCCTAGAAGGGACTCTTCACAGTCTGGTCGGCCCAGGAGGGCATCCTCGTTGCCTGGTATGACCAGGTGGGCTTCTCCGCCGTCCGCTCAGCCCTGGAGGGCGTCTTCTCTGTCTGGTGGGTCCAGGAGGTCTTCTTTGCTGTCTGGCCAGCTCCGGAGGGCATCCTCATTGCCTGGTATGCCCAGGTGGGCTTCTCCGCCGTCCGCTCCGCCCTGGAGGGCGTCTCCGCCGTCTGTTCCGCCCTGGAGGGCGTCACCTCCGTCTGATCCGCCCTGGAGGGCGACTCCACCGTCTGATCCTCCCTGGAGGGCGACTCCACCGTTTGATCCGCCCAGGTGGGCGTCACCTCCGTCTGACCCGCCCTGGAGGGCGTTCCCTCCATCTGATCCGCCCAGGTGGGCGTCTCCACCGTCTGATCCGCCCTGGAGGGCGACTCCACCATCTGATCCGCCCAGGTGGGCGTCTCCACCGTCTGCTCCTCCCTGGTGGTCGTTGCTGCCTTTCCACTGCCCCCTTAAAGACTTATGTTGCTGCCCGCGCGTCTCGAAGCCGCGCTTAGGGGGAGGGCTATGTAACGCCGGTGGCGTTTTCATGTTGAACATTTTCCCCTGTCCTTGCGTTCTATGTTTGTTTTCATGTGCCATGTGCTCCATGCCTTATGTTTACCTTTTGTATCCTCGTGTTCTCCCTCGTTTATGACTCCGCCAGGCTCTTTAGTGTTTCACTCCCTACCAGCCGTGTGTGCCAGGAAAATGGAACACAGCTGAACCTGGTAGACACTAATGAGAACACAGCATTATGGGAAACTGAGTCCATGACCGGAACAGGCAGAACACAAAACACAGACCAATGCCTAATAGTGGTGCAGGATACCAGACATGACATAGCCCTGTGGGCAGTGGTACAGTGGCGGACACAGGGGAAGAGATGGAGGACCCGGACCATGGAGAGGTACAGGAGGCAGAGGAGGAACTGAGGGCGAAGGCCATGGATTAATTTGTAGAGCTGTAGGTTGATCAAAACCAGAGATGAAGCTGACAGAACTGAAGGAGGTGGCCACGGAGGAATCAGCAGATTAGAGAGCAGAGACCAAAGTGAAGCCAGAGTTGGAACTGATTTGACTAAAGGCGGTGGCCGTGGTGGAGTCAGTGAAACAGAGGGTAGAAACCAGAGTAACGCCAGAGGTGAAGCCGATTTGACTGAAGGTTGTGGCCATGGTGGGGTCAGTGAAAGAGGGTAGAGACCAGAGTATAACCAGAGCTGGGACCAATTTGACTGAATGTGGCAGCCACGGTGGAGTCAGCAAAACAGAGAGTAGAGACCAGCTTGAGGCCAGTGTTGGAACTAATGAAGCTGATTGACCAGAAGGTGGTACAGATAGGAGAGATGGTGATCCGGGAGGAGCTGGCGGAACATCTGGTGGTTTTGGTGGGTCCTACTGAATCGGTGGCCAAAGAGCAACTGGATTGGGTTCAGTGACCGGACCTTGGAAGGAACTTGGCTCAGAACCAGAAACTTGAACTGAATTTGGTTCAGGAACAGATTCTTGGTCTGGGCCTGGCTCAGGATCAGAAACTTGCATTAGACTTGGTTCAGGAACGGATTCTTAACAGTGGTGCAGGATACCAGACATGACACTACTAATACTCTAATGACAGTTAGTAGACATGTAGTTTCAAAATTAGTAGAATTTCTAAAGTGGAGTACCAAGTGGAGAACCAATTTATATTCTAACAATACATGTTAATACACCATGCCATTTAAATTGTGCTCCAACATAGTTTTAGAAATAATATGGTACAAGCATGGTTATACAACATTCGGTACTTTTGTAAATGCAGGGTTGCTATGTGACATGCTACTTAGAAGCTAGAAATTACAAGATCAAGAAAAAATGAGCTCATATCTGAGCTGTGTGTAGGATCCTGAAAGGTTATTTTGAGAAATGTGTGTCAGCTAAATTTCCTAGCAAGGAAGAACTGTAACACGTAAGTGTATTACAGATAGCTTTTCACCCTCCTGGTCACCCGTGTGATGATGCAGTACGTGCCGGTTTAAGCAGGCGGTGTGTGTCTACGTGTCACATCACACATCCAGGTGAAGCTCCTAAGCATAAAATCTGCAGAGTAGATTTGATTCTCTCTGCTGGGCTGATACCAGTCACAACAGAGCTGTTGACAGATGCTGGCTTGGAGACTGGCCAGGCTGTGGTTTAGTCTAAGGCTTCTCCAGAGTCAAAGAGCCAATTTTATCCTTTAGCCCACTGAGCAAGTCACAACCTGCCTGGATTACTGGCTGCTAAGTACAGTCGTGACCGAGAACAGTGATTTAAGCAGTTCCTTCAGAAGGACACCAATTAAAACAAGACGTAGAATAAACACTGCCAATATACTAATTCTGTCTTGCTGAGGTGCACTGCCGTAAACCATTGTCCTAAAGGTATCTTGACCCCAGTGAACCTAATAACACTCCCAACCTAATTCCCTGAACCTGGAGACTATAGGGAATTCCTGAACCTGACCTGCAGTCACACTGTAGCCTGTAAAGATCACTGAATTATAAGGTATATGTGTTTAACATATGGGTCAAATTGAATAAATCTGGAACGCAAGCGATACAGCATATAGTTTTCAAACTATTACCCACAAACAATTCTTAGTTCATTGCTATTTTCCTTATAGTTTAAATCCTTCCCATTCACCAGGGTTAGTGATTCTGCCCTGAACTGCTTTGTCAGCATTTTGAAGACTTATAGCTGAGAAGCTCAGAGTTGTCAGCATAGTGCAGCTGGATTCATGTAGGTCACGCATACGGCACGTAGCCATCAGCCTTTGGGCTCTCATCTTGAGTGCAGGAATGCATGTCTTTACAGTGTTAAAGAAAAACAAAATAGGACAGAGAAAAACAGAAAGCGGGAAAGCCAAAAATGTGCTATGTTCTTTTCGGGTTCCTTTTTTATGAAATGTCATGCACTGTGTAAAGGATCTAGATCAAATGCAATTTCCAGAAATCACAACTTTCAGAATTGTTTTTTGTCCACTTAAATTTTTTTGCAAAGACGTTTCGACAGATGAACAATGAATATGTCGGTGATGGTGGCGCTACCCAGGCTAATGTCTAATACGAAGACTTAGTGAAGCAGAGGGGACAGTAATGTACAGAATTCCATGTTTTTAATATGAAAGCACTTTCACCTTTGGCCTCATTCTTCTGCTTGCTCAGTTTGAGAACCTCATTCCAGTCGGTTCCTCACCCCATTCAAAACCTAAGTACTCTGGTTAATGATGGTTGAGAGCTGGACCCTTCAAAAAGGTTCAGCTGTATCACAGGCCAGAGGTTAACTGTTTAATCCTTGGAGGAAATCATGGAAGAATTTATGGAAAAAGTAAGCTCATATCATATACTGTATGCACCCTTAGTATGTGGCTCACAGATATTTCAGTACTTGTTGGGACAAAGAAGTTTGTTTTATCTGAAGATGATTGAGTTGCAAAACCATTTTCTTCATCAGCAAACATGATATTTGACAAGTTGGAAAAATGAAATATATGACCCTTTAAACCAGTGTGATTGATGTGGTGCCTGAGCAAGACAAGCCAGTCTTTTGAAATGTTTTATAGCTTTGTCCCACATTACCATCTGTTCATGAAAGAATAACCAAATAATCCTATCGCCTGGGCCACTGACCATTGCTCATTCTTAATTCACAACATTTGTTTAAGGAATAGTTCATTTAAAAATGAAAATTCTGTCATTGTTTACTCACTTTCATGTTGTTCCAAACATAGTGGTTTTAATTCTTCTTTGAAATACAGCACAAGATATTTAGAAAAAAAATTCAGCTGTTATGGTCCATAAGGTCAGTGTTCACTTGGAATGAACAGTTTAAACAGATTGAACGTTTATGCACTCTCAAATCTGTGGAGCACCCTAAAGGAAAACACGGTGATGGAAAAAAATATATGCATAGAAAAACTATTGAAATTATTTTGTGTTTGCTTGAAAAACTTGTGTTCCACAAACAAGAATGACAAGCATTATGTTCTTGAATGCAAAACTGGGAATGAAAATAATATGAGGTAGGAGGATTTCCTTTTCATTTTCATCAGTTTATTGGTGACATGCAGTGCTTTTTACGAGAGATTACATTTTGTGAGCATATGGAAATTTTCTTGTGGGAATGCAAAAATTTTGCTAGTGAACACAAAAGCATTTAAATAAATTTTTTTCCTCCAATCTCACGTTTGTTTCCATTACTATTTCCCCTAAGTGTGCTCCACAGATTTAAGAGTGGATAAGCTTTTAATCTTTATACTTAAATTTGAAACTGTTCATTCAAAGTGATAACTGGATTTCATAACACAGAGCAAAAAAGCTAAAATATTTTTTTCAAAATATCTCCTGTTGTAAGGCAAGATTGCCAAACTCTGTCCTGCAGAGTTCCAACCATGCTTCAATACACTTACCTGTAGTTTTCAAATAATCCTAATGGACTTGATTAACTGGATCAGATGCGTTTAATTAGGGTTGTAGCTAAACTCTGCAGGACTGAAGCTCATAAGAACTACCCCTGCCTTTGAGGATCTTTACAAATCAAATAAATTAATATTTGATGCAGACTACATCAAATATAGTGACACAAACCTCAAACGTGAACTTAAGTCAAACATACTTGTTTCTCGTGCATCAGAAGAAAGAAAGCCATATGAGTCTGTGAGGACATGAGTATTAGGTTAAACAATATGGGGTGTCACATTTTGGAAACACATAAATGCAACTACACAAATCAATCTTGATAGTTAAAGTTTTGGGTAGTCTGTTGCTTTAAACAAATGTGTAACCCAGCATTAAAACTGCATGAATTTTACCCTTTGCAAAGAGAACTGCAGTGAAAAATGCATTGTGGAGCAAAGAGGACACTGACAACGCATTGACAGACAAGACTTTAGGGATTTAACAAAGTCTCAAAGTCTTTCAGATGTTGTCATTTTAAAGAAATTTAAACAATAAAGACAATTTTTTGGCTTATGACGTTACAGATCACTGTTCAAGTGGCACCTAAATAATCATCACTACCTCTTGTTTTAGCAGGAAATAAAAATGAATGAACATCAGAAGGTATCTCGCAGGTTCACACCGTTTTTCAAGTTCAAGTTCACTGACGTTAGTCTACTGCCCTGTCTGGTTTGTTTGTCAGACTAAAATAGTGGATTCTGCATTATAGTGGGTCAGATCACCTATCAGTCAAACTTCCTGCGAATTCACAGAACTTACACACTGTGACTCATGAAAATAAAATTTAAAAAGCATAAGTTTATTGGACAGTCTTCAGCAATTTATTTACATGAAATATTTTCTTTCATGTAACCCTGTCTTTATTAAGGCCTATGGAAATACAAAGAGATCAAAGCCAAAAGTCTGACCATGTTCAAGTTCAAATTTGAGAATGACGCTAAAGTTCTTGTATAAGACTTTGTCAAGTGAATTTTCTTTTATAGACGTCCAAATGGCAACGGATATCCACTTTAAGCTCCTACATGTAACAAGCCATGTGACAGATGAAGGTTAAGCTAGAGGAAGTTTACCCAGCTTGCATTATACATATCTAGATTTCATCAGACATCAATCAGAATCTCTTTGTGTAAATCCTTTAACTGTGAAATGGATCTCTGCCATGTGAGTGAATGGCCTTTAGTTCCACTGGTTATGGAGAGGAGGAGTTAGTGTCTGGGTGGCATGAATGAGAAGAATTGGTACAGTGCTGCTTGCCCTGAAACGACTGTTAAATCAAAAGTAATGATGTCATTCTTTTTGTGTGCTGGGTTTTCGTCCCCAAACAGACAATGATCTGCTGTTGGGCTGAATGAGCAGCCCTGCGACCCAAGGACACAATTAAACTCCCTGGTCCTATTGGGGAAATATTTGGCTCTTCTTTGGTTTTATCTCAGTTGGATACCAAAGGCTAAAGAGGCTGTCATTCAGGACTGGATTGTTAGTGCCTACGTGTGTGGCTGAGAGCGAGATGAGGGGCCAAAGGATCGGACAGCAGGGATTCATCCACACTGATAGTGTCCATGTGATCTATATATAGATCCTCTGTTCCTCCTCTTGCTGGCCCAGATGAAATAGAAAGCCTTTTTGCCAAAGAAATATGCCGACAGAGACTTAATTTTTAAGTAAGTAAGATTTAATGTAGTCAGTGTCACAAATGTACTTAGTTTCACGAGTTCGTACTTGCTGGTAACGAATAATAATAATAATAATAATAATAATAATAATAGTAGTAATAGCGAGGCGAGTTTGGCGTGCTGTCCGAGGAGAAAACGCAGGGTGTTAACAACCCTAGCGGGCTCGGAGAGGAAAGGTAAGGACGGCCCTGTCCGAACGCTGCGTGCTCCCCCGGAGAAATAATGGAAGGTGGAGCAGGGGCGGAGGAGGGATGCTTTGATCGAGATACTGAGATAAGGGGTTTTGGCTATTTATAGGGAGCGACGAAAGATCTGATAGGGAGATTGGATGATTGCATGATTAGTGATGAGCGGGCCGTTGTTACCTGCGCGTGCTCCTCCCGAAACTTGTTTGAAAACATCATTTTTTCCAATCTTACAATTTTTTCCAAATAAAGATAACTTTTTGTATTTTTATAAATCCACCATTTCCGATTGGGTCATAGACTTTTTGAGCCTACTTTTAAGGCATTTTAACTATATCAAAAAAAAAAAAAACTTGTTAAAACTTTACATTTTTTCATAAGCCATTATATTAATGTCACATTATGTGAGTAAATAATGTCATTATTATTAGGAGTTATGAAAGTTTATTTATTTAACCTTATTTATTTGACCTAGTTTTTTTCTTTTTCTTTCTTTCTGTCCTCTCTTCTTTTGTGTGGGGCGTTTCGATGATGATCAGTTGTTTTTGTAGTTCATTAAAACCTCAGCGTGGTGAGGACTACAGTCAGAGTTGTAAAGCAAGCTCAGCACTTTTTTGGCCCACCAGAGATGACACTGTAACCAAAAGGCAGTGCTGGCTTATTTTAGCTCAAGGTTAATCATATGGTCGCAGTTACATTTTTGGAATTGTGTCATCTGATAGGAGTGTCCAAGTCAAAAACACTGTCTTTGTGACAATAGATAGAAGACATTGTAATAGTCTGTTTGACACTTGTCAGTACTACCAAAAAGTAATAGTTGATAAATATGGTGGAAAAAAAAACATTTAAATTATTAAAAACAATTTAATTGTTGGTGTAATGTGTTAAGACATTTTATGGAAGCCTGTTTCTAAATAAACAAACAAACATCTGACAACAAATGTGGAATGTAAATATAATAATATAAAATATAAACTCACAATTTTGACTTTTTTCTCAAAATTGCAGCATATAAACTAAGAATAAAAAACGGTTTCCTAAGAACTGTGGTATATAAACTCGCAATTGCGAGAAATAAAGTTGGAATTGCAAGATGTAAAATCTTCCTTTTGGAATTTTGATATATAAACTGACAAGTGTGAGCTACAAAGTCCAATTCGGAAGGAAAAATAAAAGCAATTTTTCTTACAATTGCGAGATAAAAAGTCGCAATTACCTTTTTTATATTTATTCGGTGGTGGAAGCGTCCATACAATTTAGAGGTGCAGTATTTCATTAAATTGCTGTTTGTGAGCCTTTCCAAACAAAAGCTTCATGTAGAACTATTACTCCCATTCAATTACATGTCACTTCAGATTTCTTAGCCAAGTGGTTTTTCTATTCACCTTTCAAAAAATAGCATTATTTGTATCTTTGATCATTTTTGAAGATTTCTGTAGATAAATGGAAAAATTTGTCTAACTGATGTGGCAAAAATTCAATCCAGTCAACCCACCCAATCAGTCAAGCCACACTTTCCACAGAAGTTGTCATCATCTACCTAGTCTACTGTCAGTCCAAACTCCTATTCTTTTCTTTTCAATGAGCACAAAAGGGTTTCAGAATGTCACCCCTGTTCTTTTCTATACAACACAAAATGCTTGTTGATCAGTCAGGCCTCAATTTGGACCATCACATGGTGTATTAATGAATATATATAAAGACAGATATTGTTAAAATTTGTTTAACCCAATCTGCACAATAATTAGACAACAAGGAGCATTTGATGCCTGACTCATGATTCAGCACAGTTACCCAGGCAGGCAGCCAGGAGTGATAAATGGGTTAGCTAGAGTCCCATGGTCGCCTGGCAGTGTCTTATAGAAAAAAGAAACATGTTTTTCCAGAGCCCTCTGATTGTTCCTGCTCTAGTTTTGTCTCACTGTCTCATTAGAGGTGAAGTCAGGCCTTAGCCCTCAGCACGCAACATTCAGAGGAGGAGTCTGCTCATTAAAAAGGCACTTGTAAACCACCTGAGGGGAGGAGGGAGGGTGAACCGGTCATGCTCATCAATGGATGACTAACAGTCAATCATTTTCCGGGCCAGAGGAAGATTATAAGGTCGCAGGACCACTGATGGCAATGGTATTTTCCAAAGCATTTTGTGGCCATCCTGTCTGACTAGATTTTTTTCTCATGCGTCATTTACACACATTCTTCAATGGATAATTTACTACAAGTGTCTTGTAAATTACATGGTACATAATAAGGTACAATGGGGCTAAAGGCACCTTAAGGAAAATGTGCTAGTGTATGAGTGTAGAAATGAAAATATTTTTTTAATAAACATTGATAGGAGAACACATTTTGTGGGAAAAGAGATTATAAAATCAGTAGTAAGGAGGTAAAGGGGGCATTTTACCCCACATAAAAAAAAAAAAAAACAAGAGTCCCACAAACACACACACACACACACTTTTCTACAGCAATTTCTACCTACAGTATATAAAATAGTGTTCAGGTATTAATGTTTCCAAGACTTTCAATCGCTGGGGCATTTGGGGAAAGGTATTACAGGGGGTCCTTGGACAG
>JAUMHE010000068.1:4978138-4990767 GCA_032359235.1 Enteromius mattozi | reverse complement strand
ACATATATATATATATATATATATATATATATATATATATATATATATATTCCTTTTATCCTTTTAAAAATGTGAAGAAACTATACTGGGCAGTAGAACTGGCGCTTTATTCCCTAAAACACTTGTCTATTCAGTCTTTGTAACTCAGCAAAGCAGGAAAGATGTAAGACAGGAAGTGTGGGTCTTAGACTGGAACTGAAAGTTAATACCATTCCTTACCTCTAACAGCTTTAATTACTGACTGGAAAACAGGGTGTGGTAATATTTGTTGGTTTTATTAATGCCAATTCTGTCACAATCTTGTATCATCGGTTACTTGACTTACTTGAATTAATAACCTGAAGACATTAATTCTCGTAATATGTTTCTTTGACACTGTCGGGAAAAAGCTCCTGCGTGACAATGTAATTGTGTTATGTAACTTAATATATCTATTTTGGGATGAACTGGAACATCTCATGGCTGATGCATTCATTTGCTCTTAGCAATTTGATGGCTAACTAATCTTTGTTTTTCTTGGTAAATAAGAGAGGTAGCTATGCTCTGGAGGCTCTTCGGGACTCCGAAAGATTCCAATGACTTCCAGATTTGCAATGGAAAAAGTTCCTACATTTTGGAAACAAACACTTGTCAGAGTTGTAGCCTAGCAGTTAGCATATGTGCTCAGACACATTAAGAAATACTTCTGGTCATCATTTACTCACTCTCATGTGACTCTAAGCTCATACTACATTTTTCTTTGACAAAACAAGATGTTTTGAAGGATCTCCAAGCAGTTAATAACATAACAAAAGCATATTGTGTTAAGCTTCACAAAGGTATAATAAAAGTAGGACTTGTATGCATTGTATCCATTTGACTTGTACTGTATGTATTCAAAGCATTTTAAAGCAATGCAATAACTTTGTTTGAGACAGAAGTTGCTGGTTATTTATAGAAAATGTTGCTCTTTGCTTTAGCTCTTGAATCTTATTTGCATTTTAACATATTCAAATTGTGACATACAGGTGACACAAATTTGATACTAATTTGTAACTTTATTTCACTTCCATTTCTTTTAGTAATGTTTGTCCTCACTGCTAACAGGGGCATACAAATGTAGTCCCAAGGGTGTTGGACACATAAAATGTATCAACTTCATTCATAAATAGTAATATTTGACATCATATAAGCACGTTGGATTTGATGAAAGATGGAGATTGGTAAATAAGCTCACTGGTTATCCTTTGCACAGTAGTTCAAGCTGTACATTGCATGACTTGGCTGCAGCTTATGATGCTATGAGATGGTGTGTGCACATATGTGACCCAGTCCTCCCCTCTGACTGCCTAAATGGTAAAGTGATGAGTGAAAGAGAGGAGAAGGAGGAGGAGAAGAGGAGGAGCAGTCAAGCCAGCTGGAGCACTGGAGAGTTTGCATACCTTTTATGTTACCACCCCTACTGACTCTTTCTTCTGGACTGATTCCAGTACTCCCTCCAGCCCTCTATCCCCGACTTCCTCTCGCTCTCTCCCTTCCTCCCCACCCCCATAACTGAAATAGTCTCCTAAAGGATTGAAAAGGATTGAGTCATCCATTCTGTCCAGCTTCCTGTGGTCACAGAAAGTTAATTTTAGCAGGGGCGGCCAAGCAGATATGCGTGCAAGTGTCAAAACCGAGAGAGATGAAGCCTTGAGAGAAAACTCTGGGTCCATTAAAGAGAAAAACTCAATTCAGTTCCACAGAAATGGGTGGGTGTAGCCTTATTGTGTCCGTCTTCTGTTGAATTAGCTGTCTGAAAGTTTGCGTCTGACTTCTTTCCTTGTTTGCGTGTGTGTTTAGGTTTGTGTGTAAGTGTGTGTGAGAATTCAGGGGTCACCAATGAAACCGCTGGGGTTTGCTTTTCGTTTTTTTTTCTCTCTCTGCTTTAGTGGAGGAATGTTGGCATAAAGTTTGGCTGGGGGGAAGGCAGTGAGCGGCGTCTCAAGTGCTGGCATTTGTTTCATTTCAGCTGTAATGAGTCTTGCCCTGTCGTGAGAGAAATTTCTGGCTTCAAACTAACAACTTCAAAGCTGGGCTTTTGAAAGTAAGAAAACTTTCAACAAGTCCTCACATGAAACTCGTTCAAGACTCTGGAAATGAAGGTTTAGACAGCCGAGAAGCTTTGTCTGTCTGGTCCTATCGCCATCTCCACTTCAGAGGAAACAAACGAACTGCTAAAAACGAGCCGTTCTCCTTTCGAGAGCGAAAAGAAACTGAAGCTATGCAGAAGGGGGAAAGAAAAGTTAAGGCTGTGCGTGCGTATGACTGCGCGTCTGTGCGTCTGTCGATGTGTGTGTGAGGGGTGTGTAAGTGTGTGTGTGTGACTGTGTCTGTGTGGGAATGATTACATCAGCTTGAGCTAGCCCTATGATTGGTTAGGGAAGTGTGGTTTGATTCACTACCTAAAAGCCTGTGGCTGTAACCCTTTGTGAGGGGAACAGAGGCAAGTTGTCTGCCAAGCTGGAAACAGTGCCATCTGCATGCTCTGTCCTGCACCAAAGCTAGACAGAGAGAGAGAAAGAGAAGGAGAGAGATTGTGACAGGTAGGATACGCTGAGCCACTGACAGGAAGAAGCATCTGCAAAGCATCGGAACTGCCTTTTTCCTTTTTTTGGTCCTTTTTTTTTCTTTCTTGTGGAGTTGTGGAGACATTCAGGGAGCTGGTTCGTCTCTCAGAGTGTGGAGGAGGACACAGGCTGCTGGGGAAAATGCCATCGTGTTCTCCTGACTGTTGCCTGCTCAGGCCTGGGGAGGTAAGATTTCTCCTCAGCCCAAATCTACAGCTCCTCCTGGCTACTTCAGAATCCCTCTCCCCCCTACAGACGACTAGAAGAGTCTGGGGAGTTGGTGTCCGTCTGTAGCGGGGAGAAAAATGGAACCTGTAGAATGAAGCTGAAAATCTAAAATAGAGCGTGACGGGAACGGTTGCGTTCACGGTTTGACTGAATGATGGAATTCGTCAGAGTAAATGTGGAAAAGCTGTAAAGGTTGGCGGAACGGATTTCTGAACGTATGTGTTTTGGGCTGAAGTGTGCTGGGTGAGAGAACGTATGAAAGATCTGAGAACGTGTGAGCGATGATGCAAATAGGAATAGAGAATTTTCGAGAAAACATAGTATGTGTGTGATGAAGGGGATACAACAGCACAGGATTTATTTAGTGTCGGGCACCAAACTATTTCAATTTAAACCTTTTTTAGCTTCTCCTACTTACTATATTAGAAAGGATGTAGTCTAGACATGGAATTTGGATGTGAAAAGACCTAGATTTGAGCATTAATGGCTTTACACTCTGGGTCAAAGCCTTTGAAGAGTTACATATATTCTTTATTTTGTATAAAGATATCGTAAGGTCACATAAAATGCTGTTGTGTTTCACGATTTAATGTTTATTTTTTTTCCGCTGGGGCCCTAGAAAATAAAATTGTCTTGTGACGCAGTAAATTTTCCCAGTATGTAAATGTGTTTTTCCATGCAAGAAAATGTTTACTGTTGTTTCAATTTAATCTCAACATCTTATCTAAGATATTTTCTTTCATGTATTTCAGATCATAAAAATTTTCAGCGAGGATGGGATGGGAAAGGTGGTGGAGATCCCAGCCGACATGACGGCGCGAGACCTGTGCCAGTTTCTCGTCTATAAAAACCATTGTGTGGACGATAACAGTTGGGCGCTTGTGGAGCATCATCCAGCCCTGGGACTCGGTAAATGGCTTGCTAGTTTTCTAGGCTAGAGGGGAGCGAGTGAATTTATAGAGCTGTTTTAAAGTGTCTGTGTGTGCGTCAACCACTTTAGATGCAGTAATTACAGGGTCTTTTGTGCTAGAGTTGAAATCAATGATGACCATGTAAGAGAAGAAGACAGACTTCCTTGATTCATCCTTTTATGTCCTCGGGGCTGAGGGTAATTGATTAACGGTCGCCGGGGGAAATCCCGTCTTACAGAGAGACATAACAGGAAGTTAGGTTTCCCAAGAGTTGAACTGGTACTGATTCTGGTATTTTAGAGTCGAGCATGGGATATCCATGGTATATGTGTTTTGTGCTTCAGGACGTTTGTGCTTCATTTACAAAGTGACCCAATATAGCACTAAAATGTATATGATCCAAGATTCAACTGCCAGAAAAATAAAAGTTTATATGCATTTTAATCCGTAAGTAGTTTAAATAATATCTTGCATAGTTTTGTACATTGTTTTTTTTTCGGAATGAGAGCATGACACCCTATGCATGTTAATATCTGCCTAATTTTGCTAGATTTTAGAAGATGAATTCGTCTAAATACCATGTCGTTTGATTGAACACACAACTTTGGGAAGTGTTTTTCTCACCTTAGAAGTTCATAAGCCTCCTAAATTGCTATCATGCTTTAGCTCTTACTGCTTTAAACTCGAACATGGTCAGTGGGTTTTTTGACGTTGACGGTTGCTGTCAGAGTGCACATGTTGTGGGCAAATCTCTAGGCTAACGCATGCTGTGTGTTAATTGGTTACCTCAAATAACCTGTGGCTTGAACGTGAGGCTTGCTAGCAGAACTGAAGTCAGCCCAGGGCAACGAGTCATACAGGAAGTTCAGCCACCCGAGTACGTGGTCTGGACAGGATTTTGTTTTCCATTACAGCTATTTGCTTTGTTTGGCAAACAAACCATTTTCTTTTTATTTTCAACAGACATCCTGCTTCTCTTCTCTGTATCATCGTTCTTTCATCGTTCTTTCAATGTTCTATTTTACTTTCAGTTTCCAAGTGAGTGTTTGAGATCCAACAGATGATTAGGAAATTTTGAGAAATGTTGGGGAATTTTGAAAATGTAGCTGCCAAAAGCTACAGTCTACTCATAATTTAATGTGTAGTTATGTTATACGCTATTAATAAAATGTAGCTAACTACACTTCAGATATTAAAAGTGGTAATGGAAATATATTGGTTACCTACTTGATTATTTTAATCAACATTTAATCATATAATCATGTTTATCTGATACAAATGCAACAAGAATCTCATTGACAGTATTACGTTTTTTCAGAAACTAAACACTAAATACAAACAATAAAAATGCTAAATCATTTAAATTTCTAGATCTGATGAAAACATGGTGAACAGCATCATAAATTAAACAAAAAGATATAAAGTTAAACTTTTTTGAACCAATTTATCTAAATGAACAGTCACACTATATTTTAATTTTTGATATTAACAAACAATAAACTACACCTTTTGCCTCAATAAACTTCTAATTTGCGGCTTATTAATATATATATATATACAGTAGATATATATAATAGCAAGGTAGTTGTTAAATGTATGTATTGGGTGGGATTAGGGATGTAGAATATGGTTATGCAGAATAAATGGTTTATAAGTACTAATAAACAGCCAATATGTTAATGATTAAAAGCAACAAGTTAATAGTGAGAATTGGTTGCTATACTAAAGTGCTACCAAATAAACTTATTTACTAAAATGAATCAGACTTCTTAATGCTACACATACGAAAAAGGCGTATTTGATATGAAGTTAGTTTTGTTAAACTTGTTTAAGGCAAGCCCTGTCTCTGAAAATAGCCATTGTGTTGGATATCCCTGACACCTTTACTTTAATTATATTAATTTAATTTCTCTGATTCATGTCTTGATTCATGTTTACATTGCACAACAGTACTGAAAAAAACAGTTTGGACAAATGCTTTATTTTTATGTGCGAAACAGGCTGTGTTCAAAATGTCAAAGCAGGTCCATTCCTCATTTGTTATGGATCCACTCTGCTAGAATAGTGCAAAGTGCGGTTGAACGAAAGCATGACATCATCTCTCTGAAGTCCTGACTCTCTCCTTACTAAGCCAAATATTGAACGGTGGGATGATGGAAAAGCTTGTCACATCAGAGTACTTCTGTATCTCCAAGCGTCATTTCAAGATGGATGCGTTGTGGGGAAAAGTCATAAACAGGGTTTGTCATAAAGTGGATTAAAGTGCGCATAAATTGATACACATATACAAAACTGTTGTTAGGATGAATAATTGCTATATGCTTTCAAGACACAGTGACGGTAGAAAGAAAGAAATGTGGTGGAAAAAGAAGAGTTTCATTGTTTTGCACTCTAGCAAGTGAAAATGTGTGGTTCTTACCATAAAAGAATGGTTCACTCAAAATGTTTAATTCTGTCATTTCTCACCCTCATGTCAGTTTAAACCATAAAATACATTAAAGGAGATTTTTTAAATAATGTGCTGGAGTTTTAAAGCTTCAAAAAGAACACAAAAGCACCATAAATGCATCATAAAAAATGTTCACATGGCTCATGCACTGTATTCTTAACACATTCATGCTGTGCATGACTAGACCAAGTAATTATTTAGTAATTTAAATATCGCCACATAAAGGCCCTTTTAGGTTAAGCTGACTTATTAAAAGTGCCTGTATCAAGAATAAAGAAGTTTGCATTCGGACCTCAAACTGAGCCTCGGGTTCAAGCCTCCATTGAGGACAGCAGCCAAGTTTACCATTAACCATCAGGACAGGACGGGCTGACGAACTCATGAATTGTGATTAGAATAGCTTTAGTTTGTTTGATACAAAAAAAAAAGAACAAATCTGCCTGAAAATCATAAACCTTGAGTTTATTTTAAGTTGCACTTTAAAAACCCATTTGACTTATTTTAACCATGTATTGAGCATCATAGTCTTCTCTGCAATTTTGCATCATTGCATCATTCTGCATCATTATGTTATTTATCTCACACTTCTCATTCTGTATTATGGTTAAGCTGTGGTTAATGATGAGCATGAAAAATTTTAGACAGTGTAATGGTTGTAGTCAACAACAAACAAGATTCTGGAATTTCTGGATGGAATATAATCTACTTTTCTGCAATGCTAAGAGGTCACTCCATGATGTATCAGTCTTCTATTGGTCATACTTCTTCACTTGATACAAATTTGCAAGGCAGAGCTTTGGAACGCAGCGAATTTTGCATTTTAGTTGCATTTGAGTTTGCGTTTCCCCTGTTTTTGATAATAAATGAAGAAATGTAAGTAAATGAAATGAAAAATGTACTGAGATCACTCCTTAAGGATGTTTGTGCCCCAATGTTTGTGCCCCAATTTTTCTGTCATCCTGTTGCCAAAAAAGCCCTCTGAACGGTTGAAAAATTAAATGAAAAATAGGGTTCAGGGTCAGTTTTTTGAGCATTCATGACTAGGATTAACTACACCACCATTTACACCCATAGGACAGAGGTTGTGAAAAAGACAGGGAAACTAAATAGAGATCTATGCATAGATCAAATAGAGGGCTTTTTTTTTAAGTCAGTAAGTCCCTTTACTGGTTAAGCTAAACGGGGGGTGGGGAGAGAGGTGGTGTGTGGGGGGGATTTATCTCTTCCAGACAAACTCTCTTTTCATCAGGCAGGGATCGCTCACTCTGTTTATTTTTTGTCTGCCTGCATGAATGCTAACAGACAATGATGTCATTCAAGATGCAAATATTACACCATGTTTGAGTCTTTGGTTACAAAGATGCATTTTTTGTCATATGTCTATACTCACATACCTTTTCACAAGTGCAATACAGATTTTGAAGTACGTATGGGACCTATTTTAACCTGATTATTTTTTTCTCCATTATTCCACAGAGAGATGTTTAGAAGACCATGAACTGGTTGTTCAAGTGCAGGCGTCAATGACCAGCGAGAGTAAATTTCTCTTCAGGAAGAACTATGCCAAATATGAATTCTTTAAAAATCCTTTGGTAAGTTAAGATTTTTTTTGACACTTGACACTATGTTTTAAATTGCTGTAACACAAGTACGCTATTGACTAAAGAATCTTTGGTAACACTTTCTTTGGGCAGTTTACACATAGTCACCTTAAGCGTATTGATTGATCAGATTGCATCCCATTTACATTAAAATTTCCATAAAATTAATAAAAACCTATTTCTATTAAATACACAGTCAGATATAGTGTGACTTCCATAAATTCTCATGCATTCTCATGCTGGTGAGCAAAATGTTCACCCGATGTGACACTGGCAATTAGTTTCTTGATTTCTCCATCCATTTGTCTCATTCATGATTGTTCTGTCACTTGTGGGAGTGCCAAGCATTTATATGCTGATGTTTTTACATTTGGGAAGAATTTAATTGTGTGGCCTGAACAGCTGCATGTGGCTCTTTTGAAAACTGGATTCTGATAAATCTTGATCTGGTGAGAATTTACAGTTAAACTTATGCAGCCAATTTTGCACACAGCTCTGCTAGTTTCATGGCTCTCCATGGGCTCTTTCTTCTCACATAATAAAATAATTTCAACTGTCATCAGAATTTCATGTTGATTTATTATTTATTTGATAAAAAGATAGAGTGTAAAGTGGATTTGAGGATTTGTGGATTTATCATTTTTTAATTTAGATGATTAACTGGATCCTTTACATATAATACATACCAGATGATTGATGCATTCAGTTGGTTAGAAATGCCATGAAACATTAGTAACTGTTAGTTCATTATTTAATATGGTTTGGGTTATATACAATGCAGTACCAAGGCATTATGTTCACTCTAACTAATATTAGTTATTAAATTATTCAAATTATTCATTTCCTGATCTATATTCAAAGCTTTGTACTTGTACTTGTGATTAAGGGAACTGAGACGTGCGGATCCATTTGCTAGCTTTAATCAATAATTGAGGTCAAACAGGCAGGGTATAAACAATGGCAAACAGGTATAGAGAATGCAATGTACAAGAATAGTCCAGAATACAAGCAGGGTCGGTCGGTCGGCAAACAGAGTCCGGAAGGGGCAAAACAGAACGATAATCCAAAAAGGCAAAGGCTGGGTCGGTCACGGGGAATTCCAAACAAGGAAACCGCTTCGTCCGGAGGAAAACTCACAATACTCAGCAGGGACTGGATCATAAACAGGACCATTAGTACAGGAGATAATGACATAATGAATTAACTAGGGGGAGGAGCTAATGAGTTGTCGTGGCAACAAACAGTAACGGAGCACAGACACAAGGGAACATAGACGCAGAGAGACACACTTCATAATAAAAGTCCAAAGAACACTAGACGGGAACACTGACAGAAATTATAACAGTACTCCTAAAATTCCTTTTTCTGGAAGAAAATCATTAGAAGAAAGTCAATGGGTGGCAGGCTTATGTTTTTAAAAGATTGTGCAATACTCTATTGTTTTGTAGATTTTTGGGCCAAGGAGCTTTTAGAATAATTTCAAATAATTGCTCTTTTCTTTCATCAACCTTAAACAATAAAGAGCAGTCATTACAAAACCCTTTGTAGAATATTATTTTTTCTGTGTGCTAAAGCAAAATATTAAAACAAGCTGATGGATATCTTTAATCATAGAATATTTCTTATTGTTAATTTGCATCATTATTATTATTATTATTAGTAGTAGTAGTAGTAGTAGACTTTTTTATCTAATAAGTATCATACTACTAATAAGAGTTATATACTGTAACGTTGAAATTATTCACACTTAACAATGAGCTGTAAGTGTTAGTTATATTAATATCAACAAGTTACACTAAGTGAAAATGGCCCGCATTGTTGGCAGAGGCTATTTACACTAACTCTGCCCACCAACATGTGATTAGGGTAGTCAAAACTACAAAAGATGGTTGTCAAACATCAGCTCCAGTGGCGTAAGTGGTAAAGTGTGTGCTGTAGTCTATCTGATGTGACAGACCCTTTTCAAATCTCATACCTCATTGGAAAGAGATTTCTTTTCAATAAAAAATAAGTAAATAATAATAGAAGTTGGGAGGTGTAGGGAGGGCTTTATTGTCCCAATAAAGTGGCATCCATTTAATAATTTGAATTAAAATTATAATATTATAAATTATACTTTATCATTGTGTACTGTTTTATAATGTACTACAATGCAAAGGTATGCAATAAGTAGTATATATAGCAGAAACTCATTCTGTGTAAATAGAATATATAGCTATTTGCACTTTGTGTGTAAAATAGCATCTATGGCTAAACTTTTTTTTTTTTTTTTTTTTTTTTTTCTTTTTGACAGAACTTCTTTCCAGAGCAAATGGTTGCCTGGTGTCAGGAAACCAACGGGACCATCCCCCCATCTCAGCTCCTGCAGGTACAACACAGACACGTGTTCTCTTTCCCATCACCCCCTGTTCTAACATCAGCCCACATATCTTTTGACTTTTTACAAGATAAGATCCCTCTCTTGTTATCTAGCTGACAACTGTTAGTGAACAAAGATACAGCACATACTGTATAACTGATTTTTTAATTGACTGATTACATTATTTTATTTATAGTACAATTATTAGGACATAAGGACATCTAAATATACATGTTTAGTTAGATTTAGCTTATTTCCTGGAGTCCCCCACAACCCTCCTGGATATCCAGTTAAACCAAAAATCTTACTTTTAATCAGTGGTTTATTAGCATGTTCAGACCTTTGTTAAAACCTGTTTGGGAATAGTTCACACAGAAAAGAAAACCACAAATCTTAACTGACTGTTTGATTTATTGAACGTTCAATTATTTTCTTCTTTTACCTACAGAACTTCTTAAACTCCAGCAGTTGTCCTGAGATCCAGGGATATTTGTATGTGAAAGAAATGGGCAGGAAATCATGGAAGAAACTGTATGTGTTTTTAAGACGGTCAGGGTTGTACTTCTCAACAAAAGGAACGTCAAAGGTGAGCTATCTTTCAAACTGGTGAAATGATAACTCTAAACTTAAATTATGTTTGATTTATTAAAAAAACAAACAAAAAAAAAACTAGTATGTTCTGTTTTACCAGTCTACATCATGTACAAGCCTCTGTTAATGTCATCAGGTGCTGGTTAGAAGCATCCCCTCCCCCACTTCTGAGTGCTCTTTTAGTGCCCTCTCCCCTCCTTATCCATTAAATGACATGAGCTGTTGGCTGATATTTCACAGGAGCCCAGGCATTTACAGCTACTAGCAGACCTGGAGGACAGCAATGTCTTTACAGTAATAACAGGGAGAAAGCTGCACAATGCACCGACTGACCTTGAATTCTGCATAAAAGTAAGTTTATGTGACCTGTTATCAGAACGTTTAAAGTAGGTAAGCTCTGAAAAGTTAAATGTTAAATATTCAACACACATTCAGTCTAAAAAACTTTAAGCACTACATTTATGCAAAAATATTCCAGTGAGCAGAGTGACTAATGTTGTGCATTATGATTTTTTTGCAGCCTAACAAAGTAAGGAATGAAGTGAAAGAACTGAGAATGTTGTGTGCGGAGGATGAGCAGAGCAGAACTTGCTGGATGACGGCCTTCAGACTCTTCAAGGTTGGTGGTGGAAGCACATTTCTCTGGAACCTGAGTCTTTTTCCTGACTTTGCTAGAACCCACATCCTTTCCCTGGTTTATCCTTATCATGGTTTACTTAACCTTAACCTTTTCTTTGAATGATCTAGAACCTGAAAGATTTCACTGACTGATCTGTTACCTCTTCTTTTTACTGGCAGTTTTAAAGGGCACACTCTGCACCCTTTCTGTGGTTCATCTCAAACCTAAATTTTAGCTAGCTAGAACCCACAACTTTTTCTCTGGTCAGTCTAGGATTTGTACCCTGTAAACCCTGTAAACCTGCCTCATCTAGAATGCTCACCTTCTCCAGGTTGACCTAGAACCCCCTCCTTTCCTTGCCTAATCTAAAATCATCTCGTCTTGGAAAATCTAGAAGCTGCTAACTTTCCTGACTATTCTAGAAGCCCTTGCTTTACATGGCTATTCTTACCAAAATCTGAGCCTTTCTCCTGACTGATCTAGAACCAGTATGCATTTCAAGGATTATCCAAAACCAACATCCTTTCCCTGAGTAATAGAACATGTTTTCCCCGGGTGATCTAAAATCCTCAGACTTTTCAGGTTGATATAGAACCTGCACCCTTTTCTGAGCATCTGACTGTTCTAGAGCATCTGTGACAAACATAATGCAGTCATATTCTATTCATCAAATGTAAATTATTTATGACATATTGTGTACTCAAAAGGGAAAAAACAATAAATTTATTCAAATGCAGTTAGGAAAATGAACTCCTTGCACTTGCAGCTAATGCTGATGTCATGAGAGCGTTGTTTTATTGTGGTGTTTTGTTAAATCATATCTTTCTTTTTTGAACTGTTTAACACTTTTTTCTTTCCTTATAGTATGGAATTTTACTCTATCAAAATTACAAGATCCCCCAGCAGCGAAAAGCCTTGCTTTCACACTTCTCAGCGCCTGTGGTAAGACACTCACTCACTTAATCTACTCCTGCATTTTCTCTCTCTTCCTCTCTACCTCACAGATGGAGCATTAATCAGACATGTGTCAGTATGTGGGCCATGATGTCACATTATGGAATGATTGTTCAAGTGTTGGCAGTGAAGTTATTATTACAGCTTGTCCTATGGATATTATGCAATGCTGACAATTTTAGAAAAAAAAAAGGGTAACACTTTATAATAACTACACACTATGAATGATTAGTTAAGCATAAGTAAGCTTTTATTTCATCCTTTATAAACCATTGTTCCAACATTATTATGCGTTAGTAAACAGTTTACAAGTGCATCTATAAATGCCT
>JAUMHE010000068.1:4959394-4970355 GCA_032359235.1 Enteromius mattozi | reverse complement strand
GCAAACACATGGGGACTGACCTAAATAAACACAAGGAGACAAGAAACACAAGACTAACACTAGACAGACCTGTTACAATTAGTACCTTTATTCATTATTATTAGCAAGATTGTAATATTCCAATTTATTCTCATCAACAGTACAACAATTTATATTGCCTTGTAGAATGTATAATACGTATTACATTAACAAAACGGAATATTTTTTTCCCCTAAAAATGATGCAAACGTAACTTTAGACTTTAGTAGTAACAGTTGTGCTACATTTCAAATGTGGACTGCAGTCAGCTAGCTACAAAGATACACAACAAGGATCACTTTTAATACAGTTTCTAAATGTTACAGAGTCATGATCAGTAGATATTACACAACATTACACAGCAAAACTACATGCTGTATTATTTTTGTGCATTTTGATGTACGCCATATCCATGACCACTAGAGGGCAGACAAACTCAATCGATTCAATCAGCTTTCAAAAAAAAAAAAATCAGCTTTAAAGAAGTGTTGAATCGAAATTGGTTCAGCTATTTAAGGATCGCTCATTTAAGATGACAAGCTTCTTTTTTTTTTTTAAGTGACAGGCACTGTGTTTGACTGAGACTGTGTCATTGACTGAGTTAGATGCTTAGTAATTACAGTCAGCCAGTCCCTAGCAATTTAAGCTGTAAATACAAGCTGTGATCAATATAAAGTAAGCAGAAGGCTGATTTTAGGAATAATATGTTTTACTCTAAATTAGAATACAGTAATAGGCATACATTTACATTGCATTTCATTTCCACTCTGGAACTAAGACACATTTTTTTAAACGAGTGGCTTCAACCGATTCATGATATGAATATATGATTATGCTCCACTATTAGAGAATTGCTTTGATTAAACTTTTTATTCTCAGTTTGAGCTTTGATTGGCGTAACACTAAAATAATTTGGCAGACATCCATGTTTCATCACTAAAGGCTTTATTTTTATAAAAAGGTTCTACAGTATTGACAACATACATTACACAGCTAGTCCTGCTGGATGCATTCAGTATATGGCTTTTGTGGATAGGTTTTCACCCAAATAGCCTGTTTCTATTCTATACACTTTGGTTCCAGAGCTAATTCACTCAAGATGTGAGGAAAACCTGTGATCTAATGCAGATCTAATGACTACGTTTACAAGAAAACACATTTATTCCATAATACAATATATTATTGGTACATTGTTGAGTCATTTAAATGTGAAATAGTTGTAAACTGTTCAAAGGGCACTTATAACTGCAAAATAACAGTTCAATAAAAATATCGATGGCTAAGACGTTAGACATAAGAGACAACTGAGGATAATAAATTTCAAGTTGAAAGTTTTAGGTGCCATAATTTTTATAAAATTATTATGCAGGGTGAGACAATTCGTGTGTGGATGTATTGGTGTAGTTGTATTAATGTTTGTGGAAAATGAATATGCTCTCATTAACTCCTTATGAATCAGCTCCTCTTGCCCTGCCTGTGCGCGTTGCTCTGAATGAAAGGCTTGTTCTGATTGGTCGTCTAAACAGTGGCAGGGCTGATAAACCCCCAGGCTTCCCTGCTGTTCCACATCACTCTCCTTTGCTCTGTGTGTGTATACGTGTTTATATGTGTGTTTGAAACAAACAGAAATCGTGTAAGGACCAACGAGAGGGAGGACTCTTCTGTTCGCCTGACATTGTAAGTACAATGAACGCAATTAGAGGAAAGAGAGATATTATGAGCATGACACTTGTTGAGCTTTTGGAACACAGTCCAGGGACAAGGTCCAAATACAGGACTATTATGGGATTTTGTCAGGTTGAGGACATGTATAACTGCTGAGGTGGATTGTCTTTACTTTCTTTCTATATTTTGTTTCATTTTCTATTATATTGTGTATAAGAAAAGTTGTCACTGTGACAAGTCAAATGTCAGCAGACTTTAGCTTTTACTCCATTTTTACAGCACCTGTTTCAGACATGACATGCCATAAAGATATCTGCTACAAACCAAAATCAGACTGATAATAGTCATTTAAGATTTTATATGCATATTTTACTTCTATTCTATTCTACTATTCTATTCTACTTCTATTTTAATTCTTATTAAGAACATCAGCACAATAATTAATTCATTAAATGCTGTTTTGCATTTGCTGGTTTGTTTGTACTGAGAAACTTTCCTACTGTTCCTGTTCTATTCCTATATTAAAAGTGATTAAAAAGTACAAAACCACATTACATGTTTATGCTTTTGCCTTTTTTTAGGGAAAGGGTTAGGGTTTGTTGATATGTTCGTACTTAGTTCACTTAGTACGTTCACTTAGTACGTTCGTACTTAGTTCACTTTTAGTTTTTTGCTTGTTTCTGTGCAATGTGCCTGTGTAAAGATTAACAACTTTAGTAGTACTTACTGGTACGTGATCAAAAAGACCAGTCACCTTCTGGATGAGTCATCACATGCACACACACATACACACTCGCACACACACACTCACACTGACACATCTCAATCCATTTGCATTATGTGGATTAGTGTGAAGAGATAACAGGCATACAAATAATTAGTGGTAGCCACTGTCACCAACCCGCTGACAAAGCACAACAACACAGTATCAGAACAATTTGATTAGTATAGACTCTTTCTAGTACATTTGCTTTAACAAATTCTAACTTAAGGTCAAATTTAACCTGTACACGTGTCCTGTGTGAGGCAAACGGTGCAATTAATTAAATCAGTAGAATTAGTGTGAATTAGCTGTATCAGTATACTATTAACACTACTGAATGCAAAGTTCATGTCAATAATAAATTATTGTTGATTTTAATAGTATGTATTTAGCAACCTGTGTTGTTCTTATCAGCAGAATATTGCCACTGAGGTGAGGTGATGACATGAATGATGGCTGATTATGTTTTAACATACAATTTATTCATTTTAAAATTCGCAAAGAAAAGGGTGCATTTCCTGTTCAAAATATGATGCAGGGTTATTATTGTTAACTAAAAATAATGCTATTAATTTTTTTTTTGTCAAATGAATTAAAGCAAAATGAAAAGAAAAGAAAAGAAAAATGTAAAAATTAAAAATGTATTAAAAATCATATTAAAATTTTAAAATAATAAAAGTGACAAAATAAATGGCATAATAATAGTAATAATAATAATGATGATTTTAAATTGAAAAACTGAAAAACTCTAGAAATTCTAGAAAAAGCTAATTCTAATATTTATATACTAAAATAATCGTGCTGTGGTATAATTTATTTATTATGCTGTGATAATAAAATAAAATAATAAAAAAAATACTTTATTAGTGATATGGTTGAGTATTTTCTATAACTACATGTGGTTTCTGTCTGTGGTTTTGCTGGTAAGATACTAAGAGTCAGGTTGACCATGAAAACAATATCACTAATATAATAACACCTCTCCTTATTAACAAAAAGCACATAAGTTTGTCTTTTATTCTCCACACTGAGAGATTCTACTCCCATTTCAGTCAAAACATGGATGCAACAGAGTTCCGGAGACGAGGGAAGGAGATGGTGGACTATGTGGCCGATTATTTAGAGAACATTGAGAAGAGGCAGGTTTACCCTGATGTGGAACCTGGATATCTCAGGTCACTGATCCCTGAGGAGGCCCCGGAGGAGGCAGAGAGCTATGAGGATGTGGTCAAAGACATAGAGAGGGTGATCATGCCAGGGGTGAGTCAGTGCTGACCAGCTTTGACACGGTTCCTTTTACAGTCATTACTATTGTTCTCAGATCTTTTAATCTTTAGATTTTTAATGATTAAACTTTATCCCCCAGTTTCACAGAGAGGTTTAAGCTAGTCCCAGACTAAATTGCATGTTTGAGCTGTCTCAGATGAAAATATCTTGCTCTGACAAATCTTAAAACATGTCAGTGTCATTGTTCTGTGTTAAGATGCACACCTGTAATATTTTCTTACAAGGCATTTTTGTAAAAGTTGCTTAAATATCTTAATTTAACTAATGACTAGTCCTGGCTTAAGCTAAGCCCCGTTTGTGAAACCAGGCCTATGACTGGTAATATTTCTTTATCCTTTATAAATACACATGCATACAATATATATTTTGAAAATATTTAAATGTGTTTAAATGCATAAATTTATATTCATATAATTAGTATTTCATTTAAATAACAACTACAACTATTAATAAGCAGTAAATAAAGAGTTTATTGAGGAAAAATAAAAAAATAAAACAACAACAACAACAACAATAATAATAATAATAATAATAATAATAATAATAAAGTAAATAAATAGAATAAACTAACTAATGATAGTTAGATAATAGTGAGAACTGGTCCCCAAATAAAAAGTGACTAAATGTTTGCTGACTTCAAATTTATTCAAGGAATTTAGAAGCAATAAAGCAAGCTGTGTATTGCATTATGTCCATCATTTAAACTGATAGCCTACCAAGCAGTTAACAGATATGATGATGTGGTTATACACTATGTCAAGGATATACTGTAACAACAGTGCAAATATTCATAAATTTATGTGATTTATCTTGTGCAGATAAAGATATTGTTTTACTAGCAGGTGAGCACATCAAGAGACCCTCAAGGTTTTCTCTCATTAGACATGCTCAAAGTTCACCTTTTGAGGGGCTGTAAGCTGAAAGTTAGGAAATGAATCATTAAACTCAAACCTGGGGTCAGAGAAAAGCCTCCCCCACCCCTTCCTTTCATAGCTCAGAGGGAAAAACAAACATTTTAATTGAGTTAAAGGTGCTAACCTTCCCACAGTGTCCAATTAGATAAAGTTTCCCTTTCAGAAGTCTTGTTTTAATAGTGGCTAATGAATGACTCACAATAGGAAAATCCTACAAGAGAGACACACACACACAGTGCCTCAAGCTCTCTCCTCCACTAAACACATGGAATAATTTAATCTAGCCTTCATAATTTCATCTAACCTTTAACGTTGTGAGCGAAAAACCCTGATGTCACTATATTACTGAAGTCATAATCCCTGTTCAAAAGAGCAAAGGTGAACAACAATAGAAAAGTCAAGCTGAATCTGACAGATCATAGTCCCTGATCTTAGGTTGCACTTCAGCTTAAAAATATGCTATATTTCTGTAGCAAATAGTTGTTTTTTTTATTAACGTTTGGAGGTTTCTTCATAAATACTGAAGACAAATTTGAAATCAATGTTTCTACATGTTTGCTGCACTGTTTCAGGTGACACACTGGCACAGCCCGTACTTCTATGCATACTTTCCTACAGCCCACTCTTTTCCTGCAATGCTGGCTGACATGCTGTGTGGGGCCATTGGCTGCATTGGATTCTCTTGGGTATGTCTCTCTCTCTCTCTCTCTTCCTCTCTCTCTCTCTGTACATCTATCTGTCTATCCATCTAGTTAGCCATCTGTCTGTCCCTCCTTTGATCTAATCACCTATCAATCCATCTATTTAGCCAGTCTGTTTGTCCATCCATCCATCCATCCAACCAACATTTATCTGCTTTTTCATCCATCCATCCAACCATCCATCCAACATTTGTCTTATTTTTCATCCATCCATCCAGCCGTCCATCCATTCATCCAACCAACATGTATCTGCTTTTTCCATCCATCCATCCATCCATCCAACGAACCAACATTTATCTGCTTTTTCATCCATCCATCCATCCATTCAACATTTATCTGCTTTCTCATCCATCCATCCATCCATCCATCCATCCATCCATTCAAAATTTGTCTTCTTTTTCATCCATAATATTACCAGCCATTTAATGTTTTTTTTCTGTCTATTGTGAACTCGGTGAAGAACAACACGACAAGGCAAGACTGTTTGTGAACACCGGAGGGTGGATTTATTAAAGGAAACGGTGAACAAACAGTAATGTTCCAGCTCCTTTTATATATCCGCCCCGCCGTGGCCGATTGGCCTGCGCTGACGATTTCTAGGTGCTGGTCGTGAATTGCCAGGGCGATGCTGATCTCCTTTCAGGTAGGCGGCAGCGTAACTTTGATGGGGCTGGAGGATGACGTCCATCAGCCGTTGGAATGTGGCTAGGGCCCCGTGGAGGCCGAAGGGAAGGGTCCGGTACTGCCAGTGACTGGAGGGAGTGGAGAACGCCGTTTTTGGTTTGGCTTCATCAGAGAGGCCAACTTGCCAGTATCCTTTTGTCAGATCCAGAGTTGTGATGTACCGGGCCCTCATCCACCCTGGGCATGGGGTAGCCGTCGAATTCTGAGACTTTCTTTTAGGTGCCGGTAATCATTACAGAAGCGGAGGGTGCCATCCGGCTTCGGTACCAGGATGATTGGGATGGACCAGGGACTCCGGGATGGTTTGATTACCCCCAGCTTAAGCATCTTCTGAATTTCCTTCCTCCCCTTCCTTCCTCCTGGTTCCCTATCCATCTTTTTAGGAGGTTTACGTGGTAAATCTGCTCAGTTCACGGGCCCAACCTTTTCCTCTACGGTGTAGAGCCCTTGCAGGAATTTTGCAGGCCGCATTGGGAACGCATTGGTCTCCCAGCTGAAACTCCCACGGTTGGGCCGCCCGGTTGTACTGGCATTGCTGGGCTTGTTGGGCTTTTACCAGGTGTTCCTGGACTAATGGCATGACCCAGTCGATTTTCTCCCTCATCTCCCGTACATGTTCAATGACTGTACGATGGGCTTCCGGCTGCTGCTCCCAGGCTTCTCTGGCTACGTCGAGAAGGCCTCTGGCCTGGCATCCAAAGAGCAACTCGAAGGGGGTGAACCCCGTGGAGGCTTGGGGTACCTCCTGGATGCCGAAGAGCAGGTATGGAATGAGCTGGTCCCAGTCTTTCTTATCCTCGGACGCCACTCGTCGAAGCATCGTTTGAGCGTTTGGTTGAATCTCTCGACGAGGCTGTCCGTCTGGGGGTGGTAGACGGAGGTTTTGATCTGCTTCACTTTCAGCAGCCGGCAGAGGTCAGCAAGTGGAAGCGATCCTGGATCCCTTTTTGAGCATTTCTGAACGATCCCCCTCCCGTGACCTGCTAAAAGACATCAAAGAAGAGGTTAGTATCACGAGAGGGGGACTCAAAATCTCTCCCACTGTCCGATGTTATGAGTGCTGGTCTCGTCTCCGACCCCCACGATGGCCTCCGGCATCGGTGACGGCGTGGGTTGGCAGGCTGCGTGGCAAGGGCCAGGGATCAGCGGCCTGCGTACTGGTCGCGGGGTGCCCTCTGGCGTGCGTCGCTCCTGAAACAGAGCTCCACGAGTTGTTCCTCCACTCTCTCGTGATGCTCCGCGAGGCGGTCAAAGCACTGCTGCTGGCGGACACTAACCTCGGTGAGCTGTCTCAGCAGTTCCTCCATCCCTTCTGGGGAGGAGCGCGCGCCTGTAAGACAGGAAAAGGAAGTGAGTGATTGGGGTAAGATGGCGGAGTAAACAAACGGTGATAGTCTTGCCTGTTGGTGCTCTTACACCCATTTAACTTGCCTGCATTCTCCACCACTGTGAACTCGGTGAAGAACAACATGACAAGGCAAGACTGTTTGTGAACCCCCGGAGGGTGGATTTATTAAAGGAAACGGTGAACAAACATTGATAAAGCCGATGAAGGTGAATGGGTGCGGTGAGTGCTCTTGTGTTCCTCTCTCTTCCCAGGTCATGGTGTCCAGTGTGCCAGTGCTCTCAGTGGGTCCCCTGGGACATTCATTTGCTTTTCCATCCATCCATCCATCCATCCATCAATTCATCCAGATTAATTCTTAATGTTTCCATCCATTTAACCACCTGTTGGTCTGTTAATTATGCATCCATCTGCTTTTCCATCCATCCATCCAGTATTAATTTGCTTTTCCATCCATCCAGCATTCATTTGCTTTTCCATTCATTCATCCATTCATCCATCCATCCATCCATCCAATCATCCAACATTCGTCTGCTTTTCCATCCATCCATCCATCCATCCATCCACCCAGATTAATGCTTAATGTTTGCATCTATCCATTTAGTCACCAGTTGGTCTGTTAATTATGCATCCATCTGCTTTTCCATTCATCCACCCATCCATCCATCCATTCATCCAATCATCCAACATTCATCTGCTTTTCCATCCAGCCATCCATCTATCCATCCATCCATCCATCCATCCAATCATCCAACATTTGTCTGCTTTTCTATTAATCCATCCATCCATCCATCAACCCAGATTAATGCTTAATGTTTCCCTCTATCCATTTAGTCACCAGTTGGTCTGTTAATTATGCATCCATCTGCTTTTCCATTCATTCACCCATCCATCCATCCATCCATCCATCCATTCATCCAATCATCCAACATTCATCTGCTTTTTCATCCATCCAACCATCCATCCAATCATCCAACATTCATCTGCTTTTCCATCCATCCATCCAGATTAATGCTTAATGTTTCCATTCATTTAGCGACCTGTTGGTCTGTTAATTAAGCATCCATCTGCTTTTCCATTCATCCATCCATCCATCCACCCACCCATGACATCTGAAGCTCTCATCTTGCAGGCTGATGCAATATTTTATTTATCAATTAATTATTATTTTTCATTTATTTATTTTTGTAGGCAGCGAGTCCTGCCTGTACAGAGTTGGAGACAGTGATGCTGGACTGGCTGGGGAAGATGCTGAAGCTACCAGAAGATTTCTTGGCTGGTACAGAAGGCAGAGGGGGTGGGGTCATCCAGGTGAGATAATTGAGAAAAGATTTTATCTGCTAGCAGTGCAAGTTTAAATAAAGATTTAAATGGTATCACGTATACAGTGTTTTTAACCATGGGTCCATGAAGGGCTTCCATTTATTGCAGGGGTCTATGTAGAAGATATTATATTATATACACAGAATTTATTTTAAAATTCAAGACATGTCTAACTATGCGATTACGCACTACCTTTAAGCATCTGTTGTTCTGCAAAGGTTGATTGATATTATGAACAGACAACATGAAAAATGTAAAAGATTTGGATTTTAAATAATTGCTTATCTGTATTCCCATCAGAATGTTGTGCCCAGTGTCCAGTGTGGACATTTTAAATCACTTTAATGCCACATGGGCAACCTTAATCCATGTTTACGGGCAATTTATTTTGAACAATAACAAATATCAAACACATGTCCCACACAACAATTTGTTTGTCATTGATTTCTCCTCTAGGCCCTGCAAATTGTTTTGTCCTGTAGAAATTGCCTTTTAAGATATCAACTACACATGAGAGGAGCCAGTCAGGCGGGCGTGCGTTGAGAGCGGTCCGTGATCATTTTGTCACTATGGATGTAGCAGTCGAGCAGCTGTGATCATTTAGAGAGACACAGGAAGCACAGCGTATGGAAAGCCCACTGATGACAGTCGGTTTGATGCTCTGTCATTAAGGCTGCTTTGGAGTGTGTGTCCTCCTACTGAATGGTTTTGTCTTTGGGCTTTTGAGAGAGCTCACTATGGCAACAGGCATTATTTTCACTGATAGCACTCACTAATGAGGGAGTTTGTGGGTTTTGTAAGCTATGCCTCTCAGCAAAGGTGGGCATAGTAGAAAGGGGAGGAGAACAGGTGAAAGCAGTATTGGGTCTGAGACCACCTTGTCATGTCCTAGTTTTTAATCAATTGAGTTTAACTGGAAGACGTTTATGAATGTCTTTTTATATTGATTTTATGTTGTTAATTTTTTTAATATTATTTTATATTACACTAGGATTCGTCTGCACTCTGAACAATTTCTGTGTCAAAATCTGTGTCTGATTCCAGCAGAATCCAGTCAAAGTCCCAAGTCTAAGTACTGCAGCTCTGGGTGGAAGTAGAAAATATGAATGTAAAACTATTTACTTCATAAAAAATCTATAAAGATTTTTCAGCAAAAAGACGTGTACCACAACCTGAGTGGGGATGTTTTTTGTTTTTTTTATAATTAAAACAATTTAAATGCCTTTTACTTGCTATAATAAGTATTTATCAGAAGACAAAAGGCACAGTATATTGTGTACAACAGGATTTTGACCATTTTAATCATATTGGTCATTTAGAGGTCAATCAAATATGATATATTAGGCTTTATAGGGTTAAATGCAGTGAAAATGGCAGTTAATCAAAGAATTTGCAATTCAAAATCATTCTTGTTTTTGAAATTATTTCATTGTGCTTTGTGATATCTTGTTGACAAATCATTAGTAATCAGGACATGGGTGTGCACTGTCAGGCTTACAAGGGAAATCAAAGACAGCTCGTGCCTCACAATGAGCTGAGGTGATCTTTATTGAGGGGTTTTGAGTGGAAGTCTTCTCCTTTGCTCATTGAGGACACACAAAGCAGAGCTGAAGAGCTGATGAAAATTCATCAAAGCTGAATTTACAATGTCTGAGCAGCATCATGGCGTATTGATCAAGGTTGCTTCGCTCAATTGAATATTTGAAATAAGGGAAATTATGTCTCAAGTAATATTGAATATGTCTACCAATTGAGAGAAACACTGTTCAGTATAGACTGCTTTTGAATTTCCATAAACAGCAACATTGTTCAAAGCATCAAGTATAAATGCATATAATGTGTTGTTTGTTTCTACAGGGCACTGCCAGTGAAGCCACTCTCATAGCTCTTCTTGCTGCTCGTTCCAAAATTGTCAGACTGATCCATGGTGACCATCCTGACCAATCTGAAACAGACATTATATCCAAACTAGTTGCGTACTCATCTGATCAGGTAAAACAACAACTCTGGATAAAAGACTGTCGCAAAGGTACAGTGCCCTCCACTAATATTGGCACCCTTGGTAAATCTGAGCAAAGCTTGCTGTGAAAATAAATCTGCATTGGTTATCCTTTTGATCTTTCGTTCAAAACAATTACACAATTCTAACCTATCATTGAATTAAAACAATAGAAATGGGGAGAAAATCTCATTGTGAAATAAATGTTTTTCTCCAATACGTGTTGGCCACAATTATTGGCACCCCTAGAATTTTTTATGAG
>JAUMHE010000068.1:4916290-4932307 GCA_032359235.1 Enteromius mattozi | reverse complement strand
CCCACAATCCCTGCCAGACCTGGGACTCGAACCCGCGACTTTTGGGTTACAAGTCCAACTCCCTATCCATTAGGCCACGACTTCCCCCAGTAATGGCAGTAAGTCAAGTCAACAATGTCAACCTGTTTCCAGAATTGCCATGCTGATTCCTGCTTTAATAGTACCCGTTTAACTTTTCACTCAGATTTCTTTATCAGTGAGAATTTAAATAGAATAAAAAGTAGAATGAAATTAATAACTGTAACCATTACGGTGAATTAAGCTGTAACCATTTTGGATCCACTTTGCTTTTACATAACGTATTTTAATATCAGTTGTTTGATTCAGAATTGAATTTAAATTCCAGTTCAGCTTCAGAATTTAAAATAAGTTTAAAATTTGCTTAAAGGATGCTGCATTGCAAGTCAAGTTTGAATATGAAGAGCTAAAATAACAGCAATTGTTAACTTAAATGCAAACTTTGTTTTAGATAGATAGATAGATAGATATAACCAAATAATTCATGCCATCATTATTACAAGCCTTTCGCACCACAGGAACTATTTCATAGTATCCACACTAATTGTGGAACTACCCACTTTTTGGTGTGTTCGTACTGCAGGAACTATTAATGATTTTAGTTCCAGGAACTCCATCTGGAGGAACTAAACTAGCTCCTACTTCAGAGTAGGGTAAGTGTAAGCAGATTGGTTAAATAGATACAAAAATGCCTTCATCCGCCATGATTTAAAATGTGGGTAAACATACGGTGTAAGCATTGTATCAACTTATTTCTTTAATGAACGGCATTTACCTGAAGACTTAGTCTACAGCGTTTTCTGCTTCTATGAGCTTCAATGACATGTAGCACTGCCAGTTGACTTTTTGTCCTTTCAGTCACTTGACATATTCGTCGACATTCCATGTCCATTATTGCGAAACCCGCGAGACACAACAAAAGCACAACTTCGATCACAACATCCTCCATACTCCTGTTGTTCACGTTGTTATTCTTTGTTTTTTCTTGGTGAACGGCGTGCACAAATGACGTCGCTGTCAACCGGCTTACGTCACTTCTTAGTACCCATTGTCAGCGCAAATGCACCTGACAAAATGGTCCTTAGTTCGCTCAAAATCATCCCAGTACTTTAGTCAATTCTTCCGGCATCCCTCTACTCCTCCACTTCTACTCCTGTTACCTTTCTGAATTCTGAATACCTTTCTAATACCTTTCTGTTATTCTCCCTCTTAGCAGTACCACAATGGGGAGGTTGAATTTGGAGCTCAAGCCTAAGCTGATGGACGGATGGGCGGAGGAACGGATGGGCTGACAGACTGACAGACAGATAGACAGATACTGGTGACCAGTCATTCCACATGGTCAGTTGACTGAAATGCTTTCAGAACTTTTTCCCCAGCAGTTCCCAGAATGTTTTTCCTCTTTAGTTTACATTACAAATTCTGTTAGTCAATGTGGATTCCACTTTGAGAAGATCTTTCTTGAAGGATTAATCCCTCGCCCAAACCGCACTGTAAAGTATGGCCCTGTTGTGTAAATGGATCCTGTTCTAGCAGAGAGTTAATGTAAATGTCAGTGTCAGTATGTCTCATGTGGTCTGTGACTTTCCAATAAAGTGATCTTTTGTGAGTTCTGATCACCACACAGCTCTTTCGTTCATTCTCAGGTTGCTGTAAAGTGCCCCATTAGGATCAGGCATAAACATATTCAGCTGACCAAGCAAACAAAATAACCCATTAAAAGAGGCATTTTCAAATAATATTACAAGCCTTTAAAAACACCTAATGCACAGCCATCAGAAAGAGAATTATGAAAAGATTTTGCCTCTCAATTGTCAATACTCTTGCAAACGGTCTTTATACGTTGTATTCCCCACTAATATAAAGTAATTATTTTGTAGTTTAACATTATTGAATGAAATATGTTTTACAAATAAACTGAAGTCTTTTTTTTATGGGAATATGGGAACTGCCATATTCATAACTAAGAATACGTAGCTGCACATATCCAGAAAGGAATCAAACGTTGTTCTGTGTCTGCACAGCATTGTAAGAATTAAATATATTTAAATGTATTTTAATATTTCCATAAAACAATTGATTCTTAATTTTTAAAAGCAGTAATTTAATGAATTGATGAATGAAAAATGAAAAAACTAACAAACAAAAAAACAGAAATAATGTATAAATAGTTAAAAATGAGCTTGTATTATTTGATTATTTTCAGAAACATTAACAAGGGCTTATTCTATTTTCTTTATTAGCATCCATCTGAATGGGTGGAGTTTCTAAATAACTTTAATAGTGAGGTCCTGCTTGCTGGGAGTGACAGAAAACTCCTCCTATTCTGTCTCCTCAGCATGCTTTTTCACACACAAACATATGCACACACTCTCACACACACATCCAAACACAGTTACACATCCACAGTCTTGCACGTCTGGACAAAATGATCAATAAAGAGTCACAATCTTCAGACCACCTTACAGCAGCCTCACGCAGAGGGGTAAGCAAATAAACCTTTTATTACTGTATTAATAATGGTACTGTTGTTACAGAAATGTATAAATTTTATATTTGAAATTCCTTTTCTTATAAGATCATGTGAGATCAGTTCATAGAACAAATGTGTGTTTAGATAAATGAATGATTTCATTGATTTTGTCATACTCTTTTATTGATTGGTACTGTATGATGTCTCTGAAATCTGCTATATAATCTGTTATATCTCTACAAACAAGCAATTTGTGGGCTTGCATCTCAAAATAAATAGATGTGCATATAATATATAATTTAAATAAACAGTTGAATGACAAGATGTTTTGAATGACATCAGAGAAGCAGCTTTAGAATTATGTTAATACTGCATGTCTTTGAGTTCAAAATGCTTACCATTTTCTTTAATCAAATTAGAAACTGAATCCATGATATGAGTAAAGGTTAGAGGCTCCAGGATGATATGAGTACATACTTTTATCTGTTTGAATAGTGTGCAAAACTAAGCGTGCTCCAGACCATTTTTTACAAACATATGATTGACAGAGAGCCTGTGGACTTGACAGTGTGTGGAAGAGTTCACCAAATCTTACAACATGGCAAAAGTAGTTATGTCTGTACTTGCACTGTATTTTTCAAGCAAATTCTGAAACTCATTAGTTGGGGAATTCATTGAGAAAGTAACATTTCTACACCCTCTTCTTCAGTCACTTACTGTAAAATGCTTTTCTGAGTTTTAAAAAAAAAGATTTATTACATAACATCTAAACTGAAGCATTGTGACTACAAGGTCACGTCAAATATTTTAAACTTTAAAGCTCACCTCAAAGTTTAAACATGCATATTTTATCCTTTTATGTGCATGCTGGATAAATGATTGCTTGATGGCTAGATTCAAAGCATTACTAAATGGTTTTCTATAGTAATTGTGAACAAAAGTTCAAGTGTTTTCATGTAGAACATTTGATCTTCTATTATAAAGAGTGTTCATCTATTAGAAATTTGATATATTCATCTTTTTGTCTGTAGGTGAGGATGGCAAAAGTGGCTATAGCTTTGGCCGCCGCCTTTATGCTGGCCAGCGTTGCAGTCATCATATCTATAGCTGTTGTACAAACTCATAAGAAGACTTATATATCCCGTGGATTAAAGGTAAAAATATGTAATTTGAGTTTTGAGAATGCATGATACAAGTGGGAACGTATTAAACTGACTAATAAACTGGGTATAATTTGCTGCTTAGAAGTCATATGTTCAAGAATTGCTTTTCCTTATTTAATAATATATAATATTGTTTGTTTAATAATATATAATATATGGGGTTTCCTTCTAATTATTCGCGAAAAAGAACATTTGTATTTTCAGCTTTTCTATACACATATGGAACACTTTTCATAGATGAATGGTGGGTTAAATGTGGTGAAAGATTATTATAGATATGATTTACGGACTAGGTTTTTTTCAGAATGCTTCTTTAAGTTTTCTATTACTTTTAGTGAAAACAACAACACCACTCACCGGAAACCTATTTTTCTACACACAAAAACAACTTTCAATGGATAATCACCATTGATGGAGTTATAGAATTTCATACAATGCATCCTTAATCTTAAAATAGATAATCCTTTTGATGACTCATAAAGTCAATCCTTGAATATTTTCCCAAAGGAAGAATGTGCTTTTGTTAGTTTCTTCCAAAAGGGCTTCAGGCTATTAGACATGTCTGTTCTTGAATGCTTCACTCAATCATGATTTAGACTATGGCAAATTTCTATTCACCAATACATTTCGCGAAGAGTGCAAATGAATAAGTTCTTTATGGCTTTGAAAGATCTTGAGAATTTGGTGGTGACATGGTTACTGTAACAATGTCTTTCTTCACTTCGGTTGCTGTCTCTCTCTCTCTCCAGTATGGTATTGTTTTGGATGCAGGCTCCTCCAGGACCACTGTGTATCTCTATGAGTGGCCTGCCGAGAAAGAAAACAACACTGGGGTCGTGAGTGAGACCACAAAGTGTCAAGTTGAAGGTACAAATCAACTGATCTTAAACCTGGGAAGGTTTATGTAAAGATATGGCTTGTTCTTAACAGTGAACAGCTTAGATATATTAGTGGAACTCTCCACAAAGTTAGGTGACCCATGATGTTAAAGTTTGTAAGATTGGGAAAAGCCAGTTTTGCTGTATGCTGGGAACTTGACTTTCTCATCTTTATTTAACAAATAATACAACATAATACAAAAGGTCTCCAAGTTTGAAGGTTATTGTTCTTTACTACTCTTTTAACATACACTCACAGTACAAAAGCTGTCACTGGGGCAGTACCTTTTCAGAAGTTTTTTTTTTGTGTGTGTTTTTTTATATTAACACCTAAAGTGTACATATTAGTACCAGAAAAGTACAAAAGTGTACAATTTGAAAAGGCACCGCTCCAGTGACAGCTTTCTTGTACCTTTATTTCTGAATGTTATATATTAAAGAAACTAACGTGATAATAAAATTTGTCTTTTCAAGGCCCTGGAATTTCAGATCTTGGTAAAAATGAGGATCAGGACAAAAAAACATGGAAAAGTTTAAAAGATTGCATAGCAAAGATAACCGAGGTCATTCCTTCCCATCGGCATAACTCCACCCCAGTCTTCCTTGGGGCAACAGCAGGGATGAGGCTTCTACAGTAAGAATAATTTAAACAAATTCCTTTTTTGGTAATATTTTTGTTCTTAGCTCTATTGCAGCCCGGTGTCATGCAAATGTGTAGAAATAGTATGGCAAATAAAAATGAAAACCTGTGGTATTGATACGCAAAAAATGGACTTTGCCACATACATATGATATGCCAACAGTCTCACGAACAATTCGTACCTATTCGTACGAGGTGGAAAATTTGTGCTAATTCATACAAATGCGTACAACCTCACTCTTACAATTTTTCTAAACCCCAGTGATGGGTAGGTTTAGGGGCGGGGTTAGGTGTAGATCATTCATACAAATTCATACGAATTGGCAACTAAATTATAAACGATTTAGCAAAAATTGTATGAATTTGTACAAGTGAGGTCGTACAAATTTGTACGAATTAGCCATCTCGTAAAATATGTACGAATTGCCGTGAGACTAGGCTTGATATGCATCTACCCCACAATTCTTCTCACTCAACTCGTTTTTATTTTGCATTCTATCTACATGCACATTCATGAGATCAGGTAGCTCTATTGCTATATGTGTCAGTTGAGCCATTTATTGTGATACCAGTAGTTTAGCATTAGATAATAGAACATGAATGACATAGATTTATTCAATAGATAAAAGAAAAATGGCCCTTCTGCACATTCAGAGAGTTAACATGAGATCCAAAACATTCAAATTATGTGTTATTTCTCAAATAACAATTAATTTTAAATCAAACAACAAAATATATAGTTGCCACAAAGTTAATCTGACACTGACACAATGCATGCCATATCTTTGCGATATCTTTTTTACGCAGTATGAAAGATGAAGAGACTTCCAACGGTATTCTGAAAGACATCAAGAACTACCTTAGCTCTCTCCCTTTCAATTTTCAAAATGCTTCCATTATCTCTGGACAGGAAGAAGGTCTTTATGGCTGGATAACTGTCAATTACCTGAAGGGGAACTTTCTAGAGGTCAGTTCATGGGCTGCGTTACTGCGCAGGGGGATCTTTTGATTCTTTTTTTTAAATTATTTTTGTTATTTGGATCTAAGCAAAAATCTCAGGATGCGTTTAGTTAGAGTTTAATCTTAAATGTATTTAAACAACTCAAATGTTTAACACTTACAATACAAGATTCTCACATTTAGAAGAGAATCTTATTATCTTAAAAGCACAAGATACATTAGCCACAGTATATTAAGCACAGTCATTTTATGACACAGTATTGAATATAAGCAAAAAGTAGGGAAAACAGAGCTCTATTGAACTTTTAAAATTTTAAACTTTAGTCTGTTTTATAGAAAAATCTCTGGAATGCCTGGGTGCATCCTCATGGGGCTAAGACGGTTGGCTCATTGGATTTGGGTGGAGCCTCCACCCAGATTGCCTTTGCCACTTCTGATGACGCCAAAGGTGAAGATATCATTAATGTTTCACTCTATGGCTATGAATACAACATCTATACTCACAGTTTCCTCTGCTACGGGAAAAATGAAGCTGAGAAGAGAGTTTTGGCCAAACTTGCAAAGGTAGAATACACTCATGTCATTATGAAATGAATAAATCTGAATTAGTGCTTGTTCCATAAAATATAAATATGTTTTATTTAGGATACAGTTATTTAAAACATTTTAGATTCACATTGGATTTTTCTTTTGGATTGCATTCTACATGTTAGACAGCAAAATTTCTCTTAAACCTTTCTTAAAGAATCCATTATTGCTAAAAGATGCAATTAACCATATAGCTTAGGCTTAACATGTCACTGTAGTTGTAGTAAATTGCTTAGTGTTTAGTAATAACAACATGTCCTTTGTATATGATCAGTGTATATCAGTGTATGCTGCCATAATGGGACCTTATCTTTCTCTAACCATATTGAACTTGTTGATCAGAAAATATGTAATTAAAAGTCTGTGAAGAGAATTTGAGCATGAGCCACAGTTCGGAGCTTTATGTGTCATGGTCGATGTGGCAGCCCATTCGTTTAATAGGATATTTTGTCCAGCTAAACCAAATAATAATGGGCAGAGCTTAGAACAAGATTTTCACTTAAACATTTTTTAATGATTAACTATTTTAATGACCAATTACCTATTATCATTACAAAAAGTAACACTTTACTTAAAGCCTTCATGTATAATGTATTATAAAATTAGCATTAATGCATTAATTATGCATTGCAATGCATGTTATAATCCATTGTACATAAAATAAATAATTGTAACCACAGTTAATACATTATAACACTTATCAATTCATTGTCACACTATGTATTTTACATTGTTGTAATTATTAATAAGATATAAAGCACATTATGAATAATTATAATACATCATACCCTTTCTTAACCCTTTATAATGCATTAAATATAAAGGCTTTAATTAAAATGTAATTAGAAAGTTGAACAGTAGTTGTCTAAAACTCTGCAACATGCATTATCATTCTCTCTCTCTCTCTCTCTCTCTCTCTCTCTCAGGAATCCACCAACTGGACTAATCTGAAGCACCCCTGTTATCCTTCTGGCTATAATATCTCCATGCTTGCAGAGGAGGTTTTTGGCAGTGAATGTACAAAGAATGATCTTCCAACGAAGTATAACCCGAAGAGATATATTTCTTTCTTTGGACAGAGTAACCCTGAACAGTGCAAAGTTTTGGTCAGGAGTATCTTTGAACTGACATCCTGCCAGGGAGCTGAAAACTGTTCCTTTGAAGGAGTTTATCAACCACCACTCAGTGGAGATTTCATGGTAGGCATTTCTCTTAGTTAAGCTACATACTGTAGCAGAAATAGTGGTAATGGTTTAGATTAGGTAGTACATATTTACAAACTCCTAGCTGCTTATTAATAGTTAGTACGGTAGTTGTTAAGTTTATGTTTGGGGTAGGAGTAAGTGATCTAAAATTTGTTTATGCAGAATAAGGCATTAATATGTGCTAATAAACAGCCAATATGCTATGGATATGCATGCTGATAAGCAACTAGTTAATAGTGATAACTGGTCTTTAAATTAAATTGTTTCTGAGATAGTTACCCAAAACTGCTTTTCAAATCAAAAAATCAAAAAAAAGGGCAATTAAATAGTTAAATAGTGCAATACTGTGATCTCAATAATGTAATGCAACTCTCAAATCAAATATGGTGCCTTTATGGTATAGTTGAACCTCATTAATGTTGAATGTCATTAGTTCCTGCATGTTATTGTGACCAAACGTTATGACATTTTTGCTTAGGCTTATGCAGGCTTCTACTGGACTGCTTTGGCTCTTAAAGTGGAGGGCTCCAAAAGTATGGATACATTCAACACAAACATGAAAGTGTTCTGCTCAAAGGACTGGAAAACTGTGAGTATTGACCAACTGCATAATCATGACTGGCAGTAAAATATAGACTGAATTATTCTTTGTGTAGATTTGATTCATGGATAAAATCAATAAACCTACCTTTTAATGTCCCCCCTTTAGCTCAAGACATCCATCAAAGACATCAAAGACATCCATCTGAAGTCCTACTGCTACTCTGCAAATTATGTGCACAGCATTCTTGCAGATGGCTACAAGTTCAACACCGACAACTGGAAAAATCTCAATTTTCAGAAACAGGTACATTTCATGTTTAGTGTGTGATTAAGCATGATTAACAAGATTAAGATTTTTCCAACCATTCACAATTTCTAGCAGGAATCTGATATAGACTAAATGTTTTTTTTACTGTTTACTGGTTTTCAAATCAACTAATCTCATTACAAAGAAACTCCACTGAATGGGAAGTTGTAAGAACCCATGTGCAGCCTGCATTTAACAAAGTGATAACCAAAGTCCAAACAAATAAATATTTCACTTGACACAAACTCGACTCAGCATGAACAAACTTGACTTGAACAGATTTGACTTGACATGAACAGACTTGAGTTTAACAGATTTGACTTGGAATGAACAGAAACACAAACGCTATACTATAGAGTATATATATGACAAGAGACAATAGCAACATGAGGGCTATAAATACCAAAAAATAAGGGTCACATGACAAACCAACCAATGGGAAATAAGGCACATGACTAAGACAACCAATCATAACATGACACACAGAGTAGAGTAGCACATGACATGATCACATAAGGGGCAAGGAACACATGACAGGAACATGAAACAAGGCAAAATATCAAAATAAAATACCAGAAAACCTAAACAAGAAACAAAACCCAAACACCACGTTACATAGTCATATGTCATTGATATTATCAAACACTATAGAATAACCAAGACATGTCACTTATATACTTTTGAATGGGTTAAAATGTAATGCCTAACATAGTCTCAACCTCAGATGTCACGCCCACTGAACATTGGACAACATCTGATGCCTATGGCACACAAAAGTGGAAGCATTTCAGGAGTTTCAAAGTTGTCGTCAGATTGGTTGAATCATACAGTATTTCTGGGAGATGTGTGTGTCGCGTTCTTTAACATTCTGCCTGGAAACAAAGTTGCCGTGATGCCAAACTCACTCACGAAAAAAGAAAATCATCGTGTTTACAACTGTGATGATGAGCGCTTATCAGGATCAGCCAAACGCTGGATTTTCAAAAATATGTAAAAGTTCGCAGCATAGAATCTTTAAAAATAACAGTTTTACACTTATTCTGGTGAAATTTCCATGCCTCAAAATGTGACACTGAACAAAACAAACTGTGATTGGTTGTTTGACATGTTGGTCAACCAGTCTCATGTGCGGACCTTGACCAGTAAACACTGTCATGTATTCCACAGACCTTAAGCTACGCGAGATTATGCTTAACATGCTGCTCAATTGCAGGAAGCCCCACCTTCTGAGCAAAAGAGCCAATTGCTAATCAGTAAGTCAGTAAGTCAGAGCATCACTGCAGCTGCCATAGAAACAGTCAGTGTTCTGAGACGTGTGCCTAGGACTGTGCACTGGCTGATTTAGCCTAAAAAATAACCTTTTTATCTACCTGGTCTCATGGCATAAACGTATGACACGACTGCATCAACAAATGCCTTTTTATATCAGTTTTGCATCTGTTAACACTATCGGGTAGGTTTAGGGTTGGATTTGGTGTAGGGCATATTTCACATATGATAGAGCATTAGCTTTTAGCGACAGTCCCTGGATAATTGAATTCTGAACTGTCGGAAAAAGTACCTGAAACAACATAATAAAAACACTGCAATATGTACCTATATTGACATATTAACCTGAACCTGTGTTTGAGCACCACTCAGTGGTGCAGCAAGGTAAGGTACGTAAGGTATGTAAAAACATGTTGCACAAAAAGTGCACAGAGGTACCAGGTGGCCCTTTCACAGTAAATAATTTCTTAGCACCTGAATTTTAAGGAACACCCATAAAATCTAGTATGTGCTGTATCAGTGCATGACTGTAATGCCAATGATATTCTCTCCCCCTCCAGCAAATCAGTTCTGTTTATCAAAACTCTGGAGTGAACTGGACCTCTCCATATGTCTCTTTGTGTTTCACAGGTAAATAAGACCAGTATAGCCTGGTCCCTGGGCTACATGCTTGCACTTTCCAACATGATCCCAGCCGAAGGGAAAATCATCAAGCTACCCATAAACAACGTTCTCTTCACTGGGCTCCTCCTGCTGTTCTCTGCTCTGACTATCATCACCCTCACGTACCTTGTCATTGCGCTGGTGCGCTTTTGTTATTGAGGTTTTTGTACTGAGTTCTTGTCTATACTGCACTGAGTTCTCGTCTGTAGGACTAGTGTCCCACTTAGGGAGGTTTTGCAAACCAGGAGAGATGCTGATATGTCAATGCAGATGTACCTGCTAAAGAAAGGTATTCATTTTAGATCCTGAAGGTCTTGAAGGTCCAGCGGTGCTAAGGTTAAAAAGAAGACACCTGATGTGAACACTAAATGTGTTAAAAACCTGTATTCAATGTCAATCTATACAAAAAAAAGGCAGTGTACAGGTCTTTTTAGTCCAGGAATGCAGTAGCAAAGTCTTGTACTGTGGATCTGAATGAAAACACTAAAGACAAAGAAAAATTTTTAGCATATATACAGTAAAAGGTATCTACTAGGTCATGTCAATGTTTTGATTGTGTATTGTATCTAATGTTCGTCTCATTCAACTGCATCATCCCTTATGTATTGTACACATATATTTCTGCATGTGCTTTTCAGCACACGTTGTCTTTGGATGAAATATGTCATAGTACTCTAAATAAATGTTATGATTGTTAATGACGGTGCAGTGAGGACTGGTGATTATGTATTTCAACTGATGATCTTGGCATTTGGCTTTTTTGCTGTTAAAGTTATTAAAATGAATTATATGGCACTTTTTATATAGACAAGCAAAGTCATCTTTATTTATATGGTGCTTTATACAATGCAGATTGTGTCATAGCAGCTAAACAGTGTTAAACAGAATAACAATGTTTCAGCAGTGTAATCAAAATTAAATTATGCTGTAAAACAGCTGTATAAAGAAAACAATTGTCAATTTTCCAGTTAAAGTCAGTTTAGCATTGATTCATTGATGTAATTGTCCAGCTCAGTTCAGTTCTCTTCCAACAGTGTTCGTGCAAAGAGAAAAAAAGTCAACAGTAGAAAGGAACCCAAACTCTACTGGTGACAAAAAAGTTTGGAAAAACTAGGCTCAGCAAAACAAATATAGGCTATTATATTATGAATATTTTCTATATAGATCTGAAAATATATTCATGTTAAACATAACATTAACATTTCTTTAAAGAAGACTTACATGATAATGTAATACATTTTCAGACAAAAGTTAGTGAGTCAAAGAAATACAAACAAATGTATACAGAGCGCATATGGACATGCCTTTGATTTTATTAGATGTAATTCAGACATAATGTTATTGAAAATTTAAAGCAAGTATCCATAAAGGTTTTTAAATGTTGTTTTATTGTTTATTGAAATATTACAGAATTACTTAAAATTCGGCAAATGTCTGGCTATTTTACAAACAAAATAAATAAATAGTTGTTCACATATTCTGCATCTTCCTCCTCTGCTGATTTGGAGGTGTTGTTGTCTTTGATCCTCGTTTTTTCATTGAGACTCCACTAGGTTTTCTTCTTCTTCCAAACAATGTTCATGTGCGATATTAGAAAGAGAGAGATAAAAGTAATAATGTACTCTAGTAACAACATTACTCAATGTACTCGCCTGGTTTCCAATCATCTCCTACTACTGTAACTCAGCATTCTACCAGAAGAGGACAGTATAATCCTAAAATACATTTTCAAGACGCATTAAATAATTTCTAGACATATGCTACTCTTTATCGATGGTGAACCAAAATGTGAAATATTTCCTTAATAATACAACCGATATAAATGATTTTCTTTGTAAAATTTTACAAAGCCCTACATTTCTTCCTCTAATTCACCAAAGTCACTGTTATTGTTAGTACTCTGAAATCATTATTTATTTATATGGAATATCTTCTTATGTTTCAGAACATTTCATCATTTTGTTACTTCTTTTTAGATGACAGTGGAGGCTATCACCAAGTTTTCACAACATTAACTGTAGCTGTAAGTTCTTCGATTGAAATGAATTACCATAGTAAATTTAATTGTCTTCTGACTGAGGATTTTGTTTACAAAAACTTAAATGAAGATAACATACAACGTTTGTGCATCAGCAATACACCGTAAACTCCAGAAGCGCCCAGCCCAGGACAATAAATCTCCTGAGTGTTTTTTTTTAAGTCTCTTCTCATGTTACACAGCACATTCCTCTCCAAACCTCCACTCTCTGCTTTCCCTTCTCAAGTCCACCATCCTCCTGCAACGTGTTGCTAGAGATCAGAGCTTTGTTCTGAGACTTTGGAAACTTTGCAATGGGAACTTAAGAATAAACCCAGGGAAAGTCACTAAACAATGTGACTTTGGATGCATCTCATGCATACACCGGCCCTTTTAAAATGAGGTTAATTTCAAGAGGGTTTACATGCAGGAATAATGCTGTGTTTGCATGGATGAGGAGCGCAGGAATGAAGATGATGTGGCGCTGATGCTGTGAGTGAACAGCCGAAACGCATTAAACTTCTAGCGGTGGTGTTTATAATGGTAAGTGTCCAATTGAGAACTTTTTATTATTATACTACTTCAGAATGATTTATCTAGAATTAGTTTTGATCATTGACTGCTTTCCTATAATTTGTATTGCACGGGATGTTCAGTGGTGAGTTATTAAAAGCATGAATGAATTCTGTCTTAACTCACAATGCTCACAAAGTTGGATAAAAGCATTGCTGTTGAAATGTATCATATGAATTCAGTGAATAATAATATTCCTCAAACAGATCAAAAGTAGTGCTCTTTGCAGGACATGGCGCTAAAGCACATTGTGTGTATAAAGATCAGACTTCTGATGTATGTATTTATACTCGCCAGGAAAGTCTTTGTCAATAATGCAAGAGCTGTACAACAACAGTGCCTAATGTTTTTCAGCATTGAGAATTCTTTGAATCATTCATCCCAGCTCCTCAGCAGACCCCGTTAAACTCCCTGACTCAGCAGACCCAAAGATCATTGCGTTCTGCCTATGAGGGTTTGGTTGCAGTTACCAAGCATTGAATTGCAATTATTTGCAAAGAAGGCCATGAAAAATGCATGTGGTCTTTATCTGCTGATCATTGAACCACTGAGATAATTCTAATGTTTTATGAGATAAAGTTATGTTTGATATAGGTCACTGCTTGAGGCATTCATGCATTCAGGACTTAGTGAACACTCTTAGATGGTAGAACATCAAGCCAGTTGTTATCGTAGAATAAACAATGATCAGGACCCCAATGTAAAGCATATGTTTCAATTTAGACTAGAGCAGAACCCTCAAGAGACACCTTTACTTTACCCCTAAAGGGTGCATATTAGTACTTCAGAGTAGTAACATGGGTTACACTTTATTTTGATAGTCCACTTTAGACATCCTACAAGTAACTTTGTAACTACATGCCGACTAATTTTCTACTAACTCTCAGACTAGACTGTTAGGGTAGGTTTAGAGTTAGTAGAATACGTTTCTAAGTTTAAAAGTTTCTCATAGTCAGTATATAGTATGTTGTGGACTCATCAAAATAAAGTGTTAGAAGTTATTAAGCAGACAGTCTACTAATCCTATTGTCTGAGAGTTGACATGTAGTTGCAAAGTTACTTACTGTTAGTAGAATGTCTAAAGCGAAATAAAGTGTTACTGTAACATATACCCTTAAGGTAGCGATGCATATTCTTATGGTACTAATATGCACCATTTAGGGGTACAAACATGTCTTTTTGAGGGTATTATTATTCAGCATTGTTACTGACAATGGTTATTACTGTTGTATAACAAACTCAGAATGGCATGACTGACCAGTCAAAAGCTTTTCAGAGAGCTTTAAATGATAAACACAGAAATATCGCATACATACAAAATAAATAAATAAATAAATACAAAAACATAGACAAAATATTTCATGTTTTCACTGCCATCCAGATGTAAAAACTGCAATTGAACCTGAGGTCCATCTGGAGGTGGGCCTGTTTTGATAAATTACCCAGGTGTTTTGAAAGCAAAAACAAATAATCATACCTCGCAAGGAGATTTGTTATTGTCTGCATAACACAACCCTTTTGCACTAAACCTATGCCAGAAAGCTGTATGTTGAAATTATTATTTTTTTCACCGTGCTAGCGATTTCCTTTTTTGAACAACCCTGGGCACCTACAAGTTGGCAAGAGCAAAAGGTTTTTATTCTGGCAAACCTTCCAAATGGTTTGTTGGCATGGAGATGGTGCTTAATTGCAGTATTGTTGATACTATGGAACTAGGATGCTAAAAGCTCCTGCAATTGTCCAGCTGCAGTCCTTGCTGTGTGGACAATACACTATTTGTAGTGCATTGTCTGGTTTATAAATGCCTACAACCTTCTGTCTTATTCATTTGTGTTCTCTAATCTTGCCTATGTGTATATCTATGATTTCTTCCAGTTTTAGAATGGGCAGATTTCTCTTGTGTTTTCAGATCAAAGGACATTCAACGATGACAAAGCTGCTTTTATATTTTAATGCACATCAAAGCTTCCAGTAATTCTAGAGGTCCTGTTTGTATGTATTTATGTTGTTGTTATTTGTGTTTGCTTATGAGAGCTTTGTAAAGCTGTTTTCACCAGATTTGCCAGATTTAGGGATTCTGAAAACCATAATGAAAATATAGGAAAATGCACCACACAGCCAATACATCACTGTCAATTTACTAAAGTCTTTTTTATAGATGAAGCATTTGCAGGTGAGGTTGAAACGTTTAGCGTTTTATTCAGTACTTATGCTGTAACATCTGCTAAATGTGACTCATCGCTGAACATCTTGAACTCACTTCTTCTAGGGAACTATGTTTGAAAATATCTGTGCCATCTGGTCTGGAGAACCAGTTTGCCAGTTACTGCCTGGCTGACTTAGTCACTCCTGAGAGAGCAGTATTTCCTACTGATAACCTTAGGTATTGCTGTTCCAGATTCCCAAGCAATAGTCAAGAACATCAGACCTACATATTTCCTTCCTTTATGTAAAATCAGCAGTTGTGCAAATTCCCTGCTGGAAAAGATGCAGTAACAATCTAAATATGTACCACTAAGTGTTCATTAAAGGAATAGTTCATCCAAAAATTATTTTATTTTTTTCTGCTGAACACAAAGGAAGATATTTTGTGAATGACTATAAGTCATATAATCATATGAGTCATATAAGTCATAATACATACCTTTGCACAATCTGACATGCACTTAAAATTGAACTGGAGATTAGGTGCTGGGCGTCCAGCCAGAGGAGAACTGGCC
>JAUMHE010000068.1:4853869-4896592 GCA_032359235.1 Enteromius mattozi | reverse complement strand
ATTCATTCAGATCTAGGATGTGTTATTTTAGTGTTCCCTTTATTTTTTGAGCAGTATATATATATATATATATATATTATTTATTTTTTTTACTCCACATTTCCCATGGTTTTCAGAAGTGGAAATTTTAATTGAATTAGGCCTATATATGTTATGTAGCTACCTGGTCTCATGGCATAAATGTACCTTGGTGCACTTTTTAGCCAGACACGAAATACAAGTACATATCACTGCAGTTTTCAAAAGAAATGAACAATAGAGGCAGTAAAACTCTGAAAGAGGCAGTAAAAATCTTTTATTCCTTTTCACACAAATTTAGAGTTTTGATTAATAAAGTGTAATTTTTTGCACAGTTACTTAAAGAATATCATGTTATGACGTAAAAACAATATTAATATGCTGAGATTTAAAAACTGATGCATTTGAACGTTAGCATCATACATCAGCTTCATATCTATGGGATTTCATAGACAGTAGGTTTGTTTGGTAGGTCACGGATTACAGGGATGCACTTGAAAGGCAAGGAGCTACTTGTTTGGATCCTGTCTAACTAGGGTTTGACAAACCAGTTCAAATCTGTGTAAAGGGAAGTTGAAATTGCATGGTTGCTTCAACAAATGCGTTTTTACAGTACATCAGTTTTGTTTACACTAACGGGCAGGTTTAGGGTCGGATTTGGTGTAGGGCATATTTCCAACATGATAGAGCATTAACTTTTAGCAACAGTCCATGGATATTTCAATTCTGAACCGCCGCAATACGTACCCATATCAACGTAATAAAAACACAGCAAGATGTACCTATATCAACATAATAAAAGTGAGCCATGGTTTAAACCTGTGATTGAAACTGTGTTGCACATAAAGTGCACAGAGGTACATATTATGTTGTGATATAAGTACTGTTGTGATATAACTTGTGAACAAATAATTTTTTGATGACACAATTTTCAAAACAGCGCTGTAAAATCGAATAGTTCACCTTACTTATATATAGTAAGTAAGCTGTACTTAGTTGTTATACTTAGGTCTTACCAAGTTACGGCAACTTTTAAGGCAAATAAGACAATTTGCTTACTGCTTTGAGTGGTGCTTACTTAAAATATTCAAGTAGCCACAAAGGAACCAATGACATTAATAAAGCAGTGAGAGGCAGCAGTGCACTAATTTGTTGCTAATGCACAACACAACAACAGAGGAAGAAGAAAAATTTCCCCATGTCTGTTATATTTCACTAGTTGAATTCACTCGTTTAACAAATTCATCTTCAATGTTGAATTTTCAATACAACTGAACATCATATATACCACATAAGAGTTTCCTAAAATGTTTTTTTTTTTTTTCTTTACTTACCATTGCAGTGATTAGCGTTCCCTTTGGTTGGACATGTAGAACTTTGTCTATATTGTATTAATTTTCTTCCTATTAATGCAGAGATGCAACATGAAATCAAAGTTATTTTGTTTCAAAGAAGAAAAATAAATAAATAAATAGGTTGCTTTTAACAGGTGACTTATCTTTTAATTAATTTATTATATAGTTATTTATTTATTTATTTTATAGTAGCATATACTTTTTGTGTGTTTATTAAAGATCTTTTACAATATTTTACACTAAATGTTTTTTATAAACCACTTGAGAAGTTTTTAATTTGGATGATATAATACTTAAATTATTGTGGTAATATGCTGAAGTCATATACTTTATCAATCAGCATGTGAATCACAACAATGGTAACAATTAAATTAAATGTATTTTTATTAATTGTATAACCATTTAATTTGCTCTTTTTGTTGTGCTACTACTGACACAAGTCAGCAAATTAAATTTGCAAATAAAAACAACAACAACTGTAAAACAAAGCAATTGCATTATTTATCCTGCTGCAATGCACTCTGGGAGTCAGTGAGTGTAGCTATACTAAGTCAGTGAGTAAACCTTAAGTATAGGATCAAGTACACTCTATTGTTCTTTTTTAGTAACTATAACTCTCGTTTAAGTAAACTATACTAACTAAGCATTTGTCATTACAACATACTGTTTCTATTTCACTTAGTTTTTTTAAGGCAATCGGTAATTTAATGCAATTAGAGGAATGGAGTAATTAGACAAATTAAAAGCATTAAGTAAATTAAAAAAATGACTCTTATATTTAAGGAATGATTACTTCAAGTTTTCCAGTAAACGTTACTTAAATTTTTTAGGGCAACCAGTTTCCTTAAGTTTTGTAAGTAAATTTAACTTAACCGGGTTTAGAGTGAGAGAAACTGAATTCATAAAGAAGCTCTGCAAGTAAGTTAAAATCACATGCTTGTTTGTGATATTCTTTTACAAAACAAGCTCAGGAAATTATATTAAAGGGTGAATAATTGAATGCTCAAATGCTTCACATTCACCTCATCTTTACTCAAATGGGTTATTTTTTAAAATAAAGTCAAACGAACTAGGCACATTTTCCTTTTGGAAATTTTCACTAATGAATGCCAATTTCTGGTCTTGAACATTATTCGGACAGGGCTCATTTTCCCTGTGGAGTTTAAGTAAATTTTTTGCTTCAAAGAACTCTGCAATTTCAATACCATCTTAAAATGGCATGACTGTATCTGGTTATGACTCGTATAACCTCTGTAAAATGATGTAGCAAATTACCTGCTGTTTTTTGGCTAACTCAGACATCCTAGGAGAAATCTAATCCAGTCAGTATAGGAATCCCTTTTATTGCTGTACTGCATTATTTATAACAACATTTCTCCTCATTTATTTTGACCTTCTCAAATACAGCAGCTCAATTTGTAGCCCTAAAACCTGAAAAACAATTAGCATCTTCAGCCATAGTTTTCCTAAGAAGCTCCTACAGGTTTTAAGAATGGCAGATTTTGATGTATGAGGTAAATAAGATCTGTCATTAAAGGGTTATTTCACCCAAAAATTAAAATTTGCCTGTTTTACTTACCTTCGAAGGTATATGTGGCAAATCCAATTGGAGTTATATAAAAAAACTGTCCTGGCCCCTCAAAATCTTTTGCATGGAGAGGTGTCAACCTGTCCTCCAACTAATGTGCCTGTATAGGTCGTTTGTACAATAGCGATGAAATACGACCCATCAGAGCGTATACTAAAATTGCGCCCCTATCGGCAAAATAACATTTGCATATTAATGTTTCGCACTATTTTATCGGCAATGTGGTTCAGGGTTGGTGTAGCTCAGTTTGTAGAGAGATGCATTATAAGATGATCATGATTTTGCACAATTTTTGTAACGGGTAGGTTTAGGGTGAGTTAGTGTGGTCTTTTGTACAAATTAAACATAGTAAAATATTTTTTAATCATCGTGAGATTGTTGTAAAAACTCTGCATTTAAACAAAACACGCATTTTGATTGGTAATCACAGTCATACGTAATTTCATGATGACAGATGCAATACAACAATGTCATTACTTTTTAGAGGGCGTGTACCTTTAAAATGTAAATATAGGTCGTAATAAGGTACTTGCACAAACGACAAATGATGGGCTCCGATAAATGAGTGTTTTAAATAAAGCGTGTCCATCCATAATAAAATGTCCCTCACACGGCTCCGGATCCATGCATTTTTGTAAGAAAAATAGTAATGTTTCATACTAAATAAATTTTTTTTTTCTCACTTCCGCTGACTGTGGCAAGAGGAAGACACTCAGGCGGATGATGTAGTACAATCAGCACCTTAATTAACTTCTTCCCTTAATTATGCATGTAATGTTGTAATTATATGATCATGTTTTATTCATTTAATGAAGTACACATCCAGACCACATGACCCTTAGGCCACATCTGGACAATCCCAATCCGTTTCAAATCATGTGTATAGATCTTTGAACCTAAGGAAGATACATTTCCTTTAAGAACTGAAGGATAAAAAACTCATTTGGGTTAATGAGTTCAAAGCAAGCTGATGTAATTTGTACTTCATGATTGAAACCTGGTTCGAATTGGTCTCAACTTGCAGAACACAAAACACACACATTCCATCCTTTTCATCGACTCGTCGCAGTTCAACGGTATCCCCTTCGGCTATACAGAACACCTTGAACTGACACTACGATACATGGAGACACTCAGCATATTATCAGATTCACTATTGTTTCATGAACCATTCTGTAGGCAGATACATCATCCATAAACAAATCGGTCTCTGGAGGGTCACAGTGATTCTGATCTCAAAAACTAAATGGCAGTAAAATAGCAAGCAGAAGAGAAAATGGGCTATTATAAACACAAGAGTATTATTCAACGGTCCTCCAATAGAACAGTATATCATTATAAATCCTTAGTATCAGACATATCTGTAATTCAAATTGGGCATATATTGTTGTTTGGAGCTAAAATGGCCAGTTAAAGCAATATAATCTTTACGTTTATAGTCTGAAGACATCAAGACTGCACATTCTGTCAAAGAAAGAAAGAAGAAAAGGAAAATTCCAATTAATGATTAATGATGAGTGATGTTATTTACTAGTCCATCTGTTATGGAATTCAGTACTTCTTCAAGGTTTAGAAAATATTTACAAATCTCAAGATTATGACAATGAAACGTTAATTTGTCAACATTAAATAAAACTGATGAATATATAAAGACTAATAACAAGACATCATAAAACATCTGAGAAATTGCACATTTAATAAAAGTGACAAAAATTATTTATGACATTCCAGTGGCACATAATGGTAAACCTCATGAACTGGCACAGGGAACAGAGTGGTTTACAGGACACAAGCCTGCAATCATATATTTTATATTATATAATCTATTTCTATGTTGAAAACTATTATCAAATTATTCAAATCGAAGAATGAGAAATGAGAAAATCTGCTTCTTAACTCAGAGTGGAGGAAAGATTTCCATGCAAGGTTTTCTCTCTGATTACATGCAAAGGACATTTCTGCTATTTTGTATTACAAACAGAATTCATTTATTATCCTCATACTTGAATAAAATTACCATTGAAACACAGAGTTATGCTAATAAACTGCATGGCTGAGGTTTGCAGTTTGCGAATTTCAATTAGAAATGTTCTTGGTTTAATCTGTTTTTAGCATCATTTAAATCCACTTCCATGTGATGCAGCATGTCGTCAAAGTGAAGGACAGAATAAAACCTCACTGAGAGGGGAAAAAGAAACAGAAGACTTGACAGGCCATTCAGAGCAAAACAGAAACAAGGCTTGTGGTTGGTTGTTGAATTCCTCATGTTCCAATCATTGATCATAGCAGTGAAAGAAAATTTAAAAACACACGGTGCAACTTTTAACAAATCTGGGCTACAGTATGTATAGCATTCCAGAGTTGTCTTCAATAAATAATTGGCTAAGATAAAGTACATATCCATCTTCTTAATAAAACATAAGCCAACACAGCATAGTTTGTCTTTACAGAAATGCAGATGAGACATAAAGGATATGCACAAAAGTATCTTTATAAAAAAAAAAACTAAAAAAAAACTGGCACTGTCCTTCTCTAAAGCAGATACAGATGCTGTTTTAAGCTCATTTGTTTAATGGCAGGATAGGAAGCACATCTAAACAGTGTTTTTTTACACATATAAATAGTTATCTTCAAATCTTCAATATTGCATTCTGTAAGGCTTATGCAGTCATAAAGGTTTCGTACTATTACTTCTCTACTGGACATTTATCAAATGCTTTCAGCCAGTTACTCAAAGACCCTACAGTTCATGAACTGGCCTTTTCTATGTTTGAAACTATTTTCTTTGTGCTACTAGCACACTAAGCGGTCACCAAACACACTAAGTTGCTTAACACAGTGGTTCCAACTTACTTAACATAGAAGTAAATGAAGACTTTCAAATTTTAGAACAACTATTTCACCCCAGTAATCAAAAATACTACAGACTTGAACATTTAAGTCTTCTCTCTGTGATGCAATTTGATAACAGCTGGCAAATTCAAACATTTCCCATTGAACAGGTAGATAATAATCAGTGGTTTTGAGGCTGTTTAGAAAAAGGAGAACATCAATACTGCAGCAGCAAAACTACATTTAACCCACACAAAAGCAGCCTATTTTTAAAATAGTATCATGTTTATCTTAAAGCTAACTTTAATTTTTTCTTCTACTTTTTTGCAGATATTTCATACTAATTTCTAACCCCCCCAAAAAAGATTATTCATAATTAAAGTAAATGAAAAATACAATGCAAAACCTTGGGCAAGACACTCACAAAGTCACACAAAATTAATATCATGTTGCTTAAGCCACAGAAATTTGTGCATTATTTTAGTTAACCAAAGCAGGTGTCAGACAGAACCAGTGTCTTGGACTTATAAATACAAATTTAAATTCTCCATTTCATTACAGATAAATAAAGTCACTGAGAACTTTGCTTTGATGATGGTAGGAACTAAAAGAACTGGCAGTTCTGTAAACTGCATTCTCTTCTACCATTCATTGCAGTCAGGCCATTCGTTTTCTGTCAGTTCGTGACACTTCATAAGGACCATGAAGAACAATCAAGTCACAAGAGTGACAACCGAGTCCAAACACAATTCAGCCATGTCACAGCTTATAATTTTCAGGATAGCTCCTGAGAATTAATCTTCAAATTAATTCTTTGCTAGCTGACCGTGACAGAGTTACTTCTAACCTGATTAAAGAATCAAGTTTTACATATAAGAACATCTGCAAACGGGCCCAAGAGATTCTTGTTGAAGATACAGCGCACCCATACTAAATATGTGGTAAATGGTTTGATGTTTTCCGAGAAGGTGTAGTTCTGATGGGGCAGAATGTAAGGCATATATGTGTTCTCTCCCTGCTCCTGGATCCACACCTCATATTTCACCTCTTTAACCTTCAGGTACTTCAGGTTCCAAGGGATCTGCCATGACACTGAGAGCTTTGCTTCATTGGTGGCCTGTACTGACGTCTGGCACTTGGGCTCTCTGACTCGACCAGGATGCACAGTGCTAGCCACCTTGGCCTTTTTCAGATTAGGCTTTTTTAGAGTTTCTCTGAGTATGTCCAGAAAAGAGGCAATGTCCACAGTAGTGTCCTGGTAAATGCGGAAAAGCCACTCTGGATTACGACAACAGAGATGCCTTGGCACATCTTTGCTGGCAAGGATACGTTCTTGTTCCTCTTTCTCAAGGTGGACGATGCCACCCTGATCCCAGGGGCGATCAGGATATGTAACAGTATTCTCTTCCAGGCTATTTCTCCATGCGACATACTGAAGGTCCATGCCAGGTAAGGAGGCCAAGGTTTTGTAGGGAGTGTACTGCTCTGGATTTATAGCATATGGGAAGAGTTCAACCACAGCGGCACCACGGGGTAAAAACATGGAGGTGATCATCTGGGCTCCGTGCATGCTGACCAACATAGTCGCCCCACTAATAATTTGGATAATGCTATCAAACGACTGCTCCTCCAAAGACACAGTGACAGTCCTCATTTGAAACTCCTGGGCTAAAGCCAGAAGTAGTTCCGCCTCATTGAGGATGAGCCTGTTAGTGGTACGTTTGAAAACTACAATGTAGTCATCGCTCTCCTCTCGCGTGATGTTAAGCCTCTCCATCAAAAATGATGCAAACTGGCGGATCTCATTACCTGAAATCAGAATGTTGGCTTTGGGTCCTTGCGGTTGCACAAAGCCATATTGGTACCATGTTGTCATCTTCGACAAGCCAACGTAGGACTTGGTGAAACACATGAGTTTGCCAAAGGTCTTCAACTGCTCCTTGAGAAGGGGTTGCTTGCTGCTGAGCAAGCGGTAGAGATCGAAGTGAGCCCCTTCACTCCAACCCTCCATGAAGACGAGCCTGGCCTCATCATCCAAGTCTGAATACTGCTGCATGGTGTAGTATATGGGCAAAAGATCATCGTGGAAAATGTGCATGAGGTTGTCTGGGTTAAAACGGTTCAGAATTAGAGTGACATCTGGCACAAACACAGGTTTCGGCATGAACTTCAGAGCCGCTGCCGGGAGCTCGAGAAAGTTAAAGTATTGAGTGTTGTGGTCTTCTACAGATGAGAGGTCCAGCAGGGCGGGCTGGAAACGCCGAGGGCCAAGGTTGGGCAGCATCACAGAGGCATTGCTGTGGAAGAATACAAACTCCTCAGCCTCCGTGCAGTAGCAGAGGTAGTCAAAGCGGCAGATGCGATCAGTGTGCATCTTGCCAGTGCAGACCATTCTGGTGCCATGCTCTTGGAGTGCTAACAGAGCACCGTGGTAGTCGATACGCACCTGTGAGAACTCCTGTGATTGGCGTGTAAGCTGTAGCTCCTCTTCCAACTGTGAGGTGTGTTCAATCAGCCGAACGTATTTCCAAAGCAAGGCTGCTACCACTGACACCAGCAGGCCATTCAGCACTGCCGGCAGGTTCATCCTACACCCAATAGCACGCATCGCAACAGGACTCCGACCACACACTCATGCTCCACCTGCAATGATCACAATCAGAATACTAAGTTAATGCATCATATACGTATGGTACAGAATAAGCACAGAGGGAAAGAGTAGGGTAGGAGTGTCTAAACTCAGTCCTGGAGGGGCACTGTTCTGCAGAGTTTAGCTCCAACTTGCCTCAACAAACCTGCCTGGAGGTTTCTAGCATGCATAGTAAGACCTTGATTAGCTCGTTCAGGTATGTTTAATTGGAGTTGGAGCTAAACTCTGTAGGACTGTAACCCTCCAGGAACAGGACTGGACACCCCTGCAGTAGGGAATCGAGAGAAATAAAAGGCACCAAGTGTTATAAACTAATTTCAAGCAATGGTGTAGCGTACGCACGTTTTACATGCATTTGTTAGGTGCACAACGTGAAAGGCCTCAAAGTCTATCTACACTGGATGCGACAAAGCAACATTAAAATGATTTGAACTTTGTGTCAGTACTTCATAAATAGAGCGAGGCATCACAGGGATTTGCCAAGATGCGCTGCTCGCGTCCAGTGTAGACACGGTGAGAGCCACGCAGATGCATGTGAACAATGAATTCTATTCACTTCTACAGTTGTTTATGTCTTAGGTGAAGCTAAACAATTAGGAACGAAATAGTGTCATGTTAATCAAACAAGAGAACAAAAAAAAAAATCACTTTTTTAGCTTTAACGCAGATTTATTGGATTTAATTTATACAGTGAAGACTATGCAGTGTTAATTGATCATTACATTTCTGTACCTGAATACTGTTAGACTTGCCTTAAATACAAAGCATTATATTTTTATATCGCAATATATCACAGAAAAACAATATCGCAGTGTGAGTTTCCCCAATATCATGCAGCCCTAGTTTCCTTAGCCCCCCTTATATGTTTTGTTTATATATTTGTTAATTTTCAATGTGTTTATTTATCTAAAGCCTCCAAATCTGACTGGCAAAAATAAATCACATTTCAAATGCAAGAATATGTATTACTATAATCATCAGTTTTTAGTTAAAGCTAAATTTAATTCATTAGCTTTCTGAGGTACAGGCCTGTACTCCCTCCCAGTACTGAGCTTTTTTTTTTTTTTTTTTTTTTAAAGAAAAACCCTTGAAATAATCTTATCCTTTTAGCTGCTGACATGCTATGGTAGCCAGCAGAGCCATAGAAACCAGAGAGTGGCTAAAGATGCCCACCTGCATTCAAACATTCACAGCATTTTACACTAAAATTCCATGTGTGTGTTCTCAGTACACCATGAAGGCAACAGCCTATAGGCTAATTCTTTAACTGTGCCTACTGGTTTGTAACAACAAACATACTGTTTATAAGAAAATCCTTGCAAAAATACATAAAGAACCTGATTCAGTAATCTAAAATAGCAACAGTTCTTTCTATTGTTCACAATGACTGAATCTAATTAAACGAGACAACATTCTCACTTTAAGGCTTTATCAGCCCTAAAAATTAAAGAGGAGGTTGGCAAAGCTTCTTGCTGTCACATCTCATGGATGAAAAATGCTAATTTTGAGGATGTGAAGGACAATCTTCCTTGTTTATTTTCATCCATAGCATTTCATGTTTTGAGATTTAAGTGGCATTAACGTCCAATCCACAAACAACAGAAACGGCAGTGTCGCCAGTTGTGCATTTAATTCCCTTCACTGCATAGACAACCCAGAGGGAAACATAAAAAGGATTTTGCCAGCTAACAAATGCCTGCAAAATGTCAGCTACGTATTGCAAATTACTGAGCAAACCCTCAGTGGCACCATCTCAGCTAACATAACTGTTTAAGTCTTTGATGTCTTTTTGAAAAATTAGGCATAAACTGAAGAATGAATGGTTATAAACCCCACAATGCTTGGACTTCCCTAGGTGCATTGCCTCATATGTTGGCAAAATTTCACATGACCTTCTAAAACAGACAGTTAGCTTCTACCAATTAATAATTTTCATATTACTTATTGATAATCAGCAATTCCTTCTATATTATCATATTTTTAAAAATATTCCCAACATTTGGCTTATACTGTATGTGATAATCAAATCAATATCGCACTCCATCTCATACATAATTTATCCGAAAACAATAATTGTAAAAAAAATAAAATCAGCAAGGAGGGTGGTGTAAAAAAAAAGAAAAAAGTTTTTAATAAAGAACTGTCACGAGTTCCAAGCAAGTCCATTTCTAAATTGAGTCTATTTTGGTTTCAGGTAACATTTACATCCGTTTTAATGTTCAGTCTGTCTCTCTCATGGGACTTAACACCCACATCGCTTCAGAGCTGTTTCGCCTACACCATTCTGCCAGTGATTATTTGAAATAACTTCACTCAGCTCAATGGCTCTGCACAAAAATCACTCAAAGACAGTATAGGCTTGATTAAACACAAACCAACAAAACAGTGTTCAGAGATATATACAGTGCTCTCATAATAAATGGTGTTTTCAGATTAACATACTAACATGCTACTCATCACAGTTTCTGCAGTATGTAGTACAGTATGCTGTGTGCAGCATATGCATTTTCTGGATTTATGGAATACCCAGGTGACCACATGTACTGTATACAACACACAGTGCATGAAATACTGCAATGCCTCCAATTTCCTAATGTGATGAATAAATTAGAAATAAAATCTGCAGTGATTTGTAATAACTATTTTGACTCATTATTTGAACAGACTGACTAACCTTACATCATTTTACACAATATTTATTTATAAATAACTATATTTATTTATTTATTAGAACGATAAATGTGAAGTCATGTGGTCACATGCATAATAGTATATCCCTTACTGTTTCACTATTTTTTGTTTTAAATAGTAAACAACCAAGTGTAGAGTGCTAAATTTGTTGTTGATTTGAATTATGCATTGCTTTGTGTTCTGTTTCATAGTTTAAGAAAATGTCCGTAAACTTAACAGATAATGTACATATAGAAAATTACACTACTTTTTCAGTTTTCAGTTTTTTGTACATTGTATGCAATATACAGCTGCTATGCTGCAGTATTCAATAAATAAAATATTCCTTATCCGTTCCACAAACATACTAATTAAAACTTACTAAAAATACTATATGACAATTTGGGAATTTGATATTCAACGCTTCATTACTCCAACAATAAATATCATCCAAACAGGCAAGTGCTTGATTCTTGTATCAGCATCTGATATTTTAAGCATAAGGTTGTGGATCAGATTTTAAGATTAGATGCAAGCTCATGTGCTTTACATGCTTGACTGCTCTGCGATCATGCTATGAGCAAAACTGACAGAGTGGGGGAAAATGTTAAACTGCTCGCATGTAATGCACTGTGATACGGATCAGATTACGGGAGGTTCATTCACTGCTACAACAGAAAAATCCAAGCTAAATCCAGACCGTTGATGCATATTAACTTTTCAGACCTCTTAACATGGGGGGATAGGGTTTAAAACTGATTTGTTTGGCGAAGCGATACACAAACGCATTAAAGAGACACAGAGGCGAGTAATATGCTAAACGGCATAAAGACTCTGGGAACGCATGGCACTAAGGAGCCTCAGTCTATCTGAGCTGTCCAGATCTAAATTGCTCTACAAGAACAAGCAGATCTCATGTCCTTGAAACCTTGTCCTTTCGGTGCATGTGAAGAAAGAGAGCAGGGGGTCGCATCATGCAAGAGAGGGTTTTTGGAGGAGCTGGGTGCATGTGTTTACGACTGTATAAGAGAATGGGAATTTGGGCCTGGCTGACAGGGCTTGCCCAGCTCCCTTGTGTACAGCTGGGCTGTTTGCTATGTGGATGATAAGCACCACAATGATGGGGGAAGGCAGCCTAGTGCTTCTAATGCATTTTAATAAGGCTCCTGGAAAGACACGGCTCTCAGTCTTTCAGTGTTTTTTTTCTGCGATGAGTCCCTTCAGGATAACCAAGGAGATTCCCTACTTGGTTCCCTGCCCATGACAGAAAACTCTCGGGCTAAAGAGACACAATCATTATGCCTCTTCAGTTCTTCTGCCTGACTGCCCATCCTTCCTGCTTCTCAATAACATCTCCTGCTACATTTTTTAATTACCTTGTGACCAAGAACTTGGGTCATTTTGTTCTAATGTCTGTGCTAATTTTTAATTTTGTTGATCTACACACACTTTTTTAGCATCCTGTGCCACAAGCATCTTTCTGTTCTGCATGTACAGCTGCTTTGCTCTGCATGCTCAGTTAACACCCTGCATCGTTTCCAAACAAAGTGTTGTGTACCGATTTAAAAGTACTAGCACACATTGCATCTTGATCAATTACTGGAAGATACCATCAAAAATGACACAGCAGTGCACCCAATAAAAATTTGTTCTCAGAAAAGTGGTTTCGTGATTTATTATGGCTGTCACTTCTGAATACTAAACTCATCCTTACCTGTGACATGTCAAGTTAGATGAAACAATTCTTTATGTACTGCTGGTGAAAAAACCTTCTATTGAGTGCATAAAAATGTCAGCGATAATAAGAAAATGTCAGAATGGAAAATAATCATTATGGAAAATTCAATGTTGAAAAAATAAATAAATAAAGTTATGTATATACAATATTATATATTGTAATCATACGATTACAATGTAAATCAGTGGCAGGCATCAGCCGTGATCCACGCATGGATAACTGGATTCAAATATTGGGTAATGATATTGCCATTATTGCATATGTATTTAGGGTGTGATTTTTCATTGTAAACGGTCAAGAGTTTTATTTATATTACTTTGTTTATACATTTATGAGCACGTAACCCAACACCTGCCCCTAAACCTACCATCCCTTAATAAAACACAAGATAAACCGGCAGATACAACTACCAACATTTTTTTATTAAAAAAGATTAATATTTCAATTCTTCCGGAGGCAAAAGGATTGATTTGTGAGAGAACGCGATCACTATCTCTTCGTCTGCCGTGACTCATCTGTGCTGCAGCTGCTGCTTTGCCCAAATTAAAAAAATGCCGCCAGGAGAATCCTTGAAATGCAACACAACTTGTTTGTAATGCTTTTATACTGCTTATGGTCATTTTTTGCAATAAACATCTGTGACTGCGCTTATATCTGTGTGTGTTTCATATTGTTCAGAATTGGGTAGGTTTAGGGTAAAGGTGGAGCTAGGTGCTACAATGAAAGTATAAATATATATAAAATGAATCCGGCTATCCGGTGCGTGGATCACAGCTCATGCCTGTCTATGACTTACATTGTAATCTTTTTTTTGTGAGGCCATCACGGAATTTTCTGTGATTCCGTGACACTAACACGGAATTTTGAGTTAAGAATCCATGGTCATTACACGGAATTCTGTGAGATCAGGCTGCGTAAATCTCAATCAGCTGTTTTTAAAATGAGCGGCAGTTGATAAACAGAGACGTAGATCACTGACGAGCTCGCCAGTGATCTACGGCTCTATGTATTAACTGCCGCTCATTTTAAAAACAGCTGATTGAGATTTACCGCTGATCAAAGAACCGGCTTTGCTCACGAAATGTGCATGAATAAATCGACGATTAAATCGCCCAGCCCTAACATACATTTTACAATACACCTAATATAGAGTGGAATGAAATTTATTTATTTATTTATTTTTTTCATTCATAACTCTTACATAATGCACAATGAAACAGCTATTATAGCAATCTAGGTCGTCATATATTTGCCTCTTATGTTCTATAAATCATCACAGGCTAGCGAAGCAGCCTCCAGAATTACATAGGTTCACCTATTGTTATTACCCTTAATAAGCTGCATGCTGATTGATATAGTAAGCACTGAAGCAGGCAAATGTCTTCAGCATCCCTCTGTTCCTCAGGGACAGATGAAGAATGGGTCTGAAAGAGCTTTTCAGTGGGGGTTACGGGAAACAATGTCACGCTGCCTCCTGGGAGAAGGACTCTACGTAACACTGCAGAGCTGGGTTGAGGACAGCAAAATGACAAAATACTGGAGCAGGCAAAGGACAGGGTAAAAATCAAAAAGCAGAAATATACATATGAATGAGTTTGCATATGGAAATTAAGGCTATAGCTATAACATTTCTATATCAACATAAACAGTCGATAAGGAAGAATGACCCAAAATACTTTTACTGATGCTTTTGATGATAACATCAACCCTTAAATGTTGTGACTGCTGGGCACAATGCAGGCAGTGAATTCAATACGAAATGCCATTCGCCATCAGACTTATTACCGAAAGTGTAAAAAGCGTGAAATAGACTAACGCTTTTTTCTTGTCTGCTGCCTTGTATGTTACAGTACAGGACATGATAGTTTCTGGCGAAGGGCTTGGGACTGTGCATGTTCTTCAGCTGCCATCACCCAATCAGTCTAATTCTTATACTTGTCTTCTTTACCTAGTTCTCACCTGGAGTCCTGCGTCAGCCTAGCAACTGCTATTCACATAAACGGAAATGTTAACTAATAGCTTTCACTGTGTACTATAGAACTCGTTAGTAATGTTAACTAAAACTTTTGAAGACAGATAAAGTTACTATATTTTTCTTTAGTTAGTATATTAAAATCACATGTACTAATAATACATTTCTATATTGATATTTGATTTATTTAAAGTTCTGATTTCATCTTGACTTTTAAACTTATCAAACTTGTTATTTTGCCATTTGTAATGAATCCTCAAAATATCCACATGACACACAAGCCTAATTCTTGACATATCTATACAACAATGTCAGGGTCAAACAGCATTTTAGATTGGGTTATGATGTCTTAGAGGATTCATGCCTGATCTATATAATTTTAAGAATGACTGGCAGGCACCCTGTCCTTGACAACAACATCCAAAAAAAAGAAAGGAAGAAAAAGACCAGTGTAACATCTGGGAAAAAAGTTTTTTTAAAAAAAAGGCCACCTTTCTCTAGCATTGTTTATATCCATTTTGTCCATAATAGTGGTGTGCATTGCATCCAGTGCTGACCCTCCAGATTTGCCCTTTGCATCTCATTTTATTTCTAACGTTATTAAAATAGCCACTCTTTTTAGTGTTCCAACAATGATGACATGATATTATTTGGCCTGATGATTCAAGCAGATGTGACTCACTTGAGTGCAAATCATTCATAGTTGCAATAAGCACTTATGTAATGTAACGGGATCTATCTATGTAGCCTATCTTTGTATAAACACTCAAACATATACATACATACATATATATATATATATATATATATATATACACACACACACACACACACACGTATACACACACACATACATATATATATATATATATATATATATATTTATATTTATATTCATATATATATATATATATAATTATCCCGTTCAACACAACAGGTAGCTATTTAATAACGCTAGTCTTGCACATGTTTAGATTATTAGATTACATTAGAGTTGTTAAATCATGACGTGAACAGTGATTTGAGATACTGTATCGAGACTTTAAATGGTTATCAGTCATCATCTAAGTCAAGAAGCATTTAGCTATTCATGACCTGGTGGGGAGAATAAAAACTTTTTGCATTGAGTTTCAGATAAGAGACAAATATTTTTACATACCACATCATATGGAAAAGCAAATGCATTACATACCTGTGGAAAAGGTGAGCCAGGACGAAGTGATGTTAATTCACTGCGGATACACTGTTTCAACAGCAGCTCCAGCAAACCATTGCCAGTGACCATTTACAACTTTCCATCGTACAAACGCAGCATATCCGAGGTTATTAAGCCAAATACACGATGTGTTCATTCACCACTGTTACTAGGAGATCGCGTGTCGGCTTAATTTTATCGCTACGTAGCGCAAATTTGAGACCGTCGCGCGTATTCAGCGAGCATTTACCCAGCTGCTGGAGAAGTCTCCACCCACAGCTATGACCGAGCTCAGACGATAAAACCTCGCGAGATCTTATCGCCGCTAATCAGTCTGACGTCTACGTTCATGTTATCGCGAGATCTTCGCAGCAAAGCACTGAAACAACACAAATAACAGCAAATTAAGGTAACTCAAGAAAACACTGTCTTACGGCATATGTATGTTCCGATTGACTTAAACTTTAAACTTTTAAATTTGCAACTATGAATATAACTTTGCATTTTTAGTATATTAGCTATAAAGTGATTTTGAATTAATACTATTAAACTCTCGGGTGTAACTGTAATTTACAGAAATTTATCAACCAGCTAATCAAAATAATAACCTGTTTTTGGTGATATAGCCTATAATAATTCATACATATCTGTCATATGAACGAAAATAACAATTGTATGACCTAGCCACTCATGTTCTTTTAATGACCTAACTGAGAAATGACTTAAGTCATGATTTAAGAGTCGTTTAAAAATATATTAATTTGTCGCTCAAAGGCTCAATAAAGGAGTTTATACATTTTAGTCGATTTTAAATGGTAACACAACACCCTCTAGAGCCCATTTGAGGGGCAACAATATATTAAAATGGGTTTAGAGAAGACCAGTAAACTAGTCTATATCTTTTAATCACTAACGTGACTTCTCAATGCCTTTGTGTATCATAATATGTTATGCGTCTATGCCATGCCTTTTAATGACCATTTATTCTGTGGTAATCCGTTTCAATAAAGAGCTCTTAAAACACCAAGAGTACCACTTGTGACCGGTAGATGGCAGTAAAGTAAGTGGAATGTGAAAATAAATTCTGAATTTAAAACATATTCCTCGCATAGCAGTATTGTACAATAAACCGTCTTCTTTTCAAGAACATAATGGTAATGCCTTGTATTCATGTGGCACTGACCCACATCACTTTCCAGTGAACTGCACTTTTATCAGTTTTATTACACCTCTGATAAGAGCCATCGCAATTCCGTGTCTCCTGGGTCAAGAACCAGGCTGTGGCTGTTCTGCAACTGTAATCATTATCTGTAACTCGATCAGATGTGTCACATCGCTGATTGCTGTTCCAAGTGCATGTTTGTTCTACAGTAGTTTCATGAATTATTTATAACTATAATGATTCCATATATAGGGACTGCTTCCTGAATGGATGTGTTCTGCTGAAATACGATGTTGCCTCAATGTCTATGTATAAACACAGTTTCATAATGTAAAAGCATTTTCATTTGTAATGAAGGCGCAGCGCATCATACATGGAGATGTAAAGATAACAGAGTGTAGGCTACTATAAAAAGCTGAAAAGATCAGTTGAATCATTTAACCCTGGATGCATTTTGGACGCAATTTGTGCATGGTTTCGTACTCCTCCAAGTGCAGTTAGGAACAAATTAACTTTCTGGCACAAAACTGTGGTTCACATAAAATAATAATAATAATAATAATAAATAAATAAAAACAACCAGAAGATGCAAGGGTTGTTTTAACTTTAGAAATAAGCGTAAAACCTAGAAAAGACAAGAAGTTCAAAACGAATTAGTATTTCTATTTCCGCACCGTTACAGTGACCACTGATTGGTCGAATACGTGTCACGTGATATTAAACCGCTTTTTTTTTTAATGAAATGGAATACATTTTACACGAAATATCGAGTTTTAATAGTCTTCCTCGGAACACACGCTGATTTATAGCTATTTTAAACGGAAAGGAGACTGATGTTGGTGAAGAAGTGAAAGCCAATGATTGCAGCAAAATTACGGTGAGAAGATTGCATGATTTTAACTAGGCTATTCATGTATTAACACTTACACTTACATGTTTGACAAAATTATTTAAATACTGGTGCCTTTTTTAAATATGATTTGTCTGAATTAAGACAAGCTGTTTGCAAAATACCATAATAGTAAACAATTCATACATTTTATCAAAGAATAATATATTTACAAAAACAACATGTTACAAATAGCCTCTCAAACAACGGTTACAACTAGAGGTTTTGATTCAAGTTCAGTCTCTTGAAATTCCAAGTCGCTATGGTTATCGCACTTTTAGCGGGCCTGACTATTTTTACTATTATCTGGGGGGAATAGAGACCCCATAATTCGCATACCGACGAAGAAATGAAAAAACGCGTTGTCTGTCTACACAAGCGCTAAAGTTACGGCCATATAGCGCCCCCTCTCGGTGGTATTTTCCAGTGCAGCTCGGTACTGTTTGACTCCTCTAATGGTTGCTTGCAGTTCACTGGTTTCAGGGCGGAGAGCGAGAAGCGCTGAGAGTCGCACTTCCACCAAGCAGCAGCCTTTACACACACTGATCAGTACTAGCCTCACACACATACACTCACTCACACACACAGGGCTGGACTCACACTCAGCCGGGCCGTACCTCCGCCGTCTTCGGATCTACAGCAGCCGGGAACGTTTAGGTGTTTTAAGTGGTTTTAATGTTCGCCGGAACGAGCGGTAAGTCAAAGCTTTGTGTGATAGTGCGTTAGAATGCTAACATGGTTAGCCGGTTAGCATCTGGTTAAGACACAATAAACGTGCGTTAAGCAGCATCCGTTAATCTAGATGGGATATGACAGCTGTATGCATGCTCTGTTGAGGCACACGATGCTGGATTGGACTTCTTCCAGTGGATCTGATCATCATGGTCTGTGTTAGGAACGGCCAGTTAGCTATTATTTATATCCTCTGTCCTCTTTCTCTCTATGGATGTATGGAGCTCATAAGGAGCTTATGGGCCAGATCAGGCCTGACATACATAGGCATATCAGGTCTGCTTTCACATAATGTGTCCATGATCGTCACCAGACATGGATGCTTTTCTCTCTTTGCACATGTGGTTTTGTTAGCATTGATGCTAGGAGACTATGTCATGATGGTGGACCACGCTAGTTTATAAAATAAGCTTGCTTAATCGCATCACAACGCGAAGCTGGATGTGGTTTTGCATGCTTGCTTCTGATGAGATTGTGTAGCTGTGGTTTGATGCTCTCAGTATTAAAGGTTGCGATCACATTACTGGTCCACTGCTGCTTGTTCTGTGTTTGCAGAATTCCTTTTGCAAGACTTTAATTTGCTGGATTCCATAAGGCTTGATGGTTTCTTGGGAGCCTTCACTTAGAGGGTTCGTTCTGCATCAGGTCTTTCATGCACAATTGCAGAGTTCAGAAGATCAAATTCAGCTCCCTTGAGTCTAGTGTTGCACTGGTGTGTGTAAGGTGTGGAACACGTTCCTTCAGCTTAGTGTACGGTAATCATGTTACACAACCTGAAAGGTAAAACTAGGCCTGTAACTGCTGGCTACTGTCTTGTTATTTGTGGTTGGAATGTGATGTTAAAATGCAAGACGTAACCGTCCCTTTGGTCTAGTGATGTAAAACAGAGAATAGTTTGAGTACTTTAACCTTACAAAGGCGACTGTACTATTTTTGACATGCAGCAAGGCCTCTAAATTATCAACAGGATCAAAGCTTTGCTGAAAAACCTGTTGTACGCTATATTTTGCATGCCGCCTTGACTCTCATTGATTGTTCATACATTCGTAGAAAGTAGAAGGCCTTTAGTGGAATTCTAAAAAAATGTCCATGTTCAGGTTGTGGTACCCGTGTCTTTTATTCTGTGAAGTCCACGTAAGATATTAAACGTAAAGGCTTTTATATTGTTAGTAATGTTTGTTTAATCAAACTTTGACTGATTATCCATATTTAATTTTTAGAAAACATTAAATGGGTTAAAAAGGTTTATTTCTTTGTATATCTCTCAATAATCATTGTAATTTAATGTTTTTAGCTCCTCACAATTAAAACTACAGAGCTTTGGTCATAAATATTAAAATATCAGCTGATTAAGATATTGTGTTTTAGTGTAATAATAAAGATCTTGGTAAAACTTTATTTTAAGGTGTTCTTGTTACTATGTAATTAATTGTACATTTTAAGTACTGAGTAATATTGTACGTACTGTATGGTTAGGATTATTATGGTTAGTAATTATGCATCATTTATTGTTATTTAAATAGTAAACACATGTAATGTGTAACAAGGACACCTTAAAATAAAGTTTCACCAAGATCTCACTTATGTAAATTACAACTAGCTAACCGAATCTTATTTTTTGGCACTATAAATAACAGCATCTGCACAAAATTGCATATTTTTGCCTCTGAATAAAACTGAGATGAGCTTGAGCATGAGCTACATATTCTAACAATATAAAATCCTGTACTTTTTTTGTACAATTCAATGGACTTTTCCATTAAAACGAATACATAGTACATTTTTGACCATTTTTTCACATGTCAGGCTTTACAGAGTTAACTCTGCCGATCTCACCTGTGTCATGAGAGAGACTGTGATATTACACAACAGTTACAGTACATTCCTGGCAATGAGCAGTCATTCACTGGCAGATTGTTGGCTGATATGCTTTGTCAAGAATTTTCCGAAAAGGTGGAGCTGTGTAATTGTGAAAGGACTGTAAATGCATGCTGATTTCACTGTTTTGGCATGAGACATTTAAGGTATGGGTTGACTGCAGCTGGGGTCATTTAAATCCATTACGACTGCGTGGTAATTGGTGGCCGGCCAGTATTAGGCATTACCGTGGGATATGATTTATTTAGGCATTGCTGTAGGCTGCTCAATAGGCTAGCTGAAATCTGAAATGCTATTTGTGTTAATCTCCCACTTTGCTTTTGTGCAACAGGGTTTGGGCCCCCTTCTTTGGAAGACATCCAGATTTCATAAATGCATACTAATATTATCCATAGAAATTGTCACCACTTCAGTGTGGGCTTTGCTAGTAATATCAGTAATAATCAGCTGTTTATGATGACAACATAATCACTAGTGCAGGGGGCCAAACAATGATACAAATCCTTGAACGATTGCTCCTCTTAAACCACAACAAGCTCTGTTTTATGAAAAGAGAAGGACATTTCTTTTAGCTGAACAAAAGTTGGTGTAGTGGCCTGTAGTGTTCATTGTTAATGAACCAAGCTATTATTTGTGTACTATGAAAGCACTGTGGAAAATTAATGGACCTTGCAGGCTAATTAATGGTTTTTGCTAAGACAAGCATGCTACTGCTACTCATACTGGGTAAGGGATCTGAATGAACCCTTAACTTTAGAAATTAATTATGTAGTTTACCAAAAAACTAAAATTCTGTAATTTAATCTCCTTGATACGTTAATAGTTTTCATTTTTGAGAGAACTTTACATTTAAAAAAGAGAATTGCACAATACATTTAGTTGCAAAAATTGCATTTAGCCCAAGAGTTGCACTATTAGCATTACAATGTCATTGAATGCCACACGTCAAGTTTAAGCATGACTAGCTGTTACGCAAGAAATTTAATAATGCATGCAAATCAATACATTAATTTGCCTTGGAACACTTTTTCCTATTGGGGTTTTTAGTACTATTCTGGTGGTAACCAGATGGAATTTATTGATACGGCCAGTGTATTAAAGAATGCATGACTGATTAAATAGAAAACTGTGAATATTGGTTATTAATGTCAGTCAGAGCTAGAATATAGGGGGAAAAAGCCAGAATCCAGAATATCATAGAAAACCTAGAATATCTCAGAAATCCATGGCATCAATTTTGAATGCAAGCACCATTCAAATTTTCTTCTGAAAATTCCAAATTCAGTGCTGTGTAATTTTGTGCATGTGTTTTAGCAACCTTGTTCATTTTATACTATATCTCTTTCTCATGCGTGATGTGATTTTTGGAGATATGGAGGATAAATAGAACGGTAGGAACATGTCATGGCAACTCTCATGGCAGTCATCTCAAGCACTGGCCTGAGGTTAATGCCACTAAAATTGAATCAGCCCTTTTAGGAGGTAGCCTCTCTTCTGGAGAACCAGCTTACTTGCCAGACTTGTGGCTTTTATTTTTTCACTAACAAGAGGAAATCAATACAAATCTATGATGGTCCATGTTAAAGGCTTGTGGCAGTGGAACCACTCTGTGGCTTGGCATGATGGGAGTACTCTTGATTTTCAGTGAAATCTGCTATTGGGCTATATAAACATGTGAATAATTTATTATTGCAGCTGGAATAAATAGTTAAAGTAGACTCTTTAAACTACAGTAAAAAAAACACTGGTTACTTTATTGCTACTACTCTCTGCAATGCTTGATTCTGATTGTTCAAACTGTTTAACCTTTATACAGTTTAACAAGCATGACTAGTAGATTTTGCATGCATAACATGTGACCCTGAACCACAAAACAAAGTCATGTAAGTAACACGGGTATATTAGTAGCAATAGCCAAAAATACATTGTATGGGTGAAAAGGATCATTTTTTCTTTTTTGCCAAAAATCCTTACACATTTTCAGGGTCGCGTTTTATTTCAGAAACGCTTTTGACTCTTTATGGGCCTAATATGTAATATTTGTCTTTATTGAAGAATCCTGAGCAGCAATATTTACAGATGAAGAAAGAGTGGTAGAACCTTTTGCAAATTTGCTAGCCCATGGGCTAAAATTGGTTAGTGTAATTGCACTGGAAAAACCATTGGGCCAAACAGAGCTTTAAGGTTTTCAATGTGACCTCAACATGCAAGATTACAAATGTTATAAAATGATAATGGTGGCTGTTATCAGTTTATGACTGTTTATGTTCTTATGACTAATTTTCTTGCTTATGTATCTCTGATTATCAGGAACCTGCCATCATGGGATTGCTGTTACCAGCCAATGTGCTGAAGTGAGCTGGATTTTTCCTCCGGTTTAAGCCCCACCCCTCCCCCAGGGGCCACTCCCCCTCCATCCCACCGGAGGACCAGCAATCATGGCGGGAATCAAGCGCGGGTACGACGGAAAGATCGCTGGACTATATGACCTGGACAAGACGCTTGGCCGTGGCCATTTCGCTGTGGTCAAACTAGCACGTCATGTCTTCACCGGCGAAAAAGTGGCAGTCAAGGTAATTGACAAGACCAAGCTCGACACGGTCGCAACCGGTCACCTGTTCCAGGAGGTCCGCTGTATGAAACTGGTCCAGCACCCCAACATCGTTCGGCTCTACGAGGTCATCGACACGCAGACCAAGCTCTACCTGATCTTGGAGCTCGGTGATGGTGGAGACATGTTTGATTACATCATGAAGCACGAGGAGGGACTGAACGAAGAGCTGGCCAAGAAATATTTTGCCCAGATCGTGCACGCCATCTCGTACTGTCACCGGTTGCATGTGGTTCACCGTGACCTGAAGCCAGAGAATGTGGTGTTCTTTGAGAAGCAGGGCCTGGTCAAGCTCACCGACTTTGGCTTCAGTAACAAGTTTCAGCCGGGAAAGAAGCTGACCACCAGCTGTGGCTCGCTGGCTTATTCTGCCCCTGAGATCCTGCTGGGAGATGAGTATGATGCACCTGCTGTGGGTAAGTGTGTTTGTAACTCTGGATAGTTACTCTGGGGTGTGTTTTCCAAAAGTGTTGTTAGCCTACTATGGTCGCAAGTTCCGTCGTTACCAGCATAGTTCATCGATACGGTGTTTCCCGAAAGTATAGTTCAAACGAAGGTTCGCAGGCAACGTCACAAACGCACGTGGTTGGAACTACAGCTTTGGACCTGTGTTTAGAAGCATAGTTTCTTGTTAGTAAGATATATGGGCTTTAATAAATATGCTCTTGGGCACAAGAAGGAAGCTAACGTGCATTACTATCTTTATCTTCCATTCTATCTAAGTATAAAATGCATTTTCATTATGTATTTTTGTGCGTCCATTCTAAACACTGTTTTTGAAAAGTGCGCATGTGCATAAATGGCTAAGGGAACCCTGGAGTGTGACGTAAGAGGGAACCCGCGATGAATCAAAGATCAAATAAAGCATAATGACAGTGAACAAAAATAGGTGCCATGTTCAATACAGCAGCTTTTTAGAGATCTCTAATCGGTTAAATAACATAAGTTATTCTCAACCACATGTGTGTGACGTCATTAACAATGGTCCGATGGTGTTGAACTAATGTGGTTGAAACAGCGGAGATGCGAACGTGTTCGGGAAACAGTCTTGACTAGCTAGTTCGTTTCCAAAACAATGCATCGTGCTATGGTGGTTAATCAGCGAGTTACGTCATTGTTTGGGAAACGCACCCCTGCTTAGTAGTTGTGACTCAAAACAAATAAATGCCTATGGCATTTATCCAATTGTGTTTTATCTCCTCAATATTATCTTAGTGTTTTGAAAAACAGTTTTAGAATTACAGTGATTTTATCGTGTGTTAAAGAGGTTGTTTGCCACATCGCTCATGATCGGTTGAGAAAACTGTCTTTGCCCCAGACTAAAAGTAAGAGTTATTATCATTACTAAAACTAAAACAATAAAAATGGATTTAATTATGTTGCCTAAAATAAACATGAACTGAAATAAAATATAGAAATCCTTAAATGAATTTACCCTAAGCTTAATATTTATCTGCATATATATATATATATACATATAATATTTATCTATTCCACCCCTGTAAGCGAGTGAATAATGTGAATCAAGGAAAGGATTTTATGTCGCTATTCAAGATTACAATTAAGGATACATTCTGGTAGCCTATCTGCAAGATACAATAGCCCTGGAATATCAGGCTAATGGTTTTGCAAGCTGTTATGCAAGCACTAGGTAAACTGTTCCAGTGTGAGCGTGACTGATCAGTGGTTTAACAGCACCACAATTTATCGATTTATCTGTCACTGTAAGGCATTGCCATGCTTCTGTCAAAAACACAGTTTAACCTCTTTATCAGAAAACATGTCAGAACAAACCTGTTAACCCTAGATACTCCAAATGCAGTTCTTCTCGTCAGTTATTAAGAAGAACTGTCATTTGAGCTTCAAGTTCTGGATCATTAGGCCATGGATTCCTGAAGTGCGTTGGCGGATTCCTTTCATCATTGTTGGTTAGCTCCCCAAGATAATGAACACAAGCGTGCAAGTTGATGCAGGCTGAGATCTAACCTTTCTAAGGCTTAGAGGTGGAAGAGGCGTTAGGCATGTCGGGGCATGCAAAGCTTCAGTCCATTGAATGGCCAATACAGAGTAACAAAGGAGAGAGCCCTGAGCATCTAGAACCATCAACTCAAGAAAAATGCCTGCTGATGTCATTGGTTTAGCATTTGATATGAAATATGCAAATCAAATAATTCCTCATTTAATGAATTACTGCATGACACCTGTACACAACTACTTAAAATCTATAATGTTAAACAAACAAAAAACACATTTGTTGGCTAGTATTTAGCCGTGTATAAGATTTTTTGCCTAAACTTTGCATTCTCGGTTATTCTGATTTTGAATGCAGAATTTATTCAATATTCACTTTTTAGTAATTAAAAAATACATAAATAATCATTTTTTTATTCAGAATAAAAATTGCTACATTAAATGTAGCAAATCTAAAAATGAATATCCATGTATTGTTGGGGTGCCTAATCGTGTAGCATTTAAAATGGTAACTAGTTTCTTATTAGCATGCATATTATTAGAATTATTCGCAATTTATTAGTAGTAATTAAGCACATATTAATGCTTTATTATACATGACCTTATTCTGCATCCCTAATCCTACCCAATACCTAAACCTGACAACTACCTTACTAACTATTAATAAGCAGCAAATTAGGAATTTATTGAGGGGAAAAGTCATAGTTAATAGTGAATAAGTGTTACCGAAAAACCTAATATCCATAGGAGAAAGTTGTGATTGCACTGAAAAGCTTTCATTTAGGCATTAGGAGTTATTCCAGCACACTTGCACAGATAGCACAGTTAAACCTTACCAGTACTGTATCTCTGTACACATTTGTATGGCAACTATCTGTCACAACACTGCAGTTGTTGAGGCATCGTCTTTAGTTAATTGTATTTCCAGTTCTTATACAGGCAGGTGGTAGGACAGTTAATCCGTTCTTTGTTTGAGCTGAGCTTCCCTGCTGGAGCCCTGATTAAACACTCTTTATTGACATTGTCAGTGTGATCAAATAGACATTGTGCTCTGATGCCGGTGGGTTTCCTGCTGAGGTGATTTCTGGTTTCACTTCCTAATCGATAATAATTTGTTCAGTGTTTGGCTGGGAAACCTGTTTAATCCCTTTTTTGTGCTCCTGGAAAGATGTATCTCTGTAAAACAAGAAACAGGCCATGCAGACAGGTGTGTTTTGGACTCTGTTCACACCAAGAACGATAACTATAAAGATGAGCATATTAGCGTCCACACCAGCAAACGATATCATCCGTTTATTGTGAGCACACATGCACCTGCCGCTTTCAATCTTCCAGATCGTTACAGCAGGATGGATTCTGATTGGCTGTCAATTTTTAGATTTTTAAAACTATATCTTTATCGTTATCTTTATAGTTGCGTGGTGTGAACGGGCCTTAACCTGTGTCCTATATGCAACACGACAAGATTCCAGCGACAAGGAATTTGGGTGTCTACACTAGACGTGACGCGACAGAATTAATCAAGTATCACAGCCAATCAGAAGCATGTGGGGGCGGGCTCTCTCTGGAAGTGCACTTTTCTCGCAAAGAAATTGATGTTTATAATCTAATTCAGAAATATTAAACCTTTTTAACATCATTAAATGTACATACTGAGTGACTGATACCATCTTTGTTATGGAACACATTTGTTGGATCGCAGTGAGTTAACTATCGTCTTTCCTTCTGAGACAAACTGTCTGCTTTCAGAATGCCTATAAATGCCACACAGTACAAAACTCATATTAGACACTTTTAACTTTGAATAAAGCACATAATCAATGGAGATTATCTGCTGTTATATAGTTTGTATGTTGTTTCAGCCGCAATGTCGCAGAAATAGGATTAATACACCAGGAGAGGGATAGCTTAAGATCTGATAGGTTTATCCTTGCGTTAAGCCAATATTGTTCTATTTACTTGAATTGCAAATGTTTGCATTTCAGCTCAACTGCAATGAAATTTTAAGTGAAACCAGGATAAATGCTGTAATTATACAGATGGTAAAATTTGGGGAAATAACCTTACATTGTGTTGTGTGTGTAGCATCTACTGCTCTGCATAAACTGCTGTTTGTTGAGCTATGTGTGGTTACACGAAAATATATGATACAGACATTAGGTGTTATGCTGGTCATTAATTCAAGTTGAACTTAGCTAATTGGTGTATTAGCATTGACAAAATACTTATGACTGGCAGTGACCTTCAGTAGTGAATTGCTCATTTTGCAGTCACTTTTAAAAAGAGAAATATGGAACATGCTCAGACTTAATGGATGCAGAGTTTTTTGCAGCAATAGAAAGGCATGCCAAGATGTCCTAACCTTGGTCTCTCCATCTTCATAAAAGGGATGAGCAGTGAGATTCATTTTCAACATAATTAGGGTTTATTTGGAAAATCAGGAAGGCGCCCAACTTGTTACATTTCGTTAGAGTCAAACATACATGGCAGCAGCTTATTTGTAATCTTGTGATATATCTTTTATGGATAGGTATATTTATTGGAACACCTTTTACACTGGTGTATCTCTCTCGTTTGTCCTTGAATCAGCTTTAGATACTTGACTATCCTAACCCATCCTTTAAGCCATCTGCTATAATACAAATGAATGAGCTTTTAAACTAATGAGAAAAAACAGGCTTGTGAAAGTTTCTGTCATTTGAAACGATGAAAGGAATTTGACTTTTCTTAGTTGATTGATAGTGAGATGCTTGATGATATCTGATTAAAAAGACTGATGAAAATGTTGGATCATACCTTGACATGTCTGTTCTTGTTTGGTTTCCTTCAGATGTCACTTTTGAACTCTTCACTTAGAGTCAAAGCTAACATATTTACACCTGAACACGTCTTTTGTCAGGGAAACCATGCAAAACAGTCATTTCCCACAGTCATTGAACACCTGTATAAGTTTTTTTTTTTATTTCAGTCATGTGAATTTATTGAAATGTAGAAACTAATTTATTTCATTTTCATTTTATTTGATTTTATATATTTTTTATTTTTAAAAATACTCTAAAATAATGATTGATTTTAAATTCAGAGGCTGTTTAATTAAAAAATGTAAAATCAACACCATATGCATTGTGTGCAAAATCTACGTTGTTTATCTGTACAGCTGTGTGTGAACAGGCCTTTACTGGATTGGCGCTAAAAATAGACTTTAATATTTGTCTAGTACCGTCTGTGTTTAGCTAGTTTTTAAATCATCAGCCTCAGAGACGGACTATGTGATTATTAGATGAGCATGCATTTATTTTTAATACGAGTTTGTGTAATCACAGGGCTTTTATGCAGGGTGTCATACCTGCCTCTGACAAACAAATCAGAGCTTCTGTCTTAAATATTGGCCCTATTTTAGATCAGATAAGATCACTGAAGTATGTGTAACAAGCAGCACATGGAAAATCGTGTCCTGGATGTTGTTAATTAAATAAGTGATGGCAAAATAGTGGCTGCTTTGCATCAACATTAAGTCCTTGTAATCTTAAATATTTATTATTTATAGCAACACTCAAATTTTCCATGTTTTTCCTTAAAGCTCTAGTGTTGACTTTGGTTCGATTTGTTGTATAATAATCTAAACACCGGAAACACTGGAAACTGAATTCCAGGACCATGAACACTGATGTCTGTAAATTCAGTCTTGACCGTGGTTGGTTGGTTGGCTTATTGGCTCCATGACAGTAGAGTTTGCAAGGCTTTTGGTTTGTTTTAAACATGACATTCCTGCATTGTTCTGCCTTGAAAATCAAACTTTATCAACAAAGCTATATCGACCAGACAGTTTTTTTCAAACTGCAAATTCCTGCAAAGCATCTGCAAGCAATGGTGCATCAGAGTTTGTTCTGGTAGTCTAGCTAAATGAGAAAAGTCTCCATTTTATACAATCAAAAGTCACACATGAACACCTTGTAGTGGTATCATGTGTGATGTTTCTTTTATAGCTGCATTTATCTAGAACCCTTTCCATTCAGTCACCGGAAACCATCACCAAAGGCAAACATGTACACACTGTGGGGAAACGCACACACACACACACACACACCTAAAGACTGATTGCTGAAGTGCAGCTTGTGTGTGTGAATGTTCTCAGCTTTCTTCCACACTTCCAGCAGAGTCCCTCAGCTCAAGTCGACAGCTCAGGTTCACCTCAGAGCGTCTCACGCCTGCTATAAATGACTTTATCTGAAGTTATCTTTCATCAGAACATCATGAAATGGCACGTATGCTATAGTTATTGCATTATTTATATATAAGATTGATGTTTAAAAAATACAATATTTAGTGAAATGTAACATAAATTAAACTAGTTTTCACTCCCGCATTATGCCACAATATCTTAAGTAAGATAAATGGAAATCTAATGTAAAAGTAATTTGGATAGCAACCATCATGACAAAGTATGTTCATACAATACCGTTTTATTTTTCTACTTGGGTAGGTAAAAAATATCAGTACTTTGTCAAAACATTTTTTTTAGTAATTTGAACTGTTGTCTGAAAGAGAGGTGGCTGCATTCGGACAATCGGCATGCACTACATGAAGAAGTGTGTAGCTTATGGTACGCTGCTTTGCGTGCGAAAAGTCAAACGCAAGTTCCTATCCTGGTGTGGTATTGATGTAAACAGTCAAAACAAATCGCTGCATTATGCCTTGACAGTGCATTAGGCTAATAGACCTGCCTGCCACTCTCTATTATATCATTAATATTAATAAAGCAACAATATTGGCTAGAAGAAAAGATAACCACTCACTGCTTTTAATTTATTTCTTCATTACTGACTGTTGGTAAACCTTGGAACATTGTTTACTTGAGTAATGTTTTAAGGCTATGTGTTCCATTGTTTTAATTTGTTTAATTAGTGAACTATTGAAAGGTTTTAGTAGTGTATATTTCTTTTGGTGTAGTATTGAAATTGTTGTTTAGAGCAACAATTTTCCTGCTGTTATTATAAGCTAATCATATATTGGTTTCAAGACGTTGATAACCAATGGAATAAATCTGACAAAAGTGAGGAGTGGATAGTGCAGTGGATCATTGCCTTGGCTGGTATGACAAAAAACTTGTCAGAAACTTCTAAGGGCATATCCACAATAAGCCAGAACTTTCTTGACATCATTTCACAAAATATACGGATTGGCTGTACACACAAAAACGCAAAGGTGTTACACCGTGTCTACACCATATGCAACAGTTGCACCGAAACAGCTAAAGTCTGTATATGCTGGATGTGACAAAGTGGCCGTTGGAAATCATTTGAAACTTATGTCAATACATCATAAATAGAATGCTGCATTAGTTTTCTTTGGGATTTTGTTTCGCCGGATCGCACCACGTTTCAGACTCCCAAAAGTTTTACGTTTTATTGTTTTTTACAGCTAAATGTGTCTCTGTGTATATGCGGCCTATAAGACAAGCTGGATCTATGTTAACATACATTAACAGACGTTTACGTAGTTGCAGAAGATTTCCCATTTCAAATCAATTCTACTATTTTGAACTTTCTATTTATCACAGAATCATGCAGCAATGTATCAGTTTCCACAAAAAATATGAAGCAACCCAACTGATTTCAGCATTGATAATATGAAGAAATTCTTCCTGAGCACCAAACCAATATATTGAACAATTTCTAAAGAATCAGCTTTGCCATCACAGGAATAAACTGCATTTCAAAATCTATGTAAGAGATGTTTTAAATTGTAAGATTTCCCAATATTACTGTTTTTGGATATAATAAATACAGCCTTGTTGCACATAAGAAACATCTTTCAGAAAAGTTTTTAAAAAATCTTACCAACTTTAAACTTTTTGAAAGGTAGTATATATTTATAAAAAGAAAGATTCCTGCTGTAACCAACTCTTACCACAGACTAATGTCAGCAGGATGTCATCTCTGACTAGCCTGTTGTCATTTTTGGGGTAGGCTAGTTAACAGTGAAGGACTCTTTTTGCATGAGTGTTAGAAGAGGAAATGATGCATACTTTCTGTCGGAGCAGCACGCTGCTCCTCTATGGGCAACTCTGAAGCTGGTTACTGGAGAGGAGAACTGGTGCGGTGAGCTCACCAGAGAAAGTTGCCAAGTGACTAATCCCCAATCACTAATTAAAGCACCAGCAAGGCACATATGCTGCCTGCACGCTTACGCGAGTCCCATCACTTCTGCTGCACTGGCACCACAACGAGGGGACGGCAGTGAGGTGTATCGTCTCCTCCCATGTCTCTTTCTTCTGTGCTGCGCAATTCTGAAGCTCTGGATTACCGAGGCAGAAAGAGAGAGCAGAACACAAATGTGAGAGATGGATGGAGCAGGCTATTAAAGGAAATGGAGGAACTATGTTTAGAGTGGCGTCTTTCTTTTCCTGATTTTGCCTGAGACAAGTGTACAATGTGAAGTCCACCCGGAGGGCCATTAATCCAGGCCGCTGGTTGCTATGGTAACACCTGCTGCCGCTGTTGAACCAGGTGTGTCCAGCACTCCTGAGGTTTTCCAGAGACATGTGCCCCCTGTTCAGATCACCCATCAGACCTGACACCAGGACAGAAGAAAAAGGCTCCAGGTGCAGGTTCACTGATGCGTCCTACTCTTTCTGGGCTCAACAAGAGTTTTATTTTTTTATTTTGTTTTATTCAGCCAGGCCCAGGTTTTTACGCATGAAATAAAAATATGAAAAATAATAATTAAACAGTTGCATACATCAATCTATAATTAAAAATAGTTTAGTTTAATAATAATTTATTTAATAAATACATTTTATATGGAAGTATGAAAATATTATCAATTGTTTTAACCATTTTACATTTCATTTTAATATATTTTACTTTATATATATATATATATATATTTATTTTTTTTCACTTGGCAAATTACTTTTTCAAATGGCATACTAGCTATTTTTATTAATGGTAAACTAATGTAATCTAATAATTCTATGAATTCTTAAAAATAATAATACTAATAATATTTTGTATTTTATTCAAAAGAAAACTATAAAAGTACTTATGACGTTATGTCTGTCTGTGCTTACTACACCTTTATATTGTTTAAGAAATAATCAAACTTTTTGCTCACAGTTATTTTATTTTATTTATTTTTTTTTATTAATAAACATTTTTGGATCATTCTTTGTCAGGGGGAAAAACAGATGTTTCACGTTTAAATTAAAGGCATAGTTCTGTAGACATTGTCATGTACTGTAGAAGATATTTTGAAGAATGCTGGTATCCAAACATTTGACGGTAGCCGTCGACTTTCATAGTTTTAGGGGAAAAAACACACAAGTAGCTACCATCAACTGTTTGCTTGCCAACATAAATTAAAAATATCTTCTTTGAGTTTATTTTGTCTATTGAATACATTCAAGTTTAGGACAACTTGATGGGGAGCTATGCCTTTAGGTTTTCTGGAACACTAGTTAGCAATCATAAACCTACATCTACATTTTATAAACAAACTTTATTTGAAAAAAAGTGATGTCATTTTAAACTCATTCATGATTACAATTGTTTTCTATGACTTTAGCGACCTTATAAACAACGTATTAGCCAACTAGATAACTGTATCATGGTGGTTGAAAGCAGCAGAAGTTGCAGTGTTCTGTGTTTTGCTGTGTTCTTTTGATGCCAGTTGTTCCCTTCATCGCTCACATCAAGACTGGTTTCCCTGATGGCCTTTTCAGATGAAATGCTTTGGTTCATCTGTTTTTTACTGAACTCTGAGGACTAGGTTAATATCAAGCAACATCAGCTGGTGTCTAGTTGCGTGAGCCGAGAACATTATTAATGTCTAAAAATAAAACTGACTGGCCTTCCCCAGTTGTTATTCTCTGTTGTCGCAGGTGTCTTTGCAGTGATTAGGCACTTCATATGTTTTGTGTGTATGTTTTTTTTGCATGCAACTTCCTTGTTCAGTAACACACACCTTCCTTCTCTGACCTTTGTTTCAGTAGGACTCTTTATTTTGTGATAGCACAGAAGGAGGGCACCGAGTGGTTAGGAGTGATGGGCCAAATGAGGGCAAAGCGCTTCTTTTACTAAAGAAGCTACTGCCCTCAAACAAGGATGTGCTACAAATGTGTATCTTTCAGTTCTTGCTGGAGCATCAGCACACAGATGCCACAAACATACAAAAACCCTTAGGCCCTTCCCTGAAACTTAAATAGTCCTCATTGTTTTGCTCCCTATGGGTTCAGGTCAGCAGTCACAGGATGTTATTAGACCACTGAATAGCTTTATCATCAGGGAGAAAAAAAACAAACTTTTTTTATTTTTATATATTTTTTAAATAAATTCTTGTTAAAAACATAATAACACATATATATGTTATGTAAGTGTCCAAATGCATTGTGTCATTGTATGCGTAACTACAATTAGTTGGGATGTGTGTTACTTACATAAGTATAGGGTAACTAACATTTAAACAAATGTTATTGAAAAGTATTATGACTTGACATTTGGTAAACTGCAATTACAGACATCTGATTTACAGTTGGACCAAATTTTTTTTAAGAACTGTTCCTAATTTTTTTCTGTTCATGACTATATATGAAATCCAGTTGGCCAGTGACTCTTATGTAATAGTACAGCACTAGTTAAGGTCTTGTGTGGATTAAGTGTTACTATTACTCCTATATCTCAGATCACATTGTATTTATTTAAGAAAATGCATGATGCTTCTAATTGTGCAAATTTTGTTCTATGCTATTAGTTGCAGTTACACGTGTGGAATGTAAACATGCAGTGTTAATATTTCAGGTATTATTTAACTTTGCATATAAATATGCATATGCAAATTTGACTTTGCATTTAATTTAGCTGTTAACAGAAATAAGACGACAAAAATGAGAAGAAACTATACTATTTATACAAAATACAATCATGATTTGATTTCATATGAATTTCTGGGAATGCTAATTCATATTTTGTTACTTGCAAGAACCATTTAACAGTATACAATGTACAGTATAGTATTTTTACTGCATGCGAAGGTACACTGTTTAAAAATAACTAACTAACAGAAAATGTACTGGTTATTTTCTGCAAGGACATTACCTGTTCATTTTACAGACATTTTTGGTAACCCTAAAACACAAAGCAATGAAATGCAAAATTCAAAATGCAGGTAAAACATCAGTAAAAAAAATAAATAAATACAGAATTTTTATTCCTAGAAGTCATTTGTTTAAAGCAGTACATTGTGCCCTATTGTACTGATTATTTCTTTATTTTATTATTTTTTTCTAAAAGTCTTACGTAGCTGTCTGTCTGCATGTCTGTGTTTTGACTTGGCCATGTGTGCAAATGCATATCAGCTTAAAAAAACACTCAGAACACCTTAACAGTATTGGCAGGCTCATTTTTAAAATGCCTTAAAGTCACACCACTCACATTGGCAGACTGTGTTGCACCTGTGTTACATAACATCAGCTCACCTGTCACGTTCAACCTGAAAGCGTGACCGTCACTCCTAAAAGCTCCCATAGCGAATCTACTGAAATGGATCTTCTACTTTAACTTTCAAATTCATTTATTTTCTTTAGACTGTAAAGCCTAACCCTTTCTTGTTATAATCAGATTTATTGTTGAGAATATTAGGGTACTGCAGTTTTCCACGTGAGCTTTTTTTTTTTTTGTCTGAATTATAGAGAGCTCTAGTTTACAGCAAACCTCAGAGGTCTAACATGCTGATTTTCACTCACATTATGCATGTATGGAGCAGTCGGGAAAGCAGCATGCAGAGACTGTGGGAGACATGAAGGATGTGCTTGAGGAATGCAGGCTTTGCTTTCACACAGATGCGGGATAGAAGAGTTTTATGCATTTTCGAAAGAAAGGATTTATCACTGAGTTTATGAAGGTGATATCATAAGTGGATGGAGAGTGAGATTGTTGGCATATTGCCTTTTGTAGGTTTTCCAGTACCTTAATATTTATAATGTAAGGAAAATAAAAAGTAAATGCAACAAAAATTAATTACTATTTAAAATAACAAGTAAATATTCAAATTCAAAGTCGTGTTTAAATTGTTAAATGTAACAATAAAATATTTTTAAACACCACATGTATTAATTTTTTTGTATGTTTTTTATTATTATTAATACATTGATTCATTCTTGTTTTTTAAGGCTTCAGCAGGGCATCAAAAGGCTTAAATAAAGCATTTGAGATTAGTTAGGGTTGGACTGTGTATGTGCACACCATGCTACCGAATCGATCTTGGATTACATTATGCTGTAAATATTTTATGTTTCGTGCAGGCGTTTCTAGCGCCAAGGTTGTATAACGGTCTAAGATGCATCCAGGCTTGAGCATTGTCCAGTCTTGAGGTTAAAATAACCCAAGTTTTGCATAATGAGCCCTGGCGTCAAGTGCGCTGTGACAAGAGCCGTGGATAGAGCTGCATGTGACGGCTTGACACCGAGTAAAGCACTCCAGTCACAGAGGGGTGTAGTGGTGATGGCATCTGTTGAAGACTTGCTACAGTTCTACTGCAGACTTCACAGACCGAGCCATTGTTTCTTTATGAGGGAACTACATTTGAAGTTCATCCACAGCTGACAGACAGAGCATCACAGATGGACTTGTTCACTAAAGCAGCCCTTTGTTTGGCCACAACCCCATTAGTCTTTGTCTAGCGCTGGAGAGAGTGTGTTTGAGGCATTGTCCTGTCGCCAAATGCATTTATATTTGAAGTACTCAGACGGTGAAATGAGTTGTTTGATTTATTTTGCTTGGATTGATCTTTTTGATGTGCCAAAGAGCTGTGAATGTCAGAGATGTTGTCTCTGAATGTCTTCGTATTGTTATGATGTCAGGATCTCAATGAGAGTTTCAGTGTCTTTGTTTGTGTACGGCTTTTGTCGCGGTTTCTTTTCTCGAATGAATTGGCAAAGGCATGATCTGTCAGTAACTTGATTGTGATTGTTATAATAGTGTGCCGAGTTCTGTGTTGAATGGCTGAAGGAAGTGATCAAGCGAATAAAGGCTTTTTCACATGATGTATGTCAACGTTTTCCAGCATGTTGAATTAGATGGAGTTAAATAAAAAATGTAGTCGAGCTACAGTTGTGCACAGGTCAAGCGTTGAAACATCAGTGATCAAATTATTACTCCCAGATCTTTCAGTGGACAAGATCTGGATTTTTTCCTAATACTTAACAGGTAAATACACATAGTTAATTATTTATTGGTTAAACTATCATTAAACATACCCATGAATAATTTTAACAACTTTCATTAAATCACATTTATAATTGACAAATAAACAGAATAAGAGCTATAAATTCACTTAAAATGAAAATTCGCTAACACTTTATTTTGATAGTTCACTTTAGGCATTCTACTAATAGTGAGTAACTTTGCAACTACATGTCAACTAGCAGTCATTAGAGGAATAGTAGACTGTCTGCTTAATGTACTGACTATGAGAAACTTTACAAGTATATGTCAACTTATTCTACTAACCTTAAACCTACCCTAACAGTCTATTCGGAGAGTTAGTAGACATGTAGTAGCAAATTAATGAGATTTAGTTGATATGCATTCTAGTTAGTAGAATGTCTTAAGTGGACTGTCAAAATAAAGTGTAACCAAAAATTATGTCATTGATAATTTGTTTTTGATTACAATTGAATATATTTTTTATTAATAATAATTGGTCATAGATTATATATAGCATGCCTGGTTCTGGTAGTTACATTGCTCAGCAGTATAAAAAGGTCCAGTGCAATCCTAGAGTTTTATTTTTATTTTATGCATTCGGCAGGTGCTTTTATCCAAAATGACTTTGCATTCAAGCTATATGTTTCATCAGTTCTTGCTTTCCCTTGGAATCAAATATGACATTGGGGTTGCTTGTAAAATGCTCTACTGTTTAAGGCATGTCATGACTTTTATTGTTTTATTTTTTATTATTGAGTTAAGAAGTTAAACACACTGTCAAAGACAAAATTAATCAGACTTTTGATTTAGTAAAGCATAGCTCACCATTATATTTCCTGGTGCTCATAATGGTCAGTGCAGTTCCTACCTTTTATCCATGTAAAGTCTCTTATTACAGATGGATTATGAAACCAGTCGAGTACATTTGATTCTCAATTTTTTCCCATGTTATTTAAAATTGGAGCATGGCATGTTCCACATACCTTTATTTGATAGCATTAATATTGTCAGAATTTACACTACACAGCTGCAGTGTGATCTTACACAGAACATTATCACCATATTTATAAACATATTTATAGATATAGTTATTCATAGCCATTGTTCTTGGTGTGAATGGGCCTCAAGTGGGTACTTCAAGACCAGGACCATTGTTCATAGTCATAAATCTGGCTGCAAAAGACTGCATTCTATATAATATTACATTCTGCCTGAACTGTATTTATTTGGAATTTAATAATCAGAACTGACAAAGCTCACACAATCTTATTGTCCATAGGTAGAGCATGCTGTGTGTTTACCCCGGTGTCAATGGTAGAGTTTAAAACACTGCAGGATATCTGACTATACAGTGAGCTCTTGCTGGGCCAGATTTGTTTCTGATCCATCTGTCTGTCAGTGGTCAAAGCAGAACCAGAAGCCTGTGGGTGTACAGGTCATTACAGCCGAACAGTCCCAGCAGGGACGGAAGCGGTCCAGAACCACTGGCATGGTGCATAACCCCGGCTGCTCTGTGCCTCAGGTGTACTGCTGCACACTCCACAGCAGATTGGAGCTCTCCGAGGGGCCATTATCAGATAAAACATCTCCCATTACCTTCTAGAATGCACCCCTGCCATCTGTGCAAGCTAGAGCAAGAAATCATGTCTCTTCCATTTTCTCAAATGTGTTGTCAATTTCATAAAATGGGCCTATTAAAGTGGTTTGCTTCTTGCCACTGCAAACTGTTGCTGTTACTGTTGCGGTGACATCTCTGGAGAGCGAAGGGCTAATGGAAGTTTTGCTTAAACTTTCTTTCTCATTTCACTTACAGCTGTACTTACAATTCCTGATTTAAGATTAGAAAGTGCAGACCGCTCATGCATTTTTTATAAAAAAAATTTTTTGGACTGCTGTTTAGTTTAGTTCCGTAGCACTTGTTAATTACGTCCCTTGTATTTTGACAGACAGGGCTCATGGGGCAGATTTTGGCTGAGACAAACAAATTTTTCTCAGTCTGTGGGCCACCCACACTGCTAAATTGATTTAATGTCTGTTAATGGGATCGGCCACTTCTCCCAAACTCTGTTGACTTTTCCGCAGTTCACCACCAACGCACAGAGTCACTTAGCATCTCACACTTTGCACATTAGTGTAGTACAATTACAGAAAAACTGTCATCAGTTCTAGAAACCACACATCTTCAAAATGGTAGCATTTTGAGAGTACTAAAATTTGCACAGAACTTCAGGGACAAATCCAGGGATATCTGTGTGCCAGCTCTTTACTGGTTTTCCCAACTGTTGCCAGTAGTGTCTAGATCATAAGCCATTGTCATAAATTTTATTTTTATTTTTTTTGGTCACATTTGGGACTGTTTTGAGATTGATGATATGAGATTATGACAATTTAAATGTTGTGGCAAACTAATCCTTCAAAGTTGTGTTCACACTTGGAACATTTAATTGAGTTTGAAACCAGTTTGTAATTCAGTTTGTCCCCATTTCTCTTATAACACTCTTGTCAATTTGAATCATTTGAGTCTTTTTGTGAAATTTTGATAGGCCTGTCATTTGGGGGAGAACTAATCCTTAAAAATTGTGTTCACACTTGTTGGTACATTTAAGTTTAAAACCAAATTCAATTTGTCTCTCTTGACAAGAACACCCTTGTCAATCTAAATCATTTGGTTCTTTTGTGAAATTGTGATTGACTTTTCATTTTTAGTTAAATCAGATTTTTTAAATTGTGTTTAAACTTGGTACATTGGATTGAGTTTTAAAACAAACTTAGTCCATACATCTTTTCTTTGGAACACTCCTTTCAGTCTGAATCTTTTTTTTTTTTCAGTTCATGTGTGAACTGATGATAGCATTTTCTTTTTGGAGTGAACTAATCCCTTATACTCACACTTTGTACATTTGATGTTTTGTTTTGTTTTTTTGCATGTGCAACCAAGTTTAGGTGACAGATTTTATTCACACTAACAAGTAAATAAATCAGTTGAAATCAGGTCTGCACCAAAACCACCTGTGAAAATGTCTCATTACCATGAGAAAAAATGAGCAGACAGTGTTTACTGAGAATCATAAATACTGAAAATGAATGCAAATAATGTGCCAGATGTTACTCTTTGACAAATTCTTGGTTGACATTGTAGGTATGTAGACCTTTGTCTTGTTTCATTCTGCCTTCCTGAGGCAATGAAGGCTCTGTGGTGTTTTTCTTTCTCTTTTTTTTCCTCTTCACTATTCTAATGAATTGAACAGTGTGTTCAAAATGCCGATGACATTTTAACCCTCTTCCCTGTAGATATCTGGAGTCTAGGAGTTATCCTCTTCATGCTGGTGTGCGGTCAGCCCCCTTTCCAAGAGGCCAATGATAGCGAGACCCTGACTATGATCATGGACTGCAAATACACTGTACCTGCCCACGTCTCCAACGCCTGCAAAGAGTAAGTTGCTGCCTTAACCTCTGCCTTGGCCCCAGTCGGATCATCTCTGGCATTTCCTGCAGCTTGAATGTCCACATTTTTTCCTCTAGGCTATTGAGACACAATGGCTTAATGGAGCCTTTCATTGGACATTCATTATCCAGAAAGCCAGACAGTAATGACATGGATGTTAATAAGCTACTTAAGGCAGAATTGGAGTGACCTTCTCAGAATCAAAATGTTTTTTGTTTTGTTTTTTCTTCTGTCTAGTTTGAAAAGTTATTATCTTCCACTGTCATAATTATATGTTGGCAGGTCATTAGTTGTCATACACATAATTGCAAATAATGATTGCGTTTTGTGCCAGTTACAGTGAAACCTCAGTAGGTCTAATGCAAGTGTTAAGCCATCAAAAATAATTGACTCTTCCCCTTGTTTGTTTAAACCAATAAGTTGTACTTACAATGTAAGTAAACCAGACCAGAGTTGATTGAGAATGTGAGATTTGCTTAATGTTACAATTTGCATGCGGTTACATTGTGCCTCTTACTCGTATTATTGCTCGTATTGGGAGAATTTACACTGCCTTTTTTTTTGGTATCTCCCAAGATGTTTAAAGTAATCTGCAACTTTCACACACTATTGCACCAACGCGTTATTGCACCAAAAATACTCTCAACATTCTTGTTGGTTTTTGTTTTTTAATTCAGCTAGAATGCATTAAATTGATCCTAAAGGACAGTAAAGACATAGAAATGCTGCAAAATATAATTTCAAAAAAATTCTGAATTTTCTATTCATCAAAGAATCCTGAAAAATCCTGAAAAAAGGATAATAATATAGCATTTTGTTTTTCGTGACCGCCAAAACAACATATAATGCTTTCTGAAGGATCATGTGACACTAAAGATTGGAGTAGTTGCTGCTGAAAATTAATCCTTGAATTCCCAGGAATTAAATACAGTTCAAAATAGAAATGAAATTTGTATAATAGTATGCATAAAGAGATCTGATGTGTCCCTAAGGTGTCATGGTACTTGTGATTGGTTTACCGGAAGTCAGAGTTTGATAGATTGTCACATACAGGCTGATCGTATTGTGTCAAACAGCATGGTTATGTAACCGATAAGCTCCAGGCGTAAGCCAGAACTAACCTTTCATTCACTCAAACCACCCCACTCCAGACGGTGTCGTTTTGCTCACACTACTAGCTGTCTCTTGCGGTTTGTCCTCAGGAACTTGCATGTCAGGCCAGTGTGTGTTTGTTTTCCAGTTCTTTGTCCGGGCTTTGTGAGCACACATGTTTAGCGTTAACATCTTTCAGAACTACTGCCAACAGCTAAAATTAGACTCTGCTTATAGCACAGCTTAAATAGAAAGTCTGTTCACAGAGAAACAGCGCAGAACACACACGCATGTTCATGTCCAGCTGGTGGACACGCTACAATCTGGTCCAAAATGCTTTGTGCGCTTTGCATGCCCTGCCACCATTTGAGCAGAAATGTATCTTGGAACATCATCTTTTGAACGATCTTGGCAGATGTATGCGTGTTGGTGTGTGTGTGTGTGTTTTCAATACATGCAAATTAGTTACGTTACAAGTACATGTTAGTTACATATTTACATAGTAATTAATTGTAATTACTTTTATATAATGGTGTGTATATATATATATTCAATAATCACATTACATTGACAGCCATAGTCTCAGCAGATTACGTTATTTGCACGTTTAATGTCTTCTGTGCCTTTATTTACAGGAATAGGGTTTCCTGATAATCAAAGTCTGTTTATAATACTTTCAAGTACCAAAACACATTTCAAACACTTCAGAAACGTCAGGATGTGTTATAATGGTGCTGCAGACTTTATCCTGTCATTATCACTTCCATAGAGAACAAGGTGGAAACTGTGCGGTGGGGTAAGGAAATGTGTTGGGTCTTGACGTCGTTTCTCTGCGGGGTGCCATTGTTAGGCTGTTAGAAGTATCACACAATGCTCAGCTGGAAATGAGATGAACAGTTTAGCACTGAAACAAAACCTGTTTAACTAGTGGTAAATATTTCAGTACATATCTTAAAGATCAACTACTCATTCTAATGCAAATGACTGTTCGAATGAAATTTAATTTTTGGTTTTGTCTTTTGTAAAGGTGACAGATTGTGACATACTACAAAGGAGTTGGTTATTTAAAGCTGCATCATCATGACTTCAGGAGAACCTAGATTAGCCAGTTTTTTGAGTGAGTAAGACATATTTCACAGCACAGCTTATAAAGAAAGTGGAAATGCACAGTGGATTCATTTAAGACAGTATTTTCCAGCCTTAAAGGGTAACTTTGATGGTTTTCAACCGGCTTTGTATTGTGAAAAGTTTACTTGCGATGTTGTAACACTATTTGAACATCTGCAAAGTTGACCTTTGATGAACAGACAAAGTAATGAATTCAATTCCTCACCCCTTCCTCACTGGGGTTCACAAAAGTCAAATTTTTGTAAAGTTCTCAATAGTTAATCCAATAATTCTGACTATTATTAGAACCAGTACTGTGTAGTCATCCAAAAATCATGTTTTCTGTAAAATCTGTAATATGGTAACCTAAATTTTCCATATTAAGCAGAATTTTGAACCATTTGTGACGATGAAATGCGATAACTAATTCTGTTTTTGCAATGGTTTCTATTTTTGTAGTATCGTGGTTGAGAGTTGTTTGGTTTTTTTAAACAGTTTTTTTTTTTTTATAGTTCTGAATCATAAGTAGGGCTGCATCAACTAATCGATAATTATCGATAATGAAATTCGTTGTCAACGAATGCCGTTATCGATTAGTTGGGCTGCTCACGTTA
>JAUMHE010000068.1:4824273-4850146 GCA_032359235.1 Enteromius mattozi | reverse complement strand
TTACATTAGTCATTTAGCAGATGCTTTTACCCAAAATTACTTACAAATGATGACAATAAAAGCAGTCAAAACTAACAAAAGAGCAATAACATGTAAGTGCTATGACAGCACAGTACATGTAGCAGGGTGTTTTTTGTCTTTGTTTGTTTTGCTTTGTTTTTATATAATTGATAAAAAGAAAACGAGTACATAGAATAAAAAGAATGGGGAGTGCTTCTCTTAGAGGATCTTTTTTTATAATCAACAAAAAGTCAGCAGAATAGAGAAAAACAAGGAAAACAACCAGTTAGCAAGCAAATAGAGAGCGCACGTGTTAGAGAGCTTTGAAAAATAAAAAAAACGATAATATTGAATTACAATAGAGAGTGCTAGAGTTAAAGGGTCAAAAAAGATTGAAAGAAAATTGTTGGATTTGATTTTTTTTCTTTATCCAAATTTTATTTTTTGGCATTCTGATTTAGTTTAATTAGCAAATTAGTGGCCTCTTTCTTTCATGCTATGTTGACAGCATTTTATCATTTCATATTTCAGTGTTTTTCACATTAGATTTGATTTACTCATCATTTTAACTTGCAGCTTGTCAGAGTCTCTCTGATTTCCATTTTAAGCTCTTTTGTCTGGATTTGGTTTTTTTCTTCAGGGCTTTTCAGACCGGGTATTTTAAGGCGACCGTGTCAAGCAGATTAATTTAGTCACTGCCTGCTTGCATAATATTCTCACTCTCGTTAAACAACTACCCCTGTTTTCACACATTTGATTTGCATTTAAAATTCAAGCTGTTGAGCTGAGAGACAGTTCTTCACCTTATCAACAGCAAACTACTCAAAACTCTAGCTTTTGTGGAATTTCATGCTGATAAGAACATTTTAAGTAGTTAAATGACCTTCTCAGAGAGGTTAGCAACTAGATGTAATTGTCATATCCAGATTGCGGCAAGAGCAGGAATCCTCACAGAGAAGGAATATAACTCTTTTAGATAAAGCCCTGAAGCCATTTCTTTAAGCAGAAGCTGTGTTCAGCTGTGGAGTGCAGAAATGGAAACTTCTACTGAATATTTCATAGACAAACGACGTGTTAAAAACGACGACGGACTGAAAGTAAATAGTTGGCTATGAATCTAAGTGGCGTTTTTTTTTCCAGTGACAGATTCTGTTTGGAGGAGGTAGATTTTTTCATCTTTTGCCATAAGGAATCAGGAATGTGAGTGGAAAACCTAACAGATTGGCATTGGACAACAGCGTTTCCTGCATGTGTGCAAAAACAACATACACATTGACCAGTGTAGTCAAATTCATGAAGAAACTGTGCATCTTTTTAGTGAATCAAAAACAAACCTCATGACCAGGGATTCACAAACAAACAACTCCCAGTTCCCATTGACCCAGTTATTTTTAATATATCTAAAATAAACAATGTGACCAGTGTCATCCGATACAAATGACTCTTGTGATCCAGTGGTTTTCACAATCAGAATCAAAAATCAAAAACATGCAGTGTAACAGTATCATTTGATTCACAAAAAAAAGATTCTCAGGAGATTTTCAGTAGCATATTAGTAAACTCAAGCATCCTTTTCTCGATGACCGGAATACTGAGACGTCATTTAATCATTTAAACCTTTGAGATATCAGGGTTGCCCTGACAAGCTGTGTGCAAAAACAACATACAAATTGACCAGTGTAATCAAATTCATGAAGAAATGTCTCTTATGAGATGGTATTTTTTTAGTAAAACTGACCTCATGGCCAGTGTTAATGATTTGCTTAAAAAGATGATTTGCAAGTTTGAATCGCACAAATCCTTCAAATATGTTCCATTCAAAGCAGATAGTGAATTAGCATCTTACACTAAAGGGTTGTGGTGGTGAGGACATTTCCCCACCGGTTAATCTGTGTGTAACAACACCGGTAATACTGGTATCACTGGGTTGCCTCTTTTTTAAATAGCTTGTAAAAGCATTGTGAGCATTTTATTTTTACTTTCGAACTAGCGTCAGTTTGGCATCAATTCAAGAAACAACTAAATACAACTATTACTTAGTCTAAATATAAATCATAAAACACTGTTCTATAGGCTATGCCTAATATAAAATAACAAATAACTTACAGAAAGTTTAAATAGTCTAGGTATTCAAATCTTAAAATCTACAAACACTGTGGAACCAAATAAGAAACGGATATACCGGAATACAGAGACATCATTTAATCCGAACACTTTAGATGTCAAATGCAGTGCATAGTTTGTTCTTTTGGCCTTTTTAATGTTGACATTGAAAGGTTACATCTGGACCCCATTACTTTGTCCCACAGCCTTTGATAATTACACTCTTTTTACGTTACCCTAATGACAGCTGTTGTTGCCAGAATGCCCAATGACTAGTTATTTTTGAGACCCTGGAGAGGAAATGTCATCCTGACAACTTGCAGTCTTGTCCCCTATCATATTGTGACGGGGAGAAATTGTGGCTTTAATCACTTCGGTTCTGTTCTAAAAGCGTCCTGTTGTTCCGAATCCCATTTTTGGCACTGTAATGGAAATTTCAGATGTAATGTCTGTTGATAAGACCCCGGCAGCATATTCAAGGGGAGACAAACAGGCAGATTCTCATATCTATTCTCTCTCTGCCTTAACAAATTTCTTGCGTGCAGATAATGACTAGAGCAGGCTGGGCTGCTTCTGCAGCTCAGCGGTGATGATTTTCAGACTGCCGCTGTAAGCCCGCTGAATCTCCCCGGCTCTTTCATGGTGGTTGGGCTGTAATTTTGCCACGTACGTGTGCTGAATGCTGATGCACCCCGGTCGAACTTTGCCTCAGCGGCTGCTCACAACAGCAGCAACTCAAGTCATTTTCAGTCAGCTAATACTAGTGTTATTGGCTTCTCTTCAGCTAATGATAGAAAGGCCCTCTGTGGCAGCTACATCTCAAGCATATTGCACTCCTTGTTTGCTTTTTAATATGAGTAAAATTTTCGAGGGGAAAAATGTTCAGCACAAAGACGCTTTTGAATCAGAATAATAAATCTCTATGACGCTATTCACATGAGGCGCGATCATTTGTGGTGTGAAAAAGTGAGGATTTAGTAAAACTTTATCTTAATTTAAAGCTATATTTTGACCAAATACAAGATACATATTTGAAGAAAAAAAATCATTTCTGGTTGGCGCCACCTAGTGTACTGGCGTAAATTAGCAGAAGTCGATTATTTGTTTCGCGCTCAGAGTGAGAGCATTGCCCTCAGTGTAAAACAGCCTTAAAGGGTTACTTCACCACAAAATGAAAGTGTTGTCATTAATCACTTACCCTCACGTCATTCCAAACCCATAAAAGATTTATACGTCTTCTGAGCACAATTTAAGATATTTTGGATGAAAACCGTTAGGCTTTTGACTTACAGTTAAATGGCAGTCAATGGGACAGTCACAAGCCTCCAGGTTTTCATCCAAAGTATTTTAAATTGTGTTCCTAAGACGAACAAAGCTTTTAGATGTTTGGAACAACCGGGTATTAATGATGACATTTTCATTTTAGGGTGGAGTAACCCTAGCATCTAGTGTTACATGAAATAGTATTTTGACCAATGAAACATGAGAACTTAATAATAATCGGAATATAATTGCACATTTACCCCCAGATACATATTAGACTGAACTAACTTCTGATCCTTCACATAAAACCTTGCCGCATCCTCATCTTCTCTTTCTGTTCTTTACAGCCTGATAAACCGAATGCTACAAAGGGATCCGAAGAGGCGAGCATCACTGGAGGAGATCGAGAGCCACGCATGGCTTCAAGGTGTGGACCCATCTCCAGCCACCAAATACAACACCCCACTGGTCTCTCACAAGAATCTGTCTGAAGAGGAACACAACAGCATCATCCAACGCATGGTGCTGGGAGACATCGCAGACAGAGAAGCCATCATCGAGTAAGGCTTGTTGTAGGCTTGTGATAAAAATGTTAAGAAGCTGGGATATCCTCAGGCTAATGGACAGCATTTCCCACAGAAGAGATACCTCTCTGTCATTCTTTGATTTTCCTTAAGCAGGACTGTCTTGAAATGAAAGACTACTTTAGAAAGGGCCTCAAGGTTTGTGTAATCAGCTTTAAGATTTTGGTGTAAAGTGTGTCAGAGCTCTTTACTTGAAGTTGAGTCAGCTGGACAGGGGATAGGTAGCTTTAGATATAGAGTGTTCAATCCAGTTTCTGTCAAGTTATACATCAGCTTACATCTTAGGCCCAAAAAGTATGCAAGTAAGCACACAATCAAAAATTTCCAAAATCCAAATGCAATTCATTCTGTAACACAAGTTGTCATGAATTTTTAGCATTTTAATGTTGCGACAAAGAGCATTATAACATAGTTACCTGAACTGTTATTTTGAGGTCAACTACAGTAATAATGGAGCAAGAGTTTGAAAAGAATCTTACCATTATCTTATTCATAACTAGTTGACTAGCTCATAACTTTTTAATGAGCTGTTTAAAGTGTAATTGATTAAATTAAGCAGTTACTTAAATTATCTTTAAATCCAATGAAACATTACTGCTTAATAATGAAATTATTATCAGTATTATCATTATATTACTATTATCATTTATCATATCAAGCCTAAACAGTCAGTGATGCACCAAGATTTTGGCAACTGCAGTAGTTTTAGAGGGCAGAAATCATTAACCAAAACAGTGGCTTTTTAATAGTGCATCTCTGATGGTGCGTTGTGACTGTCAGCTTCATAAAAGTTTCATAAAAATAGCCTGGATAAGCTAAAACAGGTAAAGGTTATCAGCTATGTAGATATAATTTACTGTGACCAAAAAAGATACTGGAGAAGCAATTGTCTCATTGCTGAATAACTGGTTTAATTTATCACCTGAAAACACAACATTTTCATGTTATTTTCAGTTTTTAGCTAATTTAAATTATTTGTTTCTTTAAAAAATATGTATATTTCTGTACACCACAAAATTGATAATGTTAATCGCAATCTTTATGAAATCCTAAAATGAATAACCATGTTTTTCTCTCTTAAAAATAAAGGTGCTTAAAAGGTTCTTCAGAACGATGCCATAGAAGAACCATTTTTGTTTCTTTAAAGAACCATTGAGTCAAAGGTTCTTTAAAGAACCATATCTTTCTTACCTTTTTATAATCTGAAGAACCTTCTTTCGCCGCAAAGAACATATTGTGAAACAGAAAGGTTCTTCAGATGTTAAAGGTTTTTTTTATGAAACCATTTAGACAAAAAGGTTCTTCTGTGGCATGGTGAAGCATCTTTTTATTTTACTGTTGTGTCCATCTAGGCTCTTGTAAGACAGAATGGTTTTATTAGTAGTAGGTTACCATTTTTCAAAAGTGTTAAAAATAAGTTCATCTCACTGTCAATGGAGCATGAAACGAACAGTGCAGAAGACTCCTGCTGTACAGTCTTGTAGAAAGATGCATGCTGGGTGATGGTTCAAAGCACCCATCAGTCTTTTCTTTGTCTTTGATCCCACCCCGCAGCAGCTGGGGAACCCCACTATGAGAAACTGTAGTCAATCCACCTTAAAGGAACCCTCAATATGTTTTAAAGAAGTCATTCTTCCTTTTCTACAATTTTCCTCTTTCTCACACACACACACACACACAATATAAGTTAACCCGAAAATCACAACCGATGTGTTGCTATTTATGATATTTGCTCATTGCCTTTGAAAATAAGAGCTGAACTGAGCCATGAACTCAGGCCATGACGTGGATTTGAGCCTCGCCAAAATATTGTCTCTACGTGATTTGAACTAATTTGTTCAACTGTTAATATGTAATCCCCGAAGAAGCAGTATAATCACTGCTAACATGCCCAGACTCACCAGCTTGAAAAGTTGGATGAAGAATGTCCCATTTGTACTGGGACAGTGTGTTATCTGGGATTCGTCATAGTTATTTTAGTCTCAGGTGTTTGAAATTTGGGCCACAATACAAGAACTTTTGAACTGGTAGAAGGCACTTGGGTATCTAGTTGTTAGAGCCCTAGAGTTTCACCAGTTATTGGCATGTCAAATTGCATTGCCTAAACTGGTGTTTTTCTCTCAAACACTATCTGTATCTCCTTCTCACTTGTCCATTCTCTTTGCTCTTCCTCCAGAGCCCTGGAGACAAACAAGTACAACCACATCACTGCTACATACTTCTTGTTGGCTGAACGGATCCTGAGGGAAAAGCAGGAGAAAGAGGTGCAACCTCGTTCTTCCAGCCCCAGTAACATCAAGGCCCACTTCAGGTACCTCATGGGAGTTGCTGTATCTTAACTGTCGTCTGTCATTTATTCATTTGTGTTTTGTCAAGCGAATGCTACTTTTAGTTTTTTACAACGTGAAAACTTGGTATTTGAAACCTTTTTGTGATATGTACCCATTCCCAATTACAACCAGTTGGTTTTTGCCATATGCCACATTATAACAAGAGAGCAAGAATTAAAATAGTTTGGGGGAGGAAAGGAGTGTGACTTCCTTTATTGTAGAATACCATGGTCACCCTGTGGAACGCCTTTGGTTCCCTTTTCTTTTTGCTTGGATTTATATTTCTAGAAAGGTCAGACAGTGGATCCCTGAGGTTTTCATACTAGTGAAATTTTAGGAATTTCTTACTGCAAGTGCTATCACAACACAGACATGGTAACAAAACAAATGGAATTAAAAACCCAATTACTTGAAGATTTCTACGTTCATGCCAACTAGTAACAAAGTTGAACTGGTACCAAAGTCCACCAGTGGAGAAACAATGTGATTAACATTCCTTTCCAATTTGTACTTGGCTCCTGCCATAGTATGTTTGATAGCAGTACTCTTATTGTTAAAAAACAAACCACTTTAAATCTGTCAGCCATGCTATGGTGTACATAGGCAGGCTATCTGCAGGTTTGTTGTCTCTCAGAAGGTGTCTGCATGCAGTAAGGGACAGGATTCCCTATAAGAGGTTGTGAGAGGTCAGCTCTGCTGGATGTCAGAATCCATGTCTGTTCTCCATGCTGTGTGTGGACAGTGAGCACATCCTCTGAGCACCGCACCGGGTGACAAATGTGTTTAAAAGATGAGGCTGAAATTGGTTTGGACTGACCTAGAAAACCAGTGAGGCTGCGGATGCTTTTTGAAAGGAGCAGGGAGTGGAAGAAATGAGAGGATGTGGTGGGAAAGAGAAGTAGGAGAGGAAGATGTTGGGAGGGGAAGAGTCTTCAGGATGCAGCAGGGATCATGAGAGGGTAACACATGCTTTTTTGGGGGGAATCAACATGTATAACCTGAATGGAAAAGCAAACTGAGCCTCCCAGATTCTTCCCAGAGTCATGTAATTCGACCTTGGCTATAGGTAACCCATATCACGATTGCAGTGTTTTCGTTAATCAGTGTGCCCTTCATAGACAGAAAGAGAGTTCATATTCTGTATGTACTCAGAATTGTAATTCCTGATCGTAGTGGAGAATATAGCAGTAGAGTATAAATTCTGACTAGAATGTTATTTTGACATGTGAGGTTGACTCTTGATATTATGCAGAAGCTTCCACATGTGTAGACTGACAGCAGCATTTGCAAGAACCTTATTAGGTCATTGCAGTAATTCTGTAATTCTTTTTTTCAATGATGAACAGATATGAGAGTGTTTACAATCCATTCTCATTAGGCCTGTAAACACAGCTAGTCAGATTTTGAAGTCCATTTCATTATATCCTAGAAACAGTTAATGCAACAAAACAAGCTATGCAAAAACTGACTTTGTAGGCAATATTTTACCAAGGTTGTTACAAATTTTGCCTTGTATCCTTGTTAACAGATTTTCTTCATAGTTCTATCTTAGCAGAAGTGTGATTAAGCTTTTGCTCATCCTTACAATTCATTTGCTGCATTTGTTTGCATTGTTTAAAGAGTGTTTATGTGGTTATGACAACCAGAGAGAATGTGCTGGAACTATGTTTCACTGATTTACTGTTTCAAAAACCTTAGCAGAGTATATCCATAGCAACTTGCCTGAAAGTAAATAAAATAAAAAATAAAAAAAAATAAAAGTGACTTGAAAGTGCACAAACTCTGCTGTGCAAATGATACCCCAGCAGAAAGATAAAACATAAGAAAAGACAATAAAATCAAGTTACAGTAAGAATTCAGAGTTATCTTGTAAATCACCATGTTCCTTGTTTGAGTGCTTGGCACAAGAAGGAAGTCTGGCTTTTGTCAAGGACTGTCATTAACATTTGGGTTGTTTTCCTAAAGCAATCTCCAGAGCTTCTCTTTTTCAAAAGTTGTTTTTGGCAATGTCCACCTTTACTGAATATCATCCTGCTTAAGTTACAACCTTATGCTGTTTTTGTACTCTTTTTAAATGCAAGGTTATTTATATCGAGGACCGTGTCCCTTTTTTTTTTTTTTTTTTTGCAGGCAGTCATGGCCAACCAAAATCGACATGCATCAGGACATCGAGGACAGCTTAGCTTCTTCGTCCATCTCTCATGCTGGGGGTCCACAGTCTCCTGCTCGCAGTACAGAGAATCTGCTAAACGGTCACCGCAGTAAAGGTCTTCTGGAAGTGAGCCGTAGAGAAGAGATTAGCGAAGCCTCCAGCAGCTCTACTGCACTTTCTGCTCTGTCCCCAAACCCACTAAAACCTGGGGTCATTGCCCCCCTTGCATCCACTTCAGCCAAGCAACGAACCTGCCTCTTTCGGGTGGAAGAAGATGAGGAGGAGGAAGAAGAACAGGAGCCTTCACCATTGCCCACTCAGGTGGTCCTGCGCCGTAAACCGCTCTCTATCACCAACCGTCTTACGTCTCGAAAAAGCGCCCCAGTGCTCAATCAGATCTTCGAGGAGGAAGGTGAATCAGATGATGACTTTGACATGGACGAGAGTCTTCCGCCCAAGCTCAGCCGGTTGAAGATGAACATGACATCTCCTGGTACGGCTCAGAAGCGCTACCACCGGCGCAAAAGTCAGGGCCGCGGTTCAAGCTGCTCTAGCTCCGAGACCAGCGATGATGATTCAGAGAGCCATCGCAGAAGACTAGACAAAGACACAGGGTTCACCTACAGCTGGAACCGCAGGGACAGTAGTGAGGGTCCACCTGGAAACTCTGGGGGGAATGGGGGTGGTAGTAGCGGAGGACAAAGCAAGCCACCTGGGGAAGGCAACTCAGGACCAGACAAGGGCAGCCCTCCAGGAGGAGGGAATGGTGGTAGTACAGGAGGGGGCAGTGGAGGTGGTGGGAGTACAAAAGGACAGGGAGGCCCTTCCAGCTGTTCCCGTAGCAGCAGTAACAACAACAACACTTCATCTGGCTCGACGCGTAGTGCAGCTCGGAGTGCGGGGGAATTGGTAGAGAGTCTGAAACTCATGAGTCTATGCTTGAGTTCCCAGTTTCAGCATCGCAGCTCTGGAGGAGGTGGTGGTGGACGGTTTATCCTAGATCCTCAGAGCCTGTCCAGCGTTAAAGTCCAAGAGAAGTCCTCCTGGAAGATGTGCATTGGCTCCAACAACAGTCTAGACAAAGTGATCAACCCTGCCTTGAATGGCGGTGTTGGGGCGATGGAGCATTATCAAGACCAAACGGCAGTCATGTTAAATGAACTTGGCCTGGTCAAGGAGAACAACCTGAACTTGAAAAATAATGTTCTCCAGCTACCTCTGTGTGAAAAGACCATCTCCGTGAACATCCAGCGAAGCCCCAGAGATGGGCTACTCTGTGCCTCAGCCCAAGCCAGCTGCTGTCAGGTCATATGATGGCACGGCTCATGGCTGGTTCTCAGAGTGGATTGTTCCTATTGCCACATTTGTAGCATATAATGACTTGAGTTTTCCACCAGTAGCTGTACATGACCTCTCTTGATCCCGACTTGACCTTTAAACCTGCCTTCTATGTCGTCTTAATCATTCTCACAACCTATTAAGTTCTTCTCTTGGACCCATTGGTTTTTAATGAAGTGCACGCTGCTATCCTTTTCTTTTTGTGTCTTTATTTGTTTTGCCCAATTAGACTTCAATATTTGTTTTCCGAGTCCTGTTCATTTAGCTTTTTTAGCCCTTGAAATGAAAAGCTCTTAATATGAATTCCATGTTTCAGACACCACCCAATCAGTCAAGAGTTGTGGAAACTGTATGTATAAATAAATGACCTTTAATAAAGTGAGATTTAAATTAAGACCAACAGTATGATAGAACAGAACATGGCAATTCATAAAAGCAAGCACTTAAAGAAACTCAACCACAACTGGTTTTGTAAATTTTAGCCCTGATATGATTGTAATGAGATGGTAATACAGTAAAAGCAATAGTGAAAGTTAAGAACAAACCCTTTTTTTAAATTCATAGTGCTGTCTGATGAGTCTTAAACTGAATGACCATTTTGCACACTTTTTTTTTAAAGTGCTATTGTATGTTTTAATGTCACCATTTAGAAATTTTAAGATATAAACTTTTGAGGTTAATGACAATCAGTTGCAATAACAAGGGATATTTTTAATCAATAATTTCCAAAAGGGGGCTATAGATAACCCAGATTTTTAAAAGTGTTTTATTTGAATAACATTAAAACACATTCACAATGTTCTTGATTCACATCACACCAAATCACTTTTGTGGTATATTTCAGTAAACATTTGGGATTTAAGTGCAATTTATACATGTTGTTCAATTTCATAATTCCATCTGTGGCATGCCCTCAAAGTAATAATGTTTTGCCAAATTTGCTAACCAGACAGCACTGTGGATACACCCACACATTATTGTGTTCGTCCTAGTTTTTGATCAAATTTTAAAATTAGAATTGCACTACAGAATAAGTCTACAATTAGGATACTCTGAATACCATACAAATCACAACGGGGGTAATTAGCCTTTACAATGCTATTTCTGCCAGAGCAAAATCAAACCCACAGACAGCGAGAGTGTCCAGTTTGTGTACTACAGAATACTGTTGAGTCAATAGAGTTTTTTTTTTTTTTTTAATCATTAAGGACTCTTCTTTGGCATAATAAATAATTTTCGATTCCAGCCCATAATCTCTATCTCAACCCTGTTGTTCTTGTACCATTCAGCTTTGAGTTACTGTATATACCAGTCTCATAATCGACTGGCCTTAGGGGATGTTTATAAGTATGTACATATATTTTTTTAAAAGTTTATTTTTTTGAAAGAACTGCTGTTTTAAAATGCTGCTTTGGATGTGAGCCTTTAACTGGCTTATAGTTGGGATAAAATGGGGCTTTTTTGTCACCTGGCCACTTGATAATATAAATAAATGCATGGTATGCCTTCTATTCAGTGGATGGCCACTCTTTCAGGAAATATGGCTTCAAGAGTTGGCCGTTGGGTGACCATCGACTGGTATAGAAATAAGTCAAAGCTCTACAGGACTGTAAGTGTGAAAGAATCGGTTGCAAGATTTAAAGGGCATTTGCAATAAGCTAAGCTATAAGTTGCAGCTATGTGTAAATATAATTTTGTTTTGTTTTTATATTTCAGACCTGTACATCCTTCAAATGGCTCACTTGACCCAAATTATCTTAAGTATTTCTGTTTGTTTTGTCTTTTTGTTTTTAAAAATAAAGTCTGTAAATATTGGTGTAAATATGGTGCTCTACACTTAGAAATGCAGTGTTGGACTTCTTGTTCATAGCTGTAATATAGCCTTATTAGATATGAGTGTCAAAAACAGAGCAAGGGAGGTTGAAAAGAAAACAGTGCTATATGCATAATGTCAGTCTCTGACTTTGTCCTACCCTAATGTAAACAGCTAAACGACATGTGCATGTGTTGTGCGTTTGACATTATCGATCCACGTTCATTCAGAGGAAAAGAACCACCACAAAATGTTACAGGACCAAACCATGTACTGACGTAAAAAAAAAAAAGTAAAAAAAGAGAAAAACAACTTTGAAAAAGCAAAATGAATAAATGTTCTGTTGCTGAAACTTGTCTTTAAAAGTTACATGTAGCTATGGTGATGTCCAGAATTAAATGTGAAATATGTTGTCTTTAAACCTGGACTTCGTTTGTCCTTTTTTGTGTGGGATCCCTCCTTTTTTTCCTCATCGAATAGCTTGTTATGGGAGTAAAAATGATAATATTTCACCTTAAAGTTGTTCATCCGTGCGCTTTCTGTACAATACAAGAGGTCCTGGTTCAGAGTTTCGCTGGACACAATGTGGAAAGAAGTTAAACTTGACAAAGTATCGCTGCCCACAAGCCCCTGCTGCTGAAAGGTATTTGCTCCTAATTTACTGCCCGCTTTTGCTGCCAAGGTGTCTCCAATAACCAAAAGCTTTTCAGGGGTGTCTCAAGTGCACGCTTCTCATCCAAGTGCATGTCCAGCATCAGCTTAATGGTCTTGTTGTCAGTAGAGCACCTTGCAAGCACACAGACACGTTCTGCATATTGTCCGTGTCATGCTTGGCCAGTGGAAACTGCTGAGACTGCTTCACTGTCAGAAAGTGTGACAAGCTGTTCCTTAATTAGAATGAGTTGTAAGCTGGCTAGTCACACTGCCCTCGGTCCTCAGCTTCAGGAAATATCAAGTGTGAAGACACAGAGAGTTGTTTGTTTGGCTCCTAAGGCCTTAGTCTTTTTAAAAACAACTTTAAATAGTCCTTATATCAAGAGAAGATGATAAATGACTGCTTATATGCATTCAATAGAGTCTTAATACTACTTAATCAGAAATTTAAAGGGATAGTTCACCCTAAAATGAAAATGCTGACATTAATTACCCTCATGTTGATATTTTGATGGAATCTGAGAGCTCTGACCCTCCATAGACAGTAATAATATTACCACGATCAATGCACAGAAACATAGCAAGGACGTTTTTGTGCGTTGATCTTGGCAGTATCATTGCTGTATGGGTCTCAGATTCCAAAAATATCTTAATTTGTGTTTTGAAGATGAAAGGAAGGAAAGCAAGGAAATAAAACTGGCATGTTTTAATTTATTCTAAATATCTAACTTATGCACACAAACAACAGCTGTTAAACATAAACCTGTTTTCTGAATGGCCTTCTGCTTAACCAGAATGTGGACCTCAATCACAAAATGATGAAAGAATGAAAACATGGTTACTGAATCACTGATATTTTAAAGTCTGAAGAGGAAAGTACCTGTTTATTTGGGTGCCCTTGCTATATCTCAGTGTTTTGGGTAATGCAGCTTCTTTTTTTCATGGCTTTTATCAGTTTATGGCTGATAAATGACATCTAAAAGTCCTAAACACAAACATCTCATCCAAAGCGCAGAAGGATGTGGAAAGAATGAAAAGCACGTTATCTGAATATTTAAAATGTTTATTTTTCAGGGAGACAATATTGAATATGCTTAATTCAAGTACAGTATAGGGTGAAGTGGCCTGATATCTGTAAACAAAAGCCATAACAGTTAAACATAAAACAGTGATGTTTAAAGGCACTGCTCGATCTTTGGTAGAACATGGAGTGATTGAAAACAAACATTTCAATTCCTTAAAAAGAAGAAAACAAAAACATATCTTGTATATTTTTAAGCCCAGTGTCTGATATATATTTCTTCTAATCATGACTTTACAACATATTTTTTACAGTTTCAGACAGTCATGAATAAAAATAACTTTATGAAAACCAAAACAATCTAGTTATTTATCCCCATCATACATGCACCAATTAACCACTAACAGTTGTATTGACACAGAAAAAATAAAGCAATGCGTGCAACTGCAATAACAGGAAAATTGTCATAAAACCTGTCATAAAAGTCTTATATTCATAAGAGTACAGCATCAATAAGCCATTTTGTGGTTAACATGGCAAGGAGTGCATATTTAAAGTTGAAGTCAATTAAATATAATACTAGATAGTTTACAACATGTGTACACCTTGAGAACTTCATGTTGTTGTCATCACCCGTCATTTATTCCAGGTATTTCAGGTCTCCTTGGCTTCCAATATTTTCTGAAAAAACAAATAGTATCAAAATATTAATGGTGGAAGTTTAAATTAATAGAAAAGACATTTAAAAGGCTCTGATAACAGATGAACAGAGGGTGAAATGAATATCTAGGATGTAGATGCACAAATGATCTCAAAATATTATTTACTAATCTGGAGTACGTTCCCCCTTCATCTATATAATCTCTTTTGAGAGATTGTACAAAAATAACTCTAGGCTTATATTCATAATCGTTCAGGTTTCATCATGTAAGAGAACTGATTCAGACTGATTTAGCATCAGTTCTCGCTGGTCTAAATAAGTCTTACATGTTGGCATGTAAAAAGCAGAAGCTGTTCTTAGTTCAGCGTACATACAGCCTCAGGCAAGACTGCGTTTCAAATGAGTCACGCTGGGTTTTTAGAGATGGAGGGGAGCAGGAATGCTGCTAAATTTCAAAAAGCTTTTTAACAATTAAAGAACATTACTGAAAGCTACTAAATCTTTTTAAAAGACAATCAAAATGAACCCATCTACCCATAACAGATGTTTTTCTCTGCAGCATCCACAACTTCCTGACTATGGCCTATGCTGAGTTTCATTTAATCAATTAATTTCACTGCCTGCAGCAAACCAGAGCAAATTACGTTCTCAGTGAAAAAGTGTTAGGTGCAATTAACTTTTTAATCCAAAAGAGAGATCAATAGCGCCAGAGCTGCTGACTCTGTCATTCTGTACGTATCAGTGAGTTCAGTGAGACTAACTCTGCTCTCCTATGAGAAAACTGCACAATGGTTATTACCAGGCACCAGATATAGAGTCCCTTTAAATGTGGTAAAAGGAAAACTTCATTCAATAACTAAAGAGGTCTACACAACGGTTCTCATACTGTGGCCTCCTCTTTTTTTATATGATCATTTATATTTTATTGACATTACATATTTAATGTATACAGTGGTCAACATTTGAAGTGGATCAAAAAAGGTTGTCAAAGTTGCCCAAAGACAAGAGGACATTTTTGTTTTATTCTTTAAGAAAACTTTAAAGTTTTTGATCCACTTCGAATGTTGACTACTGTAATGTGTTCTTGAAACAATTATTGGGATTCACCTTCAAACAATAATGTAGCAACCTCAGCATTTTAGTAATAGTTTGTTATTTTGTTAAAAGCATGCAAAGTCCATCAATCCGATTAACTCGGTTAGGTAATTCACAAGTATGAATGCAGGGGATTTCAATCCAATTTATGCATTCAACCTGGTCTCATGAAAATATGCACCTCTGTGCACTTTTTGTGCAACACTGTTTTTATGTACCTTACTGCATGTTTTGCCGCAGTTTCAAAGAGAAATGTCCACTGAGTGGCGCTAAAACACAGATTTACGTGAACCCTGGCACATTTTTATTACGTTGACATAGGTAAGTATTGCTGTGTTTTTATTGCATAGCTTCAGTTACATGGTTCAGAATACAAATATCCAGGGACTGTTGCTAAAAGATCATGTTGGAAATATGCTCCACCTAATCCAACCCGACAGTGTTAACAAAGGCAAAAATAAAACTGATTTCAAAAGGCATTAGTTGATGCAACTGTGCCATTTCAACTTCCTTTTATGCAGATTTGATCTGTTTTGTCAAACCACAGTTACACGGGTTTCAAACTGGAGCTTTCCAATGCGTAAGTGCAACGCCATATCACGTGAGCTACCGAGTAAACCTACTGTCTTTGAATATCCATAGATATGAAGCTGGATATGTGTGATGAACGTTCAAAAGCATCAGTTGTCAAATCTCCCAGTGTATTAATATTGTTTTTAAGTCACAACATAATATACCTATAGTAATGTAGCGAAAATTACGCTTTATTAATTGAAACTCTGTAAATTTGTGTGAAAACGAATAAAAGGTGTCAGAGTTTTACTGCCTCTAGTGTTCATTTTTCTTTGGAAACTGCACTGATGTACTTATTGGTACGTATTTTGTGTCTCACTAAAATGTGCACCCAGGTACGTTTATGCCATGAGACCAGGTGCTAACTGTGATAACTGATAATTGATGGATAATTGATAATTGATGGGACAATGATCTGTCAGTTTTTATTATGTTAGGAGGTGAGTTAAAAGATTTGAAGCTTCTGCAATTCCAACATACTATCACTCATGTTTACTCAAATTCAAGTGCAAACTCGGGGTCAATAAATCATTAGAGGTTGAACAGCTGTGTACAGTCCCATCACACTGATAAGATAATGTCTATACAGCCTAATCATTTATGATCATTTATTAAAAAACATAAAGGGTTTTGGTCCGAAGTCTGACTAACAGCTTGTCATCTCCAGCACTGCAATGCTGGCTGTACTGAAAGTTTTGACTTCATTTCGCCTAACACCATTAAAGGTTAACATGGGACATATCACATTCTCATGGACTTCAGCAAGTTGACAGATTGCCTTCCTGTGACGGTGGTCAGGCAATGATGCGAAAGCAGACTGAATCTGACGAGGTCCATCACACAACCAACATTCTTTGGCACTAGACCTGGATTTTGGACCGGGCCAAAGAGGCCAGTATCCCGGAGCCTCAAACTAGTCAAGGGCCATTAGTGTGCAAAATGTGATCTGACAATTATAGCTTCTTGGCCCCCTTAAGAGTGTAGAGGGGACCAGGGCCCTACCATATAATACAAGATAAATCCTGAAAAAAGGGTTTGAATGCAGGAAACCAATACAAAGATTTTCAATGGTCTGGACCCGTGTTGCACAATATTTCCACTTAAGAGTTTCTAAAAAGTTTCATTAATGATCTACAACGTCCACCCCAAAAATGTACTGATCAACTTCTACAGGAGTGTCCAATCCTGCTTAGCAATAGAGTTTAGCTTCAACCTCCATTAAACCCACCTGAACAAAAATAATCAAGGTCTTTAAGATTACTAGAACTGCAATACTCGCATTAGGTGGTCATTCATGCTTAAATTCCTCTGAAGGTAGGAAAAATACTTATTATGGCATTTACATAAGGGTCAGGAGGTATGATTAATTGTGTTAATTTCTATCATGTTATTTATATTTATAATTACTCTCACTAAATTAGTGTGATAAACTGACAGCCCGGGTTCTAATATAAATGGCCTTCATCATTTAACAAACTGACATCTGTTAGAAAAGGCAAACCATTAATTCTCAGTTCTAAAACGAAGCAAATTGAAACCCAGGACACAGCATGCATGCAAAATACAAGCTGCCTTTTAAAGGGAGAAACATCTCTTATCAACATCTACTTATGGATCACCCTTGGATGTGAACTGTAGACACCAACATATTTTCAAGACAACCATATCTCTGGACTGCCATCTTGTCTGACCCATCTACAATCCAACCCACGCATTGATCGAGTTTTAACATATCGACGTTAAAGACTGTAAATGATACAGATGATTCTCAACCATTTCCCTTCATCTTCAAGGCAAATCACATCTCATTCTTAATGCCAGCCTCTTTCTTTGTTTTCTATTCCTATCAGCCACTCAAACAGCTGTTATGGGTTAAGAAGGTCTCATTCAGCAAAAAAGCAAGGCTAAAAATTGCCAGTTGCCATAACGTTTCTGATAGTGTTGGCAGCTTGGCCTTTTCCTGAAGTTCAATCCGGATCCTTTCCAAACACTGGCCACTAACAGGGGGTTTCCAGTGCCGCTATTTTCAGAGTCCCTTTGCCCTAGAGCAGTGGTAGCTTTTCTTCTGACAGCTGTCTTCACCCTCTCAAGCTGCTGAACACATGGAAACACAGCTAAATGGCGTCATGTGCTGCTAGCTCATCACTAGCACTCTTAAACCACTGGACCAAGCACCTCCCTGAGGTCCTGCAGTCTTATATCACCAACCAAATGCGCCGTTTAACTGCAGTCGGCACTTTTGAACTCTAACAGATCCGGACGAGGCCACTGAAGCTATTAGCTACCGTCCATCATTCTGATGGAGAGACTCTGGTGAAGACGCACCGACAGCACTGGCAGAGGGATGAGCTGGTGTCAGGTGAAGTTTGTGAGAGAGAATCGAAGGGGTAGAAGCCCAGAAACATCACGTCTTCAGTCACCCTGAAACATAATCAATATGTGTTTTACGACCCGCGTCTCTCTGCTAAATTAAAAGAAATGTTAGACGGATGAAACTTCGATGGAGTCCCTCCTTCATCGCAGATCGTCAGCAAAGTGCTTCATCATTCCATTAAATGTGCTGTCTTGATTTCTCTGTGAGAATGGCCTTCCCTTTTCAGTACCTTTGTTCCCACAGCTACAGATGATCCTTGATTACGCAGTCTTCATGAAACTTTGGCCATCAAGATACTTTCATGGCTTCCTCCTTGAATAAATATCTGGGTATTTTAATGAATGGACAATCATGACAATCAGGATTTAATTGTTTATTCTCTGTAAGATCAAAGTGAAATGCAGGATAGGTAAAAAATATGGTGGTTGAAACTTCCAGGGTTGCCAGGTTTTCACAGAAAAACCCACCCAATTACTACTTAAAACTAGGCCAAAACTATCGCTTTTCATGGGGCATTCCCGGTAAAAATCACGTTCCGGTAGGATAAGATACAAATTTTTTTGTCTGGGGTTCCCCTGATAAAAGTTGCACTTCAGGGGCTAATTAAAGGGGTCTCTTTAACCCGTGGACATTAAAAACATCCTGCAGAAAGAGTGTTAAAGTAGCAAACTTGGCAACACTGGTCTCTTCACAGCCCGATCACGAAGTTAAGTGGTCTAAATGTATTTATATGTATTTATATCATCTGTGAAAGGAGAAAGAACCTAAAATGTTCATCCAATCAGCACGTTCCATTACACTATTGCAGACTGAGCAAGAGTGGAAGCCTATCTTATTGTAATATTATGCACTTTGTACTGTTTTGAAAGCATTGCATACAATCCTCCACTAATGCCTTCTCTCAAAGTGACGCTAATTGGACTTGTCTGTGTGTGTGGTTTCATGTGTTTTGCGTGGCTTTGGAGAATGATTTGAACGGAGGGTGGAATCTTATACTTTTAAAGTTAGCTTGCTTTTGCTAGCCTACCTCATCTACCCTACCTTTAAACACCGATTCATGTTTTCTATTTTTCTTGTAGTTACTCGAGAGTGTGCGGATCATATAATCTCGGTATTAGCTTTATATTATAAAGTAATTGCCATTCTTCAAGAATATTCAGCTGCTAATGAAGCTTAGTAGCCTGACCCTGCAACATATCAATTGCAATTCATTATGTTGAATGTTTTAATGATGCCTGATTTTAAAAGGGAAACCACATAAATCATTTTCCAGATCTGACAGTCCTGACATATTCCTTATAGGGCATTTGGGAAGGACATATCAAAGTGTTCCTCCCCTCTATTTAAAAAATCAATAGACTTTATGTCACAGCTTTGAACCATGATTCGGAGGAATATTTTCATTCTAGGGATCAACTGATTGGACAGGGAAGTCAATGACTACCAACAACTGTTTGGTTATTCAGATTCTTCAAAATATCTTCTTTTGTGATCAACAGAAAAAAGAAACTCATACAGTTTTGGAACTACTTGATGATGAGTAAAAAAAGAATTGTCTCTTTAAAGGCTCAGTATGTCCTTCTTGATTGGCTAAAGATTAACTAGTCACACAGCGTTTAAAGCTCAGGTAACTGCCTTAAAAAACTGAATGCATATGAGCGAAATGGCAGAATTCAATTCACAAACTTTCAGGGGGTCCTGCACCAGCCATGAGATAAATGACAGAGCAAACGAATAGCTCTCCCCAGGTATTATAAACCCCCTTGTCTTGCACATATTTATCAACGTCTGCTTTTCAGCAAATAAGGTAGAACCAATTGATATTCATAAGCCAGTTGATTTTATAATGTGCCCCCCGCTACTTTTCGTTCCTACACCATTGCACACTAGTGCTGCGATTTGCTAAAACCAACACATAAAAATGCTAAACTATTAGAGTAGTTCTCATCATGTATCCAAATTAACTGGAAAATATTATAATCCACAGCATTAAGAGGCAAAGGGGGGCCATATCGCACACATCTTATCTGCTGTTAGTGAGGGGAGGAAACACAAGGCCACATTAAGGATAACGCTGGATGCCAACAGCACACGCCAGCTCATTGTCATTCACAATCCAACTGTGCCATATCACTAGAGCCATGGCAACGGACTTACCGACCAAGGGCTCGTCTCTGCAGAAATAAAGCCATTGAATCCTGTTAAAGCATGTTGATGCTGTCGCTTTGACAGACATTGTATGGAATCATTTTTAATACTTTAGATAATAAAGCAAACACATTCCTTTTTTAGAAGAGAGACCGTACTCTGAATTCATTACCACGAATGTTCCAAATGTAAATCACTGTTTCAGTCTAATTGAGGCAGGGTAAGGTTCATGTCCATAAACTATAAATTACTGCCACTGGTACCACCTACAGAACCCTGACCTTTGAAACAGTAAAAGTCACAGATATACACAAATATCTTAAAGGGATGGAAACCCAAAAACGAACTCTATTTGCCCTCATTGTCTTGTCATTCCAAACCTCTATGATTTTCTTTACTGTGTGGGAAAGAAAAAACAATATGCATAAATGATGGCTCCATTTTAATTTTTGAAGGCTCCTTTTAAGGCTTCCGGATATGTTTGGTTTTGTTCAGAACAGAATATTTCCACACTATTTGTACTAGTGTGTTAAACTGATGAAAAATGTATGTTCACATTCTTACAAAAACATTGAAAATAAATGCTATTCTTAGAGCTTTGTATGCTTCAAAGAATCCTTTCGTAGTTTATTTTTAACTGCGGTATTTACAGTACTGTGCAAAAGTCTTAGGCCACTAATATTTTCACCAACAAAAAATGGTTTCAAGTGGGTTATTTCTATCTTTTGCGGTAGCGTGTCAGTTGGAAATATCAGTTTACATTTCCAAACATTTCCATTATTTTTGTCACTAACTGTAATAATGCAGTGAGATTATTGTCTGCGCAAGGAGTCTGACAACAGCCAGTGTTCCACACAGAGATCTGATCTGATCATCATCTAGTCTGTCTGGAATCACATGAAGTAACAAAACAAACTGAGACAGACTAAATCCAGAAGAACTGTGGAGATGTCTCCAATATGCTTCAAAAATCCTATCTGGAAAGCTACCTGAAAAACTATGGGCAAGTGTACCTCGGAACAGAAGCTGTTTTACCAACAGCTATAATACCAAATATTTATTTGATTTAGTTATAGAAGTTAATTGACAAATTAAATCTATTTAAGGCATTATTTTTGAAAGCATCCTTATTTTACAGCATTTTTACACGAGTGTCTAAAACTTTGAACATTACTGTAGCTTTCCAGGTAGGTTTTTTGAACTGACACGCTACCGCAAAAGATAGAAATAACCGACTTAAAACCATTTGTTGTTGGTGAAAATACTAGTGGCCTAAGACTTTTGCACAGTACTGTATATTTTAAAGTTTCCTGTGTTTTCAAATTAAAGACATATGGTGCATGGTTTTTTCACCTACAGTATCAACAAGCAGCTAATACTACAATATTAATGTATGTTTTTATTAAAAACAGCATTTATTTTTAATCACAGCAAAGTCTCACCATTTTTGCATTATTAAACATCTTCATATTGCTTCAAAATATGAGCTGATGAATCAGTTGAATTGGAATTATCAACTGTGATTATGCAAATAAACATATTGTATCAACATAATGTAATATTTCCTAATTGTCTCATTATTTAAAATGGTTTTCTTCTTCTTTTCGATTTATTGATTTACAAATAACCAAATTTATTTCAGAGATGATAACTGAGCTCTGCTCGCTGAATTAACCATGCAACATAATGAGGTCATAAGACAGCAATGTTGCATACTACTATTTCAAATATTTATCATTTAGAAATATATTTTTAAAAAAAAATAGAAGGCAGTTTGCAGCAAGCAGTATGTCAGTATTGTATTCTAAACATATCCTTTGTCTTTTGAGGAAAACTGTTCTTCCCCCTCATTATTAAGTCTGCTTGGGCAGACTGCAGCTTGTGTTTCTTTGTGAGTGACCTACTTCTTGTGCCGCATACGAGGTGATAAACATCTGCCTAAATAGCTAAACCTCATTAGCAAACACTACCTGAACACACTCTGTATGTCAGCAGAGCAACTCAGCATGTACAAAGGTCTCTCTGGATCATTTAATGATCAGAAAGCATGCTAATGTTGCTCTCTGCCTATCTGAGCTGCGAGATAATGGTTGCTGCATCACCACGTATGTTGACGCAGACATGTGTTGACTCTGTGAAGCCCACAGGGGCATATACGCAGATGACTATTTGCACTGAAGTACTTCCTGACAGTGTCTGCAATATAGGCGGTCACATTTCCTGTATGCATGCAATAGATATATGCACATGTACAAATGTATACTCACCCTTTTCTTAAGAGCTTCTAGGGAGTCAAACTCCAGCTTGGCTAGTTTGACTTGGATATGTTTAGGAACATCTGGAATGACGAATGCCAGGATGAATTTGAAGGCAAGGAGAAAATGCTGTAATAAACAGAAAAAGACACAGTTTTAGCAACTTGATAATGTCTAATTTAACAGAAAGGCTTTTTTTATTTACAATGTGAACCTCTCTTGACAAGCAGTGGCAGATCAAATCAAAAGGGTATGTATTTCAGTCATATTGAATGGCTGGATGATTTTATAGCTCTCTGTGTGTTCAAAGGCCACATTAGTGAGATGTATGCTGCTGGCAGAGTGTCAGCTGTCATTGCTACTCCAGTGTGTTAAATAGATCACCACATGCCCACTGCCTCTGAAACCAGCCTGCTATTCACCTTTGTGTGATTCATAGAGATCTAAAGAACTCTAGATGGTTTAAGTAAATGTACTAATAATAAATGCATACTTAAACCCCTTTCAACAGAAGGATGTCCCAGCTTTATTTAAATTCTGACCTTAAAGTTAATGAAATGATACTGCAGCGCAGTAACGTGAATACATAAATTTAAGGGTGGACTGGGTTTTCCTGTTGGCTTACAAAAACTAGTAATTTTATGTTTCTGTGATAGTTCACTCAAAATGGTGCTATCGTTTACTCACCCACTTGTACATAAGCCTTTCATTCATCATTTAAACACAAATAAAGACGTTATAATGAAACACAGGGATTTCGGTCACTACATTAAAATTAACCCAAAACTTCATAAAAACACCGTAAAAGTAATTCATATGAATAAAGCAGTTTAATCCAAGTCTTCCAAAGAGACACGATCACTTCATATGATTAACAGATTTAATGTAAGATTTTATTTTAATCTAAACATTGATTAACACATGGAACACATCGAAGATGGTAAAATATGAGAACAAATATAATTCATACTTAAAGTTCAAACATGCTTGTGTTATTACCTCAATGTAATAAGTGAACTCGTATGAGCTTATGTTTACCATATTTGATGAGCTATATATACGTTTATATGTTAATAAGTACCTCAATTAAATCTATTCATTATAGTGATTGTCGGATAAAACCACTCATAATCAATCTATTCATGTGGACTGTTTTTTAAGATTTTTGAATGTAACTTTTTAAAAGCGTCCGAAATGAATCTTTCAATGAAAATATATATTTTAGGTTTTGTTAAAAATACCTTCATTTGAGTTCAAAAATGAACAAAAGTGAAATGTATTTGGAACAACGAGAGGGTGAACAACTGATGTAAAAATATTCATTTTAAGGTGAACTAAACTTTCAAACATTTCTTAAATGTAGCACAGCTAGCTAACATATGCGAGTGATGGTCTATATCTATAAAATTCTCTATAAAACAGCATCTGTCTTAATCTTCCTATTAGTCAGTTATTGTAGACTAATGTGGAAAATGTTCCAGCTCTGCTTTGTATGCAGTAGTTTAGCTCAGATATCAATGATCAGTGTCAACACTCTAAAACGCTCCTGAAAGTCAGAGAAGAGACATTAGCTAAAGCTGTGACTGATGGAGACAAAGGAACCCCTGGGACTCGTCAACAGATTTCTGTGAAAACCAAAACAAAATCTGCTCTTCTTGTGTAGATGACATAAATTAGGATTATGTCATTATAAATGATGTAGTGAAAGACTGAACATTTTGATATTGCTTGGAAAAATACACCAAAGAGACTCTGAGCCATTTACACGCACAGAAATTTACATAGTTCATTATCTGAATTTTAATGACCCAAATGTATATACATATATGAATCATCACACTCACGATCTATAAACATGACAGCAACTGTAGCTTTAATGTGCTAGAAAACTTGCTTTCATCTAAATTTCATTTATAATTAACAGTAAATGTATTCTCCCCATAGGTAATAACACACATTGAATACTTCATTTCTGCATTCACAGTAGTCATAGAATGTTTCTTCTTTGACATGGAATGTCATAGAAACAAGTTATCATCATCATCATCGAATATCATATAATCAAAGGATATTACTCACTAAAATGGACAAACTTTATCTCATTCTATGCTACACAAAAGTACTGAAATGGTTGATAATAATGCTACTAAAGAAATATGCTTATTAAAAATGTAGCACATGCAAGTATTGGGTGAAATAGTCAGCTTTTTTTGTTTTTTATCAGCACTTTTTTTAGTCTTGAATAAAATTAGTTTATATTCGAACTTAAGTGAATCACATTAGCAAAATTTCTGCAATATCTTGCAGTCTTTTTGCTCATACAAAAGTCACTCTAAAAGCAAGTTGCTTTCTGTTGGTCAATGTGGCAAATTTGTGTGACAAACTTGAACCCAATGTGATTATGTCAGTAGACAATTATTCAGCTTTTGCAATTAGTTAAAATGTTGATATATGCATATTCTAACAAATATATCATGGTGAATGAGAGTTTCTCTGTCAGTCATCTATTTTGTGTGCCAAATATATATACTGTATATATTTGATTTAAGGCTATCTATTGCACAGAGTACTATATAAATAAATGAGACATGACTGGACTGAAACGCACTCTAAATGCATACGGGCACTAGTCTAGACTTCACATAATGTATGTGTGCGCTCTGTAGAGGTGTTTTGAATGTTATTTGCAAAATACTCAGTCAAATCGCACATCGCTAAAACAACAATTACAATATTATCACAGACAATATATATATCACAACCCTACTTTGAATGTGTGCATTCAGAAAACCATATCAGAACAGAGCTCATGCAAACATCCACATCTCTGTAATCAGATGCGTTTTTAACTGCTGCTTTCACACTGCTGTCAGTTTTTGTTTATTTCATTATTGAGAGGAAAGCGCGTCACATATATTTAAATATTCATTCAAATGCCTTTTAGCAGCTTCAGGTTCGGCCGTGTTTGCTCTGAAGCACTGTGTCTACTCTCGAATTACATCCAGGAGGGCTGAATTACAGTCTTGTGCTACAGCACCTCACTGGTCAATCCGCATTATTGCAGGCTCTTATGTTTGGTCATATGAGAACAAATGACTACTCGGTGTCGATAATGTTGACTAATCATTCCAGCCCTAATGGTTAATGTGACCACATTAGGATTTCAGTTAAAAAAGGTTTTTATAGCATAATTTTGGAACAGCCTTTCCTAGGGAGTATGCCTTTGATGCTTAGATAGATAACTCACTAGACTTTGGAACAGAACTACTGTGTTTATCTGAAATTTTCACCAGCAAGCCTAAAGAAACTCTCTACACTAAGTATTGCAGTCAGATATGGGTTTGAGAGCACTGACTGAATGATTCATCAGTGATTTATCACAACAGAACATCAGTAACAGACAAGCACAGTCTCCTGCAGGGCGCTGCCTAAAACCATAGACTGTAAAAAAAAATGGACGTAGTGTCCGTGACGTCACTCGTAGGTTTCTGAAGAGCGTTTTTGAAGCC